>VWZT01008908.1:219117-352624 GCA_013397055.1 Pachycephala philippinensis
ATTCCTCAGAAAGAACTATAAGATGTATTTTTAAGCCACATAGTTTAGTTTTAGTGGGACAATTTTTTTATTTGGAATAGGATTTGAATAGAACAGGATTTGCATGAAAAAGAGATGTATGACTGCTGAAAACTATTACTTTGAATTCTGCTTTGAATTAAGCAGTTTTGAAGTTTTACTACTTTCTTGAAAAACTGCCCCATTTCATATCCTAGAGCTCTGTGTTCCCACCAGTTCACATAACCCAGTCCTTTCTCTTCACTGCACCATACTGAACCCTCCTCAGGACCTGCTGTGACCCCGTGCTTTCATCTAGGACAAGGGTGTGATAACAGTTTAGAAACAGGCATTTCTCTGCAAACTGCCTCTTTCCTCCCCCTCCATCACTCTGTCATGGAGGGCAAAGTTTTGGATTTATGTATTCACAGGAAAGCTACCACTTCGACTTTAAAAAGTGGAATAAGGTATGTCATATCCATTATGCATTAGGGTGTCTGGGCAGAGAGCTAGTGCTGGATAATTGGTGCTCTATAAATTCACATGCTCCATTACTGTCCATATCTTCCCTTTGTAGCTAGGCTACAAGTATGAAATCTCCATAAACATTTTTCATTCAAAGTCTTCTGCCTAAATGTAATAACAACTATTTGCTTGGCCATATTTTAACTATTTAACATTTTCCTAAAGCTTCCATTCCCAAAGTTTTCTTTTTAAATATAATGAGTTCCAAAGCCTTCTAAATATATATCTTACCCTTAGTCTCACATTAAGGCAGGTCTATCTATGATTAAAAAGGTGCTATAGAGTTATAAAGAAAGAAACAGATAATGTTACCTGGCGTACAAAAAATGTTACCTGGCAGGAAAAAATGTTACCTGGCAGAAAAAGCTGGGGAGATAATGGGTAGATTAAAATCTCTTTTCCTCTTCTGCCATTGTAATGCCTTAATCATGTCAATGGATTCCCTGCAACAGCCACCCTGACAGCAACCTGAGCTTTATTCCTAATCCACTGCAGGAAGTGTGGCTGAACAACAGATGCCTTGTGCTTGCTCCAAATAGGCAAATAGATGGGAACAACACCATTGGATCTGCCTTGCCAGTTAGCTTCAAGTAGCATTAAAAATTACCGGAATCTGGATCCACCTCTGGTGCTCACAAACCTGAGTGTATTTCAGCAGTACATAGTGCCAAACCAAAGCTATGTGTTTATTTGTACTCCCAATGTAATTCTCATTTCCCTCATAGACTGTGAATGTATGGATTGTTCTATTTATCTGTGAAGAAAATATTTTGCAAGAGCTATTTCTATGCTAGCAGAGTAACCACAGTTATTATTTAAACAATGTGATCTGGAGTTTAGATCTGGATGAACCAGTCACACCATTCATTTCTGTTTTCTGATTAAATTGATAAAATTCTTGGAATTACTTGTTTCATTTAGTGGTCATTTAATTGTCCCTTTATTATTTTGTACAGTCTAATATTTGGATTTGAGGAACCTCCTAAAAAATAAACTCCAGTCCTGCTTGCTTCATGCTGGCATCCTTTGGAGTTTTCAGTGTTCTCTCCTGTGAGCCCTTGGAGAGCTGTGTAATGTGTTTAGCACAACAGAATGTTTTCTTTTTCCTGTGCTCTGCTTGTCAACTGCACATTACCTTTGACTTTCCATGTCTCCAAGCAGATTTCATATGTAGTTTAGTGCTCTCCTCCTTACAGTTTTCCATTTGTTACACGGAGGAGGCAACAAATCCTTCCCTCACCATGAGATTCTTCCCTTGTCAGTCATGTTCCTTAATGGTGTTACTTGTACCCTAAAAGGGCTGTTGGTCTCCCTGAGAGGCAGCAGAGTTTATTTATGGCTCAGCCACTCTTCCTTTCCACACAGTCATGCTGTCAGTTCACTGCAGGTGCAGGAGGTGGATTTCTGCATAGGCAAACCCCGAGCAAAAGAGGGACATCCGAGCACCAGTTCCTGGTATCTTTTTAGTAATGCCAGCCTGGCACCTGGCTCCTGGCCCAGCAATCCCTGCCTGGGACACTTTTGTCTCAGCCTACCCCTTATTCTCTGCAAATCTTCTTACAAACGCCCACATCGTCCCTTGATGAATTTCTAGAACATTTTTCTTTCAAGACGTGCAGTGTTGAAAAGAAATTTTTTAGATGGATTTTTTTCAGAAAGAAGATCCAAAAAGCATGTGAATATAAACGAGGCAAATTTGATTACTGTTTGGAAAGTACATCTTGGTACAGTGTGTGGCTGTTCTTATCCAGCAGTGTCATGCACAGACAGAGAGAAATCATATGTATTTACAGAAGGAGAAAAGTATTTGGCTGCCTCCAATGCCTTCAGCAGACTTTTAGGTATATTAGCTAAGAGTGTGCTGTATTCCTGTCCAATTTTCTGTGGACCATAACGGCGACTCCCTTGCTGTTTCATGGGTGAGTTGTGCTGCAGGCAGGAGATCCACATTCCCGTAGCTGCCCATGGAACTGTGCTGGCATCAAGGGTCTCCAGGCACCTGGGGAGATGAGGGGTGGATGGGGAGCACATGGTGCCACAACTTCCCTCTGCCTGAGGCCCTACGGTGCCAAGGGCTCCCCTGAACTTCCCTGGCAGGCCACTCATTGCTCAGCTGTGGTGAGGCTGTCCCAGATCTCTGCCAGCACTGTCTCCATCGTGCCCATTGCCTCTGGAGCACTCGGTTTTGGAGCAAAAATGTGCTCCTGAGGATCCCGACACCAACATACATGCAAGATGAGAGAGACACATCCTACTTCTCCAACCCAGAGCTTTTAGAATCTGATTTTGCTCATACAAAAGTGGGTTTTTTTCCCGTTTTTTCTTCCCCCCAGCCCTGACGTCCATCAGAACTGAAGCATGAACAGAGACCCTGCACAGTCCCAGGCTCGCAGGGCTGCATCTCAGGACATGGACCCTGCAGCCTCTCGACCACACCATTTTGCAGAGACATCATTTCATTCACAAGAGACACACAGACAGAGGAAATGGACCTTATTCCTCCTCTCTGCAGTGCACACACACTCCAGAGCAGCCAGACTATGGCCTTCTGGTTTTCATTATGACTAAATGTTGGAAATGTGGTGTGCACTTTCCAAAAGGGGCACGTTGTGTATCTAATTTATGCAAGTAAAGAAAAGAGGAAGAAAGTCTCTTTTTGGTTTTAAATGCAAGAACTGGGGTAGTGTTGCGCCATGTCTTCCAATGATTATTAGCCAAATGTCTGTGTACATGCTGTTAAAAATATATTATAAAAAAGAAGTATGATACCATTTTGTTTGTAATGTGGGTGTGTACAGGGTCTTATTAACATTTCTTGATAAGAAGGACATATACCTCGTGGGAAAAAAAAAGCTGTAGTATGTGGATGCTATTTCAGTTCTGAAGTCTTGATATTTTTAGCACCTTCATTTTTGGAATAACTTCTACCAGAGCTGTATGAAACAGAGATACACAATATGTGCAGAGGATGCAGGAAAAGACTTATTTTACTTCAACTGTGCATATGTCCTGGGCTGCATAGTACAGTGTGTGTATTGGGAACTGGCTTAGAGCTGAGACTTGGCAATGCACGGGTGTCCACAGAACAGATGAACCAGCAGTTTGTGCTGACAGACCCTGGGCTCTGCCTACAGAGCTGTAACAAGACCTTACACGTCAAAAAAAAACCTCAGGAGAAACATAGGCTGTCATAAACCCAGTTCGTTCCTACTTTGTAAAGATTTAAATCAGGAGTAAGTTCTTTTTTGATCCAGTAAGGTTAAAATCTAAATTGCAGAAATGGACTATGCCTGACTAATAAGTGAAAATTCATGTCTGCTCTGTGTAAGCTTTTTGCAGTGCAAAGGCAGGGAGGTAATGGTTGAGGGAGCAAAAAACCAAAGGCAGAAAATTGATAAACAGAAATCCATCTACAATTATTGGGGAAAAAGAGAACACTTGTCTTCCTTCAGCTGGATCTTCTGTTGCCCAGCATTTGTTCCTTTCTTTACATGGGCAGCATCCTGAACTACAGGCAGAGTTACGTCTGGAGAAAAGATTTCTTCCCTAGGAAGTGCCAGAATTTCAGCATGTGAGGAGCATGTCCCCTCAGCACAACAGGGACTGAAGCTCAGGCACCAGCCCTATGCATTCAAAAGTCCAAAAATCATTAGGCAGGTCTAAAAATCACAAGATAGAAAAATACCAGCTGTGCAATTCTTTCCATTTGCTTTGGATTGTTGAAAGTTTTCAATTTTGCTTCCACTTTTCTCTGCATTCTTGAGGGGAAATTAATTTTCAAAAGAAACCTACAGAACTCTAGAAACCAGAATTAAAAAACAATCAAACAAACAAACAAACAAACCAAAACAAACCCAAACCAACAAAGCACCAAACTTTCAAATTGCAAGAGTTAGAAATATCACACCCAAAATATTACAAAAATAGCTGAGAATGACTGGTTTATTACGATAAGAATGGAGAAAGAGGACATCAAATTAATTCCAGAAGTAGATACTGCTGACATGATGAGGGAAGGTAAAGGACAATATAAGTTACTAATACAACACGTATGTGTGCAGTGAATATATTGTAGCAATGGGAGGTTGCCAAAGACTTTAAAAAGCGTATGCAAACACACGAAAGCATTTCTATGAGAGAAGAGCTAAGCATCTCTCTGCAAATTCTGGAACTAATCATGCAGATTGTATTTCTTTCTTCCTTAATCTTGTGGTAAAGCAGATTGGGTGTTAGCTTGGGAAAGAAAGCTTTACTGCCACCATGAAGTGGTCTTGGGCTTCCCTTAGTGCTTTACCTCCCTCTTCCCCTTTCATTGCAGGAGCCATAGACACAGACAATATTTTTTCTTTCTTGTTTTCTTCCCACTGCTTTGTTCTTAAGATTTCACGTGCAAATTCAGGGATGGTGAAGGTATGTTTTGCAACTAGGGGTGAAAGTTCTTGAATGTTGAGGAGATGATGGGAGTCTGTAATCTCTGTTCTGTTTTGGAGGGAGGAGCAGTTGTTGTGCCCAGGTGGGCTTACCTCTGCTCTGTGCTCCCATGAATTTTATCTGCTTGTCATTTTAGTGACAAAAGCAATTAAATAAAATCAAGTCAGGGCACTGATGTTCTTTGAAATGAAGGGACCATGCACACGCAGAGCAAGGGGGTTCCCCTGTGCCAACAGACACCTGAGCACAACACAGACACAGCTGCACCAGTGATGCCAGAGCCACGGCACAGTGAGCTGACCTACCGGGCATCACAAGGGTACACTGGAGCAGGAAGTGCTGCCTTTGAGGAGTAGATAGCCATATATCCACTCCCACAGGAATAACCAGCCATGCTTCTCAGCTAGCAGGGCTTTGCTGGGATAACTTGGGAGGGTGCTGCCCCAGGCAGCCAGCAGAACCTGCAGATGCTGTTTTCCCCATTATGAGCAGCCTGTGGATGGTTCTGCAGGACCCCAGATCTTCTCCTCAGGCAAGAGGAGCTTTAGAGAGAGCAGAAAAGAAACATACTTTCACAGCAGGGAGGAAAAGGGAAAGATGAGGAGTGTGGCACTAAACAAGGAAGAAAATCTGTTGGGGGAAAAAGTTGGCAGTGGGGAAAGCCAAGTCCAAGTACTAGCCTGTGGGCTGCACGAGTTATCTGTGCAATTAGGATAATAGCTTCCATGGCAGTTACTGTGGAAGAAATACCATAAGACTCCAAGAGACTCAGCAGAGACTCAGTTACAGAAAAGAAAAACAAAATGATACACAGATGAGAGATCCCATCCTCTATTCTTCAACAGACCATGCTCCAGATTATGTGGTGATTTTTTATGTCTTCCTTATTTTTCTTTCCCTTTCTAAACAAGAGTTTTCTCTCAACTTTTTTTCCCCTTTTTGTTCTGTGTGCATAAATCATTGAGGCTGGCACTGTCTTGTTGACTTCATCTGCACTAAGAAATCTTGTGCAAAGTAGCACATGATATAGTGGCAACGTCTGAACCATATTTCACACGAATGCTCATGTATCATTGTTTGTAACATTGCAAGTGCACGGTTGCTGAAGACAATTACAAATTACCCTGCTGGAAGGATAGTGAGACTTACATTGTTTTGTTGCCTGTTGTTGTAACTGGAAGTTTTCTTCACTGGTGCAAGTATGACCCCTTCTGCGAGCACTATACTGTCTATGGCCAGACATATGGATTCTATCCTTTCTGTCTTTATGGTGCAATACCAAAGTATGCTACAATACCTGACATAATTCCAACTGAACCAGCTCCAGAACTGGGAACAGTTCAGCTGCATCAGCACAGTGGTATGCCCAGGCTAATTAAAATAGGGCAGAGGCTGCACTGATACAGCTATATTGTTCCTGAAACTAAGATACTATCTCAGCCAAGAGCTGCACTGTGCAATACAGATACACTCTCTTAAGACTGGTGAGAGATATATGGATATGTTCTTTAAGATTCAGAGACAAGCGCCCATGTAATAACTTTCACCTTACCTACCTGTTTTAAATATTGGCACACTCCTAAAAGATTTTCATCTTTTCTCCCAGGTTTTCCCCTACATTCCAACAGCTGCTGAAGAAAAACAAAAACCCAGAACCAAAAGTGACTCAAGGAGGGAGTTCAAAAAAGTTCTCAGCCAGTTCTTGTAAAATTCTTGAACAGAAATTGTCCAAACTTTCCCACTAATATCAGACATTCTCCCTTGGTCATTACTGTCAAAAACTCGACCATTTTCTCAAAGCCGACCATTTGTCGGTCCAACACATGCACTGACTTAGTTGTTTTAGTCCTAGTCTATTAAAGATCTCTTCTCACTGTTCTTATCTCTGCTGGCCCTAATGTTTTTTGCTCCTCTTTTCATGTTTTTACAATGATGAATTTCTTATGCACATTTTTATAATAAAGTTTCTTTTTTCTTGCACTTGTTGTTTTTAAAACGTCAAGGCTTCTTTCTACATACTTTGTGCTACTGATGCTACTGGAGGCTTCCAGCTCTGCAGAATTTTACTTAGTTCTTTTCCCTTTCATGATCATGACTTGCTGGCTATTTTCTGCCTTCCACCCTATGAAAAGTTGGCTTATCCTCTTCCCTGTACTAGATGGAAACGACTGAGCCTCTCAGCTCTTTTCACATTGAACTGAAGCAAGTGATGCTCTTCTGAATATATTTATTCAATACCCCTTCAGTTTCTCTGTTAGTCTCAGATAGTTGGAGCTTTCCAGTGGATCCAGGCTCAGCAGACTCAGCAGAACCAACAGAACTGGCTGCAGGAAAGAAAATATGACAGGCCAAAAGCACTGTTACTGGCCACTGTGTGACTGCCTGTAGAAGCCATTAGGGCAATTTAAAGCAAATTAAAATACCTGCAGAAATTCTTCAATTGGTGAATGGTTTGGTTCAACCATTAAATGAGATACCAGAGTGCCTATCCAGAAAGCTCATATTTCTAACAAATCAAATTAGGATCTATATCTTTAGTCTCAGAGGACAGTTGTCATTAAGGACTGCCAGGAGATCGTACACAAAAAATCAAATGTAAACCAAACCATTTCCCATTCATTCCAAATTTGTTTATCTGTAACAAAAATCCTTTCTTATTAATTGCCCTCAAAAAAGAAAAACCACAAGAAATTCTATTTTCAGATTTTCTCTTTGCAACACACTAGAAGTGAAGATTTACCAGTGTTAAGATGTGCAGTTTTTGAAGGACTGAGCTTGTTTCTAGAACCTGACCTAATAATGCTCATCTTCTTTTGAAGCTTGATCATGTCCTAGAGCCAGCAAACAGAAACTCTGCACTGCCCCACACAACTCCATCTGGGCAGCTCCACAGGCATGGCACCAAGTATGAAATAGATGTACTGAGCAAATTTATCAATAAAACACAGTGGGGAAAATCTGGCATCTGGAAATGGATCATATACAGGCAAAACAAATAGGAAGTGTATTCAATGAGCTAGGGTTATTCATCTTCACCTGCAATACTTTCATAGACACAAATTATGCAAGTGGCATCTGTCAACACAACGATGTGGAAAGAAGGAAGGGAAATACATTTCTGACTCGGGTGGAGAATGTATCTTATAATCGTTAGGCTATTTCAGGGGAGCAGTTATATAATTGCCTAATCGAGGAACCCCCTCAAATATACAGCATTCCCCTGGCTGCAGCCCAGGTCTCCTGGCCCATGCCTTGCTTGCATGCCTTCAGATTTAAAAGTGGCACAGGGAATTGCATCTGCCTGTACTTTAACTTTCTTGGGAAGGGTTAGATAGTCACACCATGTGCATGAGAAGGTAGGGGCAGAAAGGAATTCTTTCCATGTCGGTTACAATATCAGATTCTCCTAGCACATCCTGGATGTCACCTGCACCCAGGGGAGCAGGAAGAGCCAGACCAGTGCTGGAGGTCTGCTCTCACAGCTTGTCGGCGGAGATGCCGTGCAGTACCTCTCTTCAGATGATCTCACCAATACAAGTCTCCTGGGGTAAGCCCTCAGGAAGTAACATGAACCAGTATTCCCAGGGTAAAACATGCATATGTGTAGCTTCAAGAGAAGGAATTTCCTGTGGCTTGACTTGCCTCATCTCTACCACCAGTCCAGGCAGAAAGCCATCTTTCTACCTGCATTATAGCTGAAATGGTAATTGTTGCCTTACTTCTTCCTGAATGGTCCTTTACAGAATTACTCATGTCCTCATAATTTACTTCATTGCACATGAAATAAAATCAGGCATTTTCATTTCTTTTCATAGGGAAGGCCCACAGATCTGTAAAAAATTTCATTGCCCTCATCTGAACATTTCCCTTTTGTGTCCTTTGATTGTATTAAATATTAACAACAATAACACACCAGGACATAAGAGTGATATCTCCCATCATGCGTAATAAATCTTGTGCTCATTTCCAAGTAGTTTTTCCTTCCCTTCTTTTTTTTTTTTTTTNCTTAATATTTTTTTAAACTTAATTGGATTTTTTGGAGGAGGGGAGGACATTTTTTGGTGACATTTTTCCAATACAGGTCTTCATTAAGAGAAAGAAAAACAAAAAAAGGCTGCCTAAAACCAGCTTTCCAGCTATCTTTGACCTGTTTTGTGCAGCCACTGCCAAAAGTAACTTCTGCTGTGCAGCTCAGTAATCACCCAAGTGCTGCAGCATGTTTAAATTGATCTGCAGATGACGGGTAAGAATAAGTGAACTAGACAAACACAGAGGGTGGGTGAAAGAACGGGCCAGAGAGAGATGTCCTCAAATAGATTATACGGGTCAAGTCATGGAAGTGCTTTTATTACTGCTGATTAATTCTGTCAGCTGTTATGTTAATGTGCTGCATGGCATGAGCAGGCACCAAGCAAAAGTACAAGAAAGCTGAGACTATTTTCTAAATAAGGATGTGGCCCAGACTGCTTGAAATTGTGTGTGTCTGTGCCTGGCAGAGTGATGATGGATGATAACAGGATGAGAATGAAATCTCTATTGCTGTGCTTTGGCAGTGCAGATACATCTCTCTCCAGACTCAAGGAATGAGAGTCAGGTTGTTTTTTTTATTGCCAACCCCAAGCCTTTAGAAATCTTGAGACCATCTGACACCATGTATTTTTTATAATAAAAACTATGGATTCTGGTTTTGGTTGCCCTTTATTTTCTGGACTGACAGAACTTCTTTTTCAATCAGCCTACTTCCATAAGGGCTACAACTATACAATAAAACAGAAAGCCAAAACCTTGCTGTGTGCCAAGAGCTGGGATCTTGGGAAAATTACAAACAGCACGAGTTTCTGATAACATTATGCATTATGTAACTTATCTGTAAGGTCGGACCTCAGGATTGGGAAGCACAGTGAGAAGGATGTGTGCAAGCTGGGACAGGCTTCACTTGGGCAGATTCAGCACGCAGGAAAAGAGCACCTGAAAGGCTTTGGGAGGTAGTTGCAACACAAGCCTGGCATTTCAGCCAAGGAGGTATTTAAGAGAAGGTAAGGACTGTCAAAGGCATAGGCAGAGCAGTGCATAGGCTCTTGGAAGCAGCTGCCAGCTCCCCAATGAGAAAATCTCCCACAGACAGTGGTGTGAAAGCTCGCCAGAGTGGCATCTCCCCCAGCACACTGGGAAAGCAGCAGGTTTGTTCCCTGGGAGCCGCGTCCCTCCCTGGGAGCCAGGCGGGGAGTGAGGCTGGGTCCTTCTGGCACCGTGGCACCTGCCCTGGGCTGTCTGTCACCCACAGCCGTCCTCACACACGTCCTCCACACCTCTCCTCTCCTGAAAAACAAGGCGTGTGCATTGCTGCAGTGACAGGAGCTCTTCCACTGCTGTAAGCGGTGGGGGTTTTATCCTTAAGGAGGCACTTTTCCTCACCACGGCTCTGGCACAGCTCAAGCGAGCACAGCCCACCTGGCTTTCCTGCGATGCGGGATTCCCCTGCAGCTGTACAGAAAAATTCCCCACTTCAGATGTATGACAGGGACTTGAAGTGCTGCCTGCAGGGCCCTGAAGGAGCTGAACCTGGTGAGAGTTATGGCGTGCTGACGAGGGGACAGCCCCTTAGGGCTAGGACAGGGTCAGGGGTGGGTTTCCCTGGGAGCTAGGCGGAGAGTGGTGCTGTCTCTGCCTCTGCTTTGAAGGACTGCGAGTGGCAGGCGCACAGGAAACTCCCCGCGGTGCTGGACCACTGTGCACGACTGTCCCCCAGGAGCCCTAGAGAAAGTCCTGAAGGTAACAGCAGGGGAAAGCCACAGGATGTGGCTTTCCTGTGGGCTCCTGAGGCAGGGAACCCCCTTGTCATGCCAGCATCGCTCATCTCCTGTCTCCATGGGTTCTCCCCGACTGCTGCAGCCTCCAGGTTGCTCACTGCTACAGCAAGGCCACAGTTCCAGCAGCCCATGGCTGGGGACACTTGTGTGGCAACAGCCCAGGCTGGAAGCCTGTCCTGAGGAGTGAGGAGTGGCTCGGGTAAGAACAGGATGAAAGTGGTTTCAGGTTGTGCCTTGAAGAAGAGTTTGTGTTCCTCAAAGCTTATTCACTTCTTCCAAATACACCAACTAGTCCAATAAAATGATTTGTCTTCCCCTAGAAGCCAGTGATAACCATCTGCTATTGAGAGACACTCTTGCAATGAGTGTGGTGGCATTATTTGGGTGTCTGTTACTAAGAGCACCTTGTTGCCACAGGAGACTTCTCTCTTGCTTTTAGTAGTAGTTTGCATGGGCTCATGGGTTTGTGAGGGAAACTCAACACTGACTAATGCCTTGCTACCTTTTCAGTTGCCATTTGCTTTTTTGCTTCAGTTGCCAGGTTGCATTTCAGCCCCAAGAAAATATTTGCGGTCAAGTGGTGTGGGCAATGTGAACATCAGGTCACTGGAATCTATTTTCATCAGCACTGGTGCTGTTTAATAGGCAATCCTTTTTTTCATTTCCCTGTGGCGATTAGGAATATTTTTTTTTTTGGTCTGCTTAAGTATGGATATGGTTGTAGATCAAAGAAGAATCACATTATTTTTAAATGGATAAATTTATATATCTTTATAAATTATTTTAATAAAAAGATATTAAAATTATTTTTGTATACAAGTTTCAATGCAGGGAAAAAAAGAAAGAATGAGTATATAGCTGGAAATGCAGATGTTGCAAAAAGTTCCCTTCTTTCTGAATTTTTCTGAGATACTATGCATTGCTACTCAGTGTGCAAGTAAAAGCATGTCTTAGATGTGAGTAGTTTTGGTGCCTGACACTTGGTAGATAAGTTTATTCTTAGTAAATTTGTGAAAGGATATTCTGATAGTTTTATTTTCTCTTTTTCCTTCTCAGAAAGGGGGCTGGAGTGACTGGATTTGAGTGGCAGGAAATTAAAAGCAGGCTTGAGGGAGAAGGCTGGAGACTGAACAGCTGAGAATATGATCAGAAGGCTGAATGCTGACAAAAATGGGAAGTAACCCCATGCTCTGGCAGATGTTTGAAGAATTAATTTAGCAGCTCTCAGTGCAGCTAGAAGTGGTGTTAGTTTTTCTAAGTTGTTCAACCAGCTGGAGCCATTCAATAGGCTGTGGGGGAAGGCAATTCCAAATTGCTGGAGCAGGAGCATGTAGCACTGATGGGACACAGCACAAAAGAAGTGAAGAATTACAGGGTGAGGGATTGCATTGCATAATGGAGATGCTGGGTGTTATCAGGAGACTGAGTCAATTAATTACTCAGAGAGTGGTCTTGTCCTCCACCTCATCTCTTCTGTGTCTGTGATGTTTCTCCAAATTCAGCTTCACAAACCTTCAGCCTTTTCATGTCCAATGAAGGGTCAGAGAGTAGGCTGAGGATGGAGCACATCCCCTCAAAAGATGGGGAAAGATAAACTACATCAGTTCCCCCATGCTGTCCTGTCCTTCAGTGTTCTCATCCCTTCCAGAAGAGGGGTAGCCATGAAACTTGCTGTGAATACCAAGGATCTTGGCACTACCAAACCTACATCAGTAGCAAGTGATCTTTCTGACCACTTGACTTTTCTTGGGTTTGACAGAAGACAGAAATACCTGCAAGTAAAAGGAAGGTGGAAGACATTTTGCTTCTAACAACAAAACCTGTGTCACTGCCAATCATTTTTGTAACTAAAAATAGGCTCTGAATATGTGATAGCATGAAAACTCTTTTCAATACATACCATGCCCTTTCTGGGTACTTGACCCCTTTCTTCTGGAAGATTACTTTTGTTTTTCTTATGCCCCCTTTGAAGCCCCATATTTAAGGGAATGAGGCTTAGCTAACCTCAGATCTCACATGTTTAGGAGAAAAGCCTTAAAATCTGATCTGCCAAAAGAAAACATACCCTAGCTCTTAGAATTAATTTCAGAATATGGACTTCTCAGCCTGCCAGTGAAAGAGTAAGAGAAGCAGAAGGGAAAATGCATGTTTTAAACTGACAACCTGTATATTTTATTCCTAATGCAAAAAGACAAATTGCTACATGAGTGAGCATGCACCAGAATGTGATTAAATCTAAATCCAGAGCACTCACCTTCTTCACAGCAGGGGCTTGAACAGAGTTCTACCCTGAGTGTTTCTGTCTGTTTGTAGAAAAAATAGTTGGTGTCTTGTGAGAAAGCCAGGCCAGGCAACACATCCAAAACCTTTTACCCAGATATCTATTTGTTTCAGTCCTCCACAATATAAAATTTGAATTTGTAAGTAAACAGCCTCAAAAGCATCCGGAAAATATTTGGGGCTACACTTAGCTCTTTCACTCAGCTTCAGAAACATCAAGCATAGTGCCACAGTGCAGTTTCATTAGGTTGCAAATGTGTACAAGGGCTCTGACACTTGATTTTGTCAAGGAAAGGCTCTTTCAAGTTGATCAAAATGAGATTTGTTATCTCGTGCAAAGGAAGATAATACTTTGGAATCATTAATGGAAATTGTGAAGGATAATTGTGAAAGAAAATCTGCTAATTGCAATGAATTAATGCAAGGGTTCATTTTTGGTGCATAGTCACATAACAAAGTACAATTTGGCTCACCAAATTCTGCTGCAAGCAAAAATGCTTCCAATTTCTGCTGCAAGCAGTAAAATACTAATACAGATAAACAAAGTAAATAGAGCTGTTAAAAATCAACACTAATATAAACAAGAGCAGAATCAGGCACAAAAAAAGAGATCTAGTAATTTGCCTCTGCAGACAAAGATGTAAAAGAACAGCATCATTAATAAAAACGTTTTTAGAACACTTTCACTATTCATCACTAATGGCTATTTAGTGATGTAAAGCTTCTATAGTATGTATGGAAGGAAGCTGTCTCTAGACAACAACAAATCTGGGGAAGAAGTCTACTGAGGCCAATGGATACATATCACAGAGGCTCTATTTGTGGCAATGGCCACTAGCAGGATGACCTCTTAAACCCCAGAGTAAGATTATTTCAGTGAAAAATCACAGTTTGGTTTGCAAAGTACTTCAGAGCAGCACCAGATGATTCACAGGCAAAATTTTGACATCTACAGTAGCTTAGCTGAGTAAAAACTGAAGTCTAAATCAAAGACAGAAAGTCCAGCAAGCAGATCCCGTTTCTCATTCTGTGTGATGACGCTTGTCTTGCTTGATTCCTTACCCGTAAATTGGTGAAGCTCCATGTGAATTTTTGAATGGGAGTTTTCAGGGAAAACCCCGGGTGCTGCAAGAATAAGTAGGTAGCATGTTTCCCCCTGAGTCAGCCCTCAGTCTTATCTCCAGAAAGTCTGGAGGCTTTGCTGATGGCCCCAACTTTCATTCAGTGGCTTTTCAGTGGTGGCCCAAAGCCTGACCACGTCTGAGCAGAGGGACCAGGATCTTGGTCACCAGCCATGCTGGTGGGCACCTCTTCCATGTCTGTGTCCCCAGTGTCAGCGAGGGGCGAGGCCCTGGCCGCCTGCCAGGTTTAGACATTTCCCTGCCTGAACAGGAGTGGCAATGCTGGTTCCCCAGTGGAAACTCTGATTCACCCACGGTGGTTCTGCTTGTGGAAAGTTTCAGATCAAGCTGTAAATTACAGATCAGTGATCATTGTATTAGTATTTAGTGCCTTCATTTGCCCTTTCAAGAGTAAGGCTGTGCCTTCTTCACCTACAACAGGTTGTGGCTGAACTGGGTTTTAAATAAACAATTGCCAGGCAAGAATTTCCTTCTATTATTTTGCTGCATCCTTCAAGTTTTCTTAGTATTAGCAGAAGCAAAGGTTTTGGCCAAAGTTGAAAGAAATAATGTGAGATTCCATCACCAGTGAGTTTTGGTATCTTGAAATAGTTTCCTTTTACATCTCTGCTTGCATGTATTTCAGAAATAGAATTTGAGAAATCATCTAGGCCTACAGATTGCTCCAAATCAAGAATCTAAATATCTCACATTTGTGATTGCAATTCTGATTTGCTACAGTTATAATGCTTTGGAGAATAGATCTTTACCAAGATTTAAACCGTAGCATAAGATGTGCTGGGGAAAAATAGAACTAGCAGAAAAGGATGTGCTTTCTCCATGTCCGGCACAAACAGAAGGACTGGCAAGCAGCTTCTGGGCTACTTGGTTTTGATAAAAATCAAAGTAATAAGTCAGAAATATGGACTGGGCCATATTTCAGATGTTAAGACCTAAGGCAGAGTAAACAGACCATGCTTGAATCCAGGTTCTTACTTAACATCTTAACATTTGAAAAAATGGTATATATATACACATATGTATATATATATGTATGTTTTATTTTTGATGGAGCCAACTTTGTCCTCTCATTTTTGTCTGTTGTTTGTTTAACCTTCCTCTATTACATAAGATGTAAGGAGGGCACGGTTTGTAGAGAAGGAAAGGTAAACAAAAGATGTTTAGAAGATGTTCAGTGCACACATGGCCAGAGTTTGTTTCTTCCTGTAGCAGCATCAAGACTAATAAAATGTATTTCTTCTGCTTACAGACCTTGTCTCAATTGCTGCATAATTGCTGCTCTCTAAATACCACATTCAGTGCTCTGTTAACATCATGGCCTTTTGATGCTGTAATTGTTAAAAATAAGAGATAAGCACTGAGATAAGCCATCAAAAAAAGTAGGAAAAATACATGTATTCTTCAGATCACACACAGTTTTTCTCAGGCTTGTCTTGGCATATGTATGTGTTTTTGAAGTACTTAATGCCAGACAGAATCTGGATAAATCTGATTTTTGTCAAGGTGCCATGGAAGAATCAGTAAGGCAAGACGCTGAAATCAATACCACCCAGAAAGAGGCAGTTTCCCATCTCACAGATACCTACTGAGGCAGATCAAGTTCTCTCCTGCACATCTCTGCACTGGCACACAAGTCATCTCCTGCTGAGGACAACCAACCCAAGTAATAGTCCTGGAGGATAAAAAGGAATTTCTCATTAGGCTACAAGTGCTACAGCATTGTCTGAAATGGTAGGGTTTGGTGGTCTGATGCTTAAAAGTAAATTGGGCTCTGATCTACCCATTTATGTTTTGTTGTTAGCCTGGATCAGGTGTCACGTAAACTTTGGCTGTAGGGGCCATTCCACCTCATTCAGTGTCTTAGCTCATGCTTGGGTGTTGAATGTGACACAGTTACAGTGCTGCTAGGTTGGGAAACCAGCTGGAAAACTGGCTGAGAGGTGCGGGGGTGATTGTGAACCAAAGGTGGGATCACTGTGGAAGGTGATGGCTGCTGATGCCCACCTTCCCTCTTGCTGAGGACTCGAAAGAAAAGGCTGAACAAGACCTTTGGAGGACAGTGTCTGCCGCTATAGTTCTCTCCTTGCAGAGAGGAAATCCACTTGATACTTGCCATAACTGCAGCTACAAATCTGCTTCATAAATATGTTGTCACTAGACAGGGCTTTTTTAAAAAGGAGCAGTAATCAATTTGCTATGTTTAAGCTTGACAGACTTTTGTGGTCAATGTGTTCTTATGGGAGCTAAAGTTTCCGGGATGTTGTTACTGGAATGCTGCAGCTGTGCTTTTAACTCTTAGAGGACTGGAATTACTTTACTTTCCTGTTCCTTACCCAGCAGATTTCACATGGGATGTCATAACCAAGGTGCTGGAGAGCCCTCTGGCTTAAAGGTGCAGTAGAGCTCTTAAGCTTGGTGCTAAAGTGCTGCATTGGGTCAAGATAATGTCTAATAACCCCTTGGGGAATCATATTTTAGCTGCCCAGTTTCTCAGATAATAAACAGCAATTCAAGAAAGTGAAGATTTCCATTCAACATCTGCCTTTTAGCAAGTTTGGAAGGTTGTTATGCACCAATGTATTCATGCATCCTGCAAATACCACAGGTTGGGCATTCAAACCATAAGCAACTGCACTATAAATGAACTAGTCATTAGTCATGCTGTCTTATTAGTTTATTTTTCTTTTTCCTAGAAGCTGTAGTCATCCAGTTGTCCAACAGACCTTGGATCTCACTGAATTTTCAGCTCACTGAACAAAAAGTACAGGCGTTTCTTTGTGTAAAAATGAATGTAATACTTTCTGCCCATTCTTAGTACCTGGAATGGAACCTTGGAAGAGCAGGCTCTATTTGAAACACATTTCTCTAAGAGAATGTGCTTGGTCTTGTTTTTGATAAGTTTCAAGTCATTACAGATCTACCAAAATGGAATGATTGCTCACCAAACCATGAGACATTCTTATAATTTAATTGCATCTTGAACTCTTCCTTAGAAACCTAGGGCAGGAATTCAAAAATTAAAGGAAAAGTCACAGAAAGGCTTGCAATTTAAAACAAAGCTGGCACTCTCTTGTACCAGCTCCTTGTAATGTTCCTTCCCCTTAAGCAACACCAGTGTTCTAGAATTATTTCTCCCATTTTCAAGTTAGCAAAAAAACAACCTTGTTAGGAGGGCTATTCATTTAGGGCTTGTCAACAAATCATATATTTTAAAAGTGAGCTTGAATTTAATTAAAGAGTGAATTCTGAAATTAATTAATTAAATTGAATTAAATTGTCCTGTGAATACTGTTAAACACACCTCTATGGCTGCCAGTACTTAATCCCTTTGGAAAAGAAAACGCATATATGTGAGATTTTAATTTAATTTAACCAATCCACTTTAAAGAAAAATAAGAATTAACTTTCCTGGGTTGTCCTCATTTGTACATTTTTCCTTCCTTGTTGTTTACTGTCTTCACTTGAAGCATACTCCCCTGTTGTGGGACAGCTCTTATGCTGTTCAGATCCAGCCCCTTCCAACAGGGAGAAAGCCTGTTCTGCAGTTACATATAAACATTGCAAAATGTGAACATTGCTGGAATTTTTTTTTGCATGTGCAAAACTTAACATTGAAAGCCATTCTATCTGCCTGTTGTAGAGTTCAGCATGGGGAAGAGTGGCAAATTCCCTGAGCAGCCCGTGAAAAATGGAGGTTAAGCTCTCAAGGCCACTTCAGCCTTACCAAAATGAGTTTCAATAATCTGTGAGACATCACGGAAGAATGAAAGGGAGTTTCAAAATAGCCCTACTTTAAATAAAAACATACTTTGGCAATGCTACATGAAATGAAAACTGACATGCTTGACCATCATATTGACATGTTCATCACACCCTCAACAGACTGCAAATATCCACACAGACTCAGTGCCAAAAGCTGGAGCAGACAACCAGATGTGGAGCAGAATGTGGCTGAGTCTGCTCACCCTGCAGGGATGGGGAGAAGCTGCTTTGTTGGGGCTACAATCCATCAGTTCCTCTCTGGACAATCCCAGCAACAGAGACAGCAGCATCCCTTCTCCTTGTGGGATGTTTTGGGGGAGAGGTTTTCTTCTGTTGGCTGATGGAAAGCCCACTAGGGAGAGCGTTGTAGCAGGAGCACAAGGAATTTTAGGATGGGGAGTGGCGCTACAAAATATCAATTCCCTGCAATTATTCAATGTCATACAAACATGTGAAGCTGAGTTTGTGTTTACTGGATGCAAGTGTTCCAGCACATTCCTTGATCAGATGTCTGTACCTCAGGGAACTGGGCTTCTACTGAGATTTTGCATTACACCAATTTAAATTAGACTTCTATTACAGCCACTTCTGACTTGTTTTAATTAATGTCTATTTGTGCCAATAAATTTGCTTGCTAAGATAATGCCAGGAAGCAACAGTTAGTCCAGTCCTGAGCAGCTTTAAAATCTGATATATATATATGCATGTATATATCTATATATATTTATACAATGCCTGCGTGCAGATGCCAAGACACAGCTCCGGACTAGCACAGGAGTAATAGACATGATTATTGAAAACACACTGCAAGCAAACATGCTTAAAAACCTCAGAGAAGGGTTTTTTAAAATCTGTATTACAAAGGCCCCATTCTGCACAATGTTTTCTGAATGTAGTGGATGTTGGGAAATCAGTGCACCCATGCAGATCACCAGGTACCCATGACCCACAACGAATGTGCCATTAGTCACTGGCCACACTTGTTTGGCTCTGAGTAATGATGAAATGATACAAGAAATATTTCAATCACCCAGTTACAGTAAAATAGAGGCTAATGTCAAAACAAAGGGATTGACAAGAATTTATTGATACAGCCAGCTTATTTTTGGGGCAGCTAATTGTGTGTAAGGATGCCATTTAGTTCTGCAAACAATGCACAGCCCAAACTGAAGCTCTGGGGAAGCTGCACCGTCATCCAAGGAGCCAGACTCCTCCGCCTACCCCCTTCCTTAAAGCTCACAGTTTATACAAGAGTTGAACAGTGGAAGGTCACTGACTTTCTTTGTAAATCACCTGAGAGGAAATAGGATAGGTTTGGAAAGTAAAGGGAATGCAAACAAACCAGGGAGAAAGAAACAAAAGAACTCAGAATGATGACTCTGAGGGAAAAAGGAACATTCTGAGTAACAACAATTTTGTGATTGTCAAGAGAGGTATAAATAGTGTTCTGTAAATATTAGTAAACACTGAAATAAGGCTTCAGCCCTGAAGCACACAGTGCACGTATGAACATATTGTGTTTAATGAATCAGAAATACCTATCTTAACACACACTTAAGGAGGGGGGAGTTTGACTCAAACAGTAAAAACTAAGTTGAAAAATTGCAAACTGAATTGTGAACTGAAGACTCATGCCTGAGCCACTGAAGAGTGGCACAGGGGACTGTGACATATGGGTTTATAGCTAGGGAAATGAGTGACACTCCAGTTTCACTTCAGAAAGCTGTACCACTCCCCCCAGATCCCTGCTGAATGAGGTATGTGCTCTCCTTCGTCTCACTGTCTCACCCTTCTTGTCTGCTTACACTGAAAACTCTTTCAAGTGTGTATCTTGCCACACAGTTTATATTAACCTCTTCCTTAACTGCATTTAGCTGCTGCTTGGAATCATTTGGTTTTGATTACTCTGAAAATTGCATGAGAACAGAAAACATCCCAATCGAAACAGGAGGAGAGAGCTTTTTGGGCCAGAGCTGCTGTTGTGCTTTGACCTTCTTCCAAGCACAGAAGTGCTTTGCTTTACCTTAGACCAAAAGCCACCTTGCCCACATTAACGCATGCTGCCAACGTAAAATGGGATTTATTTGCCCCACAGACAGCAAGCTGAATCAAGAGTCACCACAGGGACAGTGATGCTAAAGCACTTAATTGTAAACATATTGTTGTTCTGTGGTGAGTCTCCACACTGACAGCCCGGGGTAGAGCTTACCTGGAGCACAGGGAGCTCCCACACACCCTGCCATGGGTGACACATCCCTGCTTATCCGGGACCAAAGAGCAAGCGCTGGCTCCTTAGAGCAGATGGGTGTCACAGCTCAGCCACTCTCAGAGCCACCTTGTCACCCCCAGGAAATGCTGTCATGGGTAAATGAACCCCACCTGAAGCTGAAGTCTGATTCTTGGTAATTTGTGGGTGAAAATGAGGTCGCTCCAGCCCTGCAGACAGCATGGGGCTGAAGTCCAGACACAGGGAGCAAAAATTATTCTTTCAGAAAACTGCAGGCTTTCTTCTTGCCATGAAATCACAGGCTCAGCCCAGCTATGCAGGAACCCAACATAATGGAGGTATTTTCTTGCACTGTATTATAAAGGAACAGCTGAGGGTGCAGATTTAATAGTGAAAAGTGACGTCCTGCTGTACTGTGGTGCCCCTACTGCACTGTGCTCTCTGCCAAAGGGCTCTTGGACATGATCACTGCTTGAAGGGTTATGGAAAAACATGTTAATGAGGAAATGCTACTCACTCATAGTATTCTGCACATGGAGGTGAGGGTTGATTTTTAAAGTTAAAATGGGTTGCTCACCTCATGATTCACAAAGGGAGTTAGATGACAGATAACACACTTCTCCTCTCTGCACCCAAATTGTCTTATCTACATCCTTTGTGTTTTAAAAAATCTGACCCCGGGCTCTTCTGTGCTATTTAGAAGTACTTTGCAAAAGACAAAAATAGACACAAGAGCTATTTCTGCCTTTCACAAAGCAATTCTAGTATTTCTGAGCTTGAATCTTGAGACACATATTCCCTTCTCTCCCTCCCCGCTCCCTCTCTCTGCACAGGATCCACACCATTAACTCTGTGGTTTGAAACTGCATTTTCTTTCCTCTCAGATTATTCTTATCCATTGTACAAAAAAATCCCTTTAACTGCTCCCCAGTCTTTCAGGCTCATCTCAGAGGGCATATTTGCATAAATATCACAGTGGTGGTGCAGGGATCCTTTCAAAGGAATTGGGTTGCAGAAGCCAGGTGCTTAGTTTCAAAATCTAAAAAAGATTTTGCATTTCCATGCAAATATGGCAATTATATCATTCACAAAGCCGCTTTTTCAATATAGCAAACAGTTAAGAAAATCTGCCTTTAGAATTCTTTTCCACCCTTTGTATTGCAGCATGCTGTATTAAAATTTATTAAAAATGAAAATACAGAGGCATGTACCTTTGCATATGTATGTCTGCATGGTCTAATATTCTTTCAAGTGAGTATAATACCATCTTCCAAAAAATTGCAACTAAGATGCAAAATGTCAAGTATTGATCATAAAAAGTTTCTTAAACATTATGACCACTGTATCTGGAAAAATAATAAAAAAATGTCAACCCAGACCTATAAATTTGTAAGAAAGACACATTTCTATATTGCAAAATGAAAAATGTACTCTCCTCTTCTTCACTTTTATATCCTACTTTATCCTACTATATCCTATAGTTTCTCCATAAATTTTAAGTGATAAAAGGTACTGTCTGCAGTGCCCATAATACATTTTATCATCATATACTTTCCAATGGGGAATATTCTAACATCTTCTTGGGTCATCTTTTTCTGGGCACAGCATAATAAAGATTATGAGATGAGCTGTTTTCATTGCAGATTAAAGTCCGGCTTCAAAGTAGAGGAGATCAGGAAGCCCCTTCTTTTTTCCTACTAGGACCTCCCTGGGGACACCTCTTTCAAAAAAACTCCAGAAAAAGGAAAATTAAGTTCTTTATAACACTTCTTAAACAGAAATTCTTGTTATAGCATGAAAACATTGAAACTTATGTCCATTTAAAAAATGCAAAACTGAAATAAAACATCTGTTTTGACTTAATGCCACTGAATTTTGGCATTTAGAAATTTAAAGATTTTGACTTTTGAATTCACATGTTTTTTAGAAAAACAGGCCCCTCCTCTTTCTCCCCCCATCTTGAAACCTCAAATCTGGAAAATATTTCAAGCAGCATGTAAATATTCTCTTTTTCCCCTGCTTCCCTCTCAACCCCTGTTGAGTTGTTGTCTCAACTTTCCTGCTGTTTTATAACAATTTCCAGTTGTAAGGAAGATGTGCTGGTTAAACAGAATGGAAAAAAAAGTCGTCGTATACAATAAAGCCCAAAGAACATACAGGTGTTTGCACTTGTGTGTCTGTGAGAAAGATCTTCCTCTAGAGATACAGACTTTGAAATAAAATACCTCAAGCCATGTATTCATCTCCCTTGTGTGTCTTGGTCCAAATGCATCACTGGGCTGATTCTCTTTAGTTAGAGCTGCACTGAGGAAGCATTTCTGCTGTCTGAGGAGAACCTGTGGTGTCGTAACTACATCTGTGAAATAGGAACCATCCACTTTAAATAGGAATAGCAATATTTCCCTTCCTTTCTACAGTGCTTTTAGATTCATGAAGGAAACAGAGCTGTAGAGTAAGATTGCACGGCATGTTTGCTTTGCAATTATTGACGTCCAGAGTACAGAGGGTTTTAGCACTCACAATAAGGTGCAAAGAAAGAATGAGTGAACAAACATGTTTTTTTTCTAAGTTAGGCTGTTTCTGAAGAATTGCCATCACTGCTCGTCATATGTGCCTTATTAACCTGTTGCCTTTCATCTGAGAATGAGGTTACTTCATTTGAAACTGTGTTGGTTTGAGATGACTCGAAGTCCTCAGGAACAAGCAATGGTCACCTGAAAAGTAACTGAGGCTTGAAATATTTCACTTTCTCTCTCCTGGCTTGAGCATGTTCACCTGAGTATTTTTTGCATTCCTTAAAAGAAAGCACTCCTGGTTGTTGTGTGCGTGCAGGTACAAAGATGTCAGCAGCCTCTGGATCTTTCTAACACCACTGAATTACACAGGCAGAGTGCACGGGGGATGGTAGGAGCCAGAGCTGCTCTTCATGCCGTGTCTACTTCTGAAATGGTCTAACAGGACTTCTAAAATAAAAGTCTGTTTAAAATGCATGACCAGAGTACAGTAAAAGGCAACTCTTCCATGATTGTCTCATTCCATAAATGACTAAATACAGATTTATGAGTAATTACACGTAATTTTTCATTGTTCTCTGGTTGTCTTCTTACTCCCTCCTAGACCAAGACTCCTCTTGCCAGTTGCCTGTGCTGGTATCAGAGCTCAGAAGGCATGCTTTGTGCTGCATCTGGAAAGATATTCACCTTCTGTCATCCCTAGAGAAGCCTGTTTGGGGTAACACTATAACCAGGAGGATGGGTAGGTCCATGGGGGTCACTGTGCCATCTGCAGTACTTGAAGGAAATTCCTGCTATGTGTCTTTTGGCCAAGGAAACTGACAGTGCCTTCTTCCAGGAGAGAGATCACTCTTGTTAGCAGCACAACAGTAAATGTAAATATGTTGCACTAAGTATTTCTTACAGCACAAAGAGCTGGAAGGGTTAGTTTCTTACTTAGCCTCCTGGTCAATACCATGGGGGTCTTTGTACTCTGTATAACTCATTTCAGAACTGCAGAATGCCCTGTGCCCCCCTTTGGAGGAGCATTTTACCAGTAATACTCCTGGGCTCTTTGTTAGTCTTGAATTATTTGCGGATATATTCATCGCGTATTTTACTTCAAATGCAAAACTATTCCTCTGCGTCACATAATCTGTTAGTACTGAACTTTTCTTGACTAAGCTGGCAGGGCCAGGGGAGGATGAGCAGAGATAGTACAGACAGTAGCTTTCCTTCCTCAAGTGGGATTGTTCTTTTTCTTTTGTTACAGCTGAGATAATCCGGACTTCTGTTCCAGCCTGTGCTAGCAACCAACAGGCACAGACAGACAATCCAGTACCTAAAGACTGGTGGACTGCAAAGGGGAATTAATCACGTCTTGTTTCTTTTTCATGGATCTACAAGGCTTATAGAGAGGAAAATATGTGGCATGGCTTGCTGTGATAGCCTAAGCTCCTTCCCAGTAGGTCTATTTGTTGGCTCTACTATTATGTGGACTTCATGGTTAGTATCAGCTGGAGTGGTGTTTGGAAGTTAATTGGTTTTTATTCAAAGCAATTTTATTGTGCCATGACAGCCATTCATAAGCTGTCTAAGATGGATTGCCGTATTCATGGATGTTCTGTTCCAGGGAAGTTTGTGTTTTACAGTTCAATTCAATGAGTCAAGCTTCAATCCACTATTGCATGAGTTTTCATAACAGTATGGACTGCAAAAGTCCCACAAGGAAAACAGCCACCTAATCTAATGGTAGCTGAATACATAATACTGTGGAAATGGCCAGTTCTTTCTGCAAATTAGTGGCAGGTAGTAGTGATTTTTACTGGCTGTTAACTTTCCTTTGAAAGTTAAAATGCTGCCTGTCGAAAGTGTTGATCTATGTTGCCATCTAATATTCTGAAATGTAATTATTTTCCCAAAAAAGGCAGTTCAATTCTAATCATCTTTCAACCTCTGTCCACTGGAGTCAATGGCATTCCAGAGAGAGAGACTGAGATCAGAATTTTGCCCACAATCATGATCTACCTTAAAATGTCACTTGCCGCTGCTGGTGAGTGTCAGTGAAGGCTGCACTGAACTACCTCTGTATTTAATATGACTTGCTATGGTAGACAAGGACAAATTATTCCGGAAAGAGGGGCTGAAACATGCTCCTGGGGTTTTTATGGTTGCATGGTGTAATCCAGCCCTCGGCAAATCTGTTGCCCTACCAGTATTTTCCCAGTTGGCAATTCTTATATAGATTTGTTCCAGCTCTGAACAGAGGTGAATTAGTATATTGCACATATATCTCTAAATCTGAAAAGGTAATTCTGCTGGATTAATAGCCTGATGTAGAAAAAGGTACAATGTTTTTCTGTAAAATTCTAGGTGATGGTGAATGCAGTAGAACTGCTCTGTGGAAATTAAATCTTTTAAGGCCCATTATAATTGACAGAAATTGATAAAAAAATCTTTCTAATTTTAGATTGTAAAATATGGAATTACATATTTAACACCTCCAAAACTGTGCTGCAGACAGATACATTTGTGGAAATGCAGACAGGTGCATGGTATAGGGGCCATGGCATATCTCTTCAATTATCCAACAATTGTGCATGCCAATCTTCACAGCATTTGAGTGTCTGCTTTGCAAGAGCCAGAAGCAGGTATTGAGGATGTGGAGACCCTGTACTTTCCATTCGTAAGGCTTTTTAAGGTTGAGTGCTTGGAAACCTTGTAAAGCCAAGCCTTGGAATCTCAGGTATGCCTTTTTGTGCCTCTGAAGAGTTTGAATATACTAGCTCCCAAGCTGTGCAAGCAGCTGGGTTTTTCTCAGATTCCCTCATTACAAATTAAACTTTGTGTGTCTATTAATTAAAGTTTGTAAACTGACTAATCAAATATTCATGCTATTTTTTGAAAAATAAAAATAAATCCTCATGGTGTAATTCTAGATATTTTAAATATTTTGTAAGGTTAGTAGCAAGCAGCTGCTGAATCACTGTTGCAATGAAAAGACTATAAATTGAACTGTCATTAAAATATAGTCAATATGTTTAAATAAACTACTGAACACCTTTCTTTCAATATACCAACTTTCAAGACACGAAGTACCAATCTAGCAAACATGCATTAGTTTGCTTTATTCTCATTATTCTCTGTGTGTCCATGCCAAAATAGAACTGCTCCCTGTGGTAAAGTTAGGCAGTCCTATAGGGGCTTGTAGGAGTCTGTAAGATCAGTGTCTTATATTTGAGGTGTTTTGTTTCATTTCAGTGACACCTAAGTGGATAAATTGTAAGAACTTCATTTGCTTGGCTGGTAAGCAAGAACCTAGATATTTCACAGTTCTTTATTACTAATAGTTACTATAAGTTTTGGGGGAGGTAGATGGTCTAAGAAGCATGAAGATTTGCATCTGGTGGTGAGACCTTGGGATGGAAACAGCAGTAACCACAACTGTGCTAGAAATGTGTTTAGAACTATTCAGGTGTTTATTAACTTCTCATAAATTCCTGATACTGGGGTGTATCTGTTGTATTAACAGGATATCGATCCTTAATCTGTGATCACTGGTTAACTATGGGCCATTAGTAACTCTAGCAACCATTTCAGTACTGATTTGGTTTAAAATGCATAAGCTGACTAGTTGTTTCAGGTGATGTGATGCACTTGCTCTTAATCAATAAATGGCATAATGTGGTTTGCACTTGATTGAAAAAACAAGATTTTTGATCGTCTACACTGTGTAGTACTTCTCATATAAATTTTAAATTAATTGTATCCAGTAATTCTTAAATTTATGATCAAAGCCTAATCAATCCCACATTGAAGAAAAAAGTAGAAGATACCAAAATGAACTTTCTCCATATATGGCTCCATTTTCTACTTCTCGCATGTGAAAAGTGCTCAGCAGTGAACAGTGCAGCAGACAACCAAAAGGAGGAACAAAACAATCATGATAGGTTTTCTCAGGAATTAAAACAAAAATTTTCACAGATTACTACTCAGATTTCACAAGAGAACATTGACTTAAAATATCTGTGCATTTATTCTTTCAACCCACTCTGAACTCATTATTGCTTTCATGAATACATAGCATACCACAGAATAAAATCTCTTTTGAGAGCAGTTTGTAGAGTTTCATGAATGTCAGTGATTAAGATCTTTGCTGTTCCCGTGTTAATCTAAAAAATTTTACTTCAGCAGTACTTGAATAGAAGCAAAACAGGAAATTAATAAAACCCCATGAAAATCTTTTCAGGGTATGTTACTTAAGCTGTGAATCAGATGAGGAACTTGTCTAAACAGATTAATTTCAACGGTACATAGCTTGTACAAAGTCATAATGATGTACACATACCTTACCACAGCCAAAGTACTTTTGTTCTTTGAAAAGCTCTCTTAGAGGTAAAAATCTGTAGAGACAAGTTGGTGAGCAGCCCCTTAGCCCCCGGGATACTGCAAACACTGCTGAGTGCTGTTACCAAACTTTGGGTGCCACACGTGGCCACACTGGCTGGAGAAAGGCATAGCCTCTCCTCAAAACATCCCATCTGAAAGGAGAGAGTGCTTGCTTGCTCCTTTTTTTTTTCTTTTTTTTTGATGGAGATTTGGATGATTCAAACTCCAGACATTTGAAGAAAATAAAAATGTTTGAATGCCTTATGAATGAGTCACAATGCAATTTTAGATCCGTCTTTTGGCATAACAAAGTATCCATTGTAGAGAAAGGATTTCTTGATCTCAAAAATGCTACTGAATCATTGGCTTATAAGAGCAAACTTTTTTTTGCAAAATCTCTGCCATTAAAAAATATCTTTTTAAGCTTTCCATTCGAGACACAGCTTGGGATTTCTTTTGTCAAGCACTCTCAGGAGTATTTACTCTGCATTTTCACTGTTATAAGATCCTATTGTCAGACTGCTCAGAAAGGAGAAAGAAGCAGCAACTAACTTTTCACAGGGGGCAGGCAGAAAGATTTGGAATTTGCTACCTGGGGACCATTACTCTAACTTTCTTGGGTTTCTGACTTAAACCAGCCTGTATTTCTTTTCCACTAAGTTATTTTTATGATGATCTTGCATAGCTCTAAAAAAAAGGAAAGAAATGTAGAATGCTTACCTATTAACAAATGAAAAGACAATGCAGTGAAAGAAAACAAAAGTAATAAAAGAAAACAATAACAAACAAGTAAACAGAACAAAATTTCATGAAATCTTGTCTGTATATTTTAGAATAAATGGCAAAACATCAGAGATCTTGATCTCCCTTCTAAAATTGCCCAGAGTTTGCAGAGTGTGTCATACATCAATTTTGCACTCTATTTTTACTTAAAACATGTATGAATGTAATGCATGCATGCATTTTAATTTGAACATTCAGAAGTTTGGTATGTTCAAAACATTGGCACTGGACAGTTTTAAAAATGTCATCCTTTTTGCCCGTTGTTCATTCTCAAGCTAGGATATTGGGAAAGCAATAAAGTGATTCTACCACTCTGGGAAACACTGTCAATATTTTTGCTCAGTAACAGGCTGGCCAGTCCTCTCCTGAGATAGGTTTTCTATTGATATAGATAGGTTTTCTATTGATATTGTTTTTTATTGATATATTTATGATACTTAATTGCATTTTTTGCATTTTGCCTTTATACATTTAACATCAAATAATGACTTGACTTACTGGTGACATAAGAAATCAGTCTTGTGGAGTCAAGACTTGGACTTTGGGGAAATCTGAGTTGCAAGTGCATTCACAGTTGTCAACAGAAATTTGCTACCTCATTTCAAGAGCTGAGATGGCTGAACATTGCTTCTTGAGTAAGAAAATACTGAGCAGTATGTGAACCTTAACAGGTCATTACAGAGTTCTGCTTGCTACCTATGTACGTGCTGTATCTAAGTGTTTCCTAGTTTGGACTAATTTCCAGATTCTAGATTATGGAAAAAATAGTTTTGAGTGATCCGTGGATCATTGCATATTTTTGGTTCAGTGACTACCTTCATACATTACCTTTTCAAGTGTCTAGGAGACAGCAATCAAGTCAAGATTTGTTTATTTTTAGCTCACAGTCAGTTGTAAAAGTCACTCACACTTTTAGTTGTGCCACAAGCACAGAAATTTTAATAAGGCAATTATTGTCATTTCATGCAAAATTAATTGGTAAGGCAAGAAATAAGGGGAGAAGTATTTGCTCCTGACACAGATTCAGTATATATTACATTCATCCATGAAAAGATTTCAAGTACGATGTTACCTTTCTTTCCTATATCAAAGCAAGAATATTCAAGGCAAAGCCATGACATGTAAAGTTTTCTTTAAATGAATGGAAACATGATATAAAAGCATTTCATATTTTCCTCCCCAAATAACTATAATTCTGAGTGTCTTAAGGGTATAAAGGATCCACAGCAATTCTTCAGAAAAGGAAAAGGAATATGGCTTTTATCCAGGCTCAGCAATATTCTAAACTTAAAATAACCTTGTATTTGCCTGATTTTGTCCCAATAATACTGGTAACCATGGACTGGCTCATGGGTGCTGCTGGACAGACCGTTGGCACTGAGCACATCCCAGCCTCAGGAAGGTTTGCTTGAGGACCATCTCAGTCTGGATCTTCTTAGCCTACAAAGCCATGATCCCACTCATACATCAAGGTGAGGGCAAATAAACTGATGTCAGCAACAAATAATTCCAGCCCCAGAAGGAACAGGTATGTGGAATGCTAGGCATATATTGTGGACCCTATGCAGAATCTCTGAACCATAAGAACTACTTGTTCCCCACCCTGCCTCCTTCCTTATCAAGGAACTGAAGTCACCAAACAAAAGGATATTGATAGAGCCAGAAAAGCCTTCAGAAAGGTTGACAGGGTTTCTTCTCCCAAGTGACAAGAGGAAAGAGACTCAATTTGCACTAAGGGAAGTTTAGGTTGGATATTAGGAAAAAATTCTTCACCAGAAGGATAGTGAGGCATTGGAACAGGCTGCCCAGGAGAGAAGATGAGTAACCTCCCCTGGAGGTATTGAAATGACATGTAGATGTGGTACTTAGGGACACAGTTTAGTGATGGACTTGGCAGTGATGGGCTAAGGGCTGGACTCAATGGTCTTAAAGGTTTTTTCCAACCTTAACAATTCTATGATTCTGTGTCCACCTTTAGCAGCTGCTGGTAGCTGTGCCCCAGTGGGCAGATTTTCCATGTAGTCTACCACATCTGGCAACCCTGCCACTTCTAACTGACCTGAGAAAGACCTGCTTAAAGTCCTCAAATTTTCCAGTGGTTCTCATACTCTAGTATTTTATCACACACTTACCAGTAGGGAAGCTTGATTACAGACAATTTGTTTTAGCCGTCTGTGGATGGATGCATTCTGGGGAAACAAGGCAAGCAGCTAACGAAGATTTGAGAGCAGTTTCCAGCTCTTGAGTGTGCCGCTGTAAGATTCTCCTTAGCTGTGGCGACACTGGTGTAAAATATGATGCAGTTGTAGGTTTTCTGCATTTCTGAGGTGAAATGCCAAGTTTGAAGGACACCCTATTAGAAGAGCTTAACGAGCAGACAAGAGGGAGCCTGTGGGTTTGTGGCCGCTGTCCCACGGGGCACCACAGAGACCCCACAGCTCACGCACCCCTCTCTTTGCTGAGCAGCCCTGCACACAGCCCGAGCCTGCCCCAGCAGCGTTTGGGTTAATGCCCGTTGTTCAGGTGTAGCATTAACCAACAACCTGCACAGAGCTTTGTGCCTGGGGAAGTCAGAACAACAGAATTAACTGCAGGGCAAATGCAAGGGACAGCTTGTGTTTCCTGGCAATATTTATGTTGGCAATGCTTTTGGAAGCCAGCGTGTTTCAGCCAGTGTTTACCCTTCTGCACATAAAAGAAGTAGACACTAGATTTATTTTCAATGAAGGGGGAATATGATATTTCAAGGTCTGTTTTTTTTAAACAGCATCTTCCTTGTTTATTTTTTCTTTCCCATTTGTTTTATCCATATCCCTTTACTGCATTTTTCCTGAACTTTTCATTCCCACATTCTTTTCCACTGCATACTTTCACTAAAGCTTTATTTACTTTTGAGCATTTTAGTTTGCTCTTCTTACCTTGGTCACAGTATTTTGCTGTTGTCAATCCTTATAATTTTTCACAGAATAAGCTATTTGTGCACATAATAATTATCTGCCTCTAGTTTATTTTTTATTTAATTGTATATAATTAGATAACTATGGAATTGAATAGAGGAATATTGGAAATAAGAGTGAAGCATTACAATGTGAAATTAATGTATTTATTGACATTTCTTTTTCTTACTATTTCTTAGTTACAGCTCTTTGTTATTCTAACCACAAAACTGTGGTTATCATTTCTTTTTAAGCGGACTGATAAATCCTGCAGGAGCAGTAAAAAGATGCTGGAGCTGTTGTGAGTTGGTATTTCAAATTCATAAATGCAGTGAAAACAATTCCTCCATTCTTAGCTTTTTTATCCTTTTATTGATGAACAGAAGGCACCTGAAATACACAGGCTATTGAGAGTACTTGAAATACTTGATTTTATGATGCCATGTTGACAAACCTGAAGCTGACATTCACGTTTTTCATTGGGGTCCAAGCTTCTTCCTTTCTAAACAGCAATATATATTACCCTGATATGTTCCGGCTGGCTTCTGAGATAGATCAATGAGCACCTTCCACCGTTTAAAAGTACAGTTTCCTTCCTGTAGCAATCTCACATCTCTCAGCTGACTAGCAGATATTAGAGTATTTCAGTGATGATAAAATAGAAATGCTCCTGATGAACAGGCTGCAATGAATGCTTGTAATTCCACAGTAATTATTACAAAATAATAGGCTTCTGGGCATTTGAATTTTTCCTCTGATACGGGCTCTATTCTATATCCCTTGGGGTTTCATTAATCAAGACATTCAGTGCTGCATACTATAGAAGCCATTCAAAGACTTGCTTTTTCAACAGAAGAGAAAATATACTTTCAGTGTGTTGTCATTTGAAGAAACAATTTTAAATTATTTATAGCCAAGTTCTTCAGACTTACCAATAAATTTTATATTAGATGCTACGCAAAACAAACATACAGGAGACCTTGTTGAACCACGTTATCACTGGTTTTCTGTAAAATGGCTAAAAATCTTAAACAGCATTAGGAAGGTATAAAATTCTGAATTTCACAAGTGTCCTGTTCAGCACTGAGCTGTGTCACAGGGGTAAGTTTTCAAGGGTGCCAAGTGGGCTTTCAACTTCCAGCCAGGGCTGTTGGGTACAGCACTGTGTCCCCATGAGCCATACATACTGTTCTTGATCCAGCTTTTTTCTCCCACATCAGCTGGGTTGGTCCCATGTGATGCTCATTAGTTTGGTAATCTTTCTTCACAAATATTTTGTTTCTCTTTACTGTTATTCATCAGTGTTATGACAGAAAAAGACCTGGTGTTGTCTGAACGTCCCCTGTTCTTTGTGTGTCAGAAAGTTTATTAGCGCTGGTGAGTCAGGGGAATGATTGTTTTAGTACTGGCACAATCACTGCGGTTTGTTTTGGAAATAAATTGCTGGGAAGAAGGCTGTAAGGAAAACGTTTGCTGATGCTGCACATAGCTCCTAAAAAACCTGACCTTGTAGTTCCTGCAAAACCTGACCTTTCCCCATGTTTTATATCAACCTTATTAAGTCAGCTTGCATTATCTGGTGGCAAATTCCAAACTCGAGAAATCATATATAAAAGGCAAATAAATCTGGAGGTTTGCTGTAGTCTCTGTCAGGGGTCTGCACAATATTTCCCATGAAGCAGACACTTTATAGAAGACTGAAGTGCACGCTTTGTTCCAAGAGCTCTGTCAAACTACCACTGACCGTGGCATGAAGACTGCCTGGGCAGCCCTGGGGTCTGCACTGTCCACCCCGACAGGGAAACAAAACATTGTAGAGAGAGAGGGGAAGGGTAGATGAAGCCACATGCAAATTTTTTAAGTAAATTATCGAGCAATGTGGGGTGAGCTGAAGTACTGATTAATGCTTCAGAATGAAATACTTCTAAGTATTGCATCTTTTTCTTGACCTTGAGGGAGCACAGAATGCTCTTAAGCCTGATTTCCAAGCCTTTATTAATCAAGGGAAAAGAAACTGTGTTCCTTGGACTGTATCCTTTGCTGTGATGTACTTAGGCAAAATTATGCATCAAGTTTACAACGAGTATTTTGACAGTGCAGACAGACACATTAGTCATTCTGCATGAACTCAGTTTCTAGGGAAGTGGGAAAATGCACTATCTGTTCTTATGGTATTAGAAAACATGCCTACATAGAGTTCACATGATACAAGAAGAATAATGAAATTCCTTTTGCAAGGCACTCTTTCAAAACACTGAATGGATCTGATGCAGAAAAATCACTAAATGGATTTGCAAAGACCTGGTCCAAGTGGGTCATCTGAAACTTCGCATTATTGAATCCACAACGTGACGACCATTACTCCTCTTTGAGAATGTTTGTCTCCAGATTATATGGTGATCTTTTCTTTAGCCAAATCCCTTTACTAAACTTGAGAAAAGGGATTTGTGAACTAATTCCCACAGTCACCTGTAAGGATCACATGTGATGGCGCAGAGCATGAGGTTCTATGCTGCCCTGATGTGTTGGCTCTGTCCCTGGACTGTTGTAGAGGATCCATGACCATCTCTTCTTCATTTTACCAAGTGCAAAATGGAGAGGTTTTACAACCATTTGAGTAGCCTGAGGCATCTATCAGCACAGCCAAGAGATATCACTGAGGTGGGATTTAACTATACCCAGTAAGGATGGATTTTGCCTTGGACTTGTTCATGTTTGCCCTTGTAGCAGTTCACAGGAAAGATACTGGTGCAGTTTTAAATATATCAAAGTAGACTCCAAATAGCTGCAAAGCTGCCTATTAATTAAAGATACTTATGCTTATGATCCCAGGCAGCCAACATGGTTGCAATGCTGCTAACCTCAGCTTTGCTGTAGAACTGTAGATGACATCATCTGGAGCACCACATCAGGTGTATCCTCACTGAAGTGATAAAAATATTGCACTATAGAATGTGACTTTATGAATGCATATTTTAAATGTGCTGTCTCTGCATGGTGGTGTGCTGCTGAGGGAGTCACTGACAGGCTGCTTGACTCTAGAGATCTGTCCAAAGCCACAGCTATCTGAAGCAGACCGAGTTGTAGGATTGAGCTAATACCAAAATGGCTCATGTTTACAAAAACCAAACCTGGGGTTTTTTTCTCTGCCTGAAATGAAAATTAGAAACCTGTTGCATGCTTCAGCTCACAGTACTCTAGTTAAACTGTCACTGTGAAGCATATTTTTCAGATCTGAGAACATACAGACAACTGTAAAACATACAAGAGGATGACTTATATAACCTTGGTCTGTTTCCTCACAGAATATGGCTGTTCATTTTTATCAGCCATGTTGCCAAAGACCTCATTTACATCGGTCCAATTTGAAAAAGAAAAGCCTCTAACTCAAGAACTTGTTTTGATGACCCTTTATAAAACCCAGGTAAGAAAGACTGAGATTTATGTCACCTATGAGCTTAGACAGATTGGGCTACACAATTCTATTTTATGTTTAGCTTCTTTAGGGACCATGTTGCAGTTTGGAGCTTTGAACGTTGTCAGGATTTTGCACTGTAATGGATTCACCAGTGTACAGAACCAACTTTAGTAATGTAATTTCTATCCACCAATCAGAGCTAAATGTTCTAAAATCCTGTTGATATTAGTGAACTCTGTGAAATATTTTGCCATTTTGTGATAATCAGCAGCAAATCTAAGCCTGCCTTCATTAGTCATTACACTTATACCACACTCCCACAGAAGCTCCCACAGGCCGCAGTCCAGCCCTTCACCTGGTGCCAGTGGATGAGGTTCTTTTTGTGACATCCCTTGAGACTGGGCCCCGATGGACAGATATCTTAAGTTTTTAAACAATTACTTAGCAGATGAACCAACAAAAAAACCAATTAATTAATGCCCTTTTCCTCAATTCTAATACACCATTCTGTTTATGTCTAATAATAATAAACCATAAACAAGAACCTTTTGTGTATCTAAGTGTTTTATTCAGGAATAATACAGGATTTTCCCAGTCTTCTCATGGTGACTAATCTGTATTTCTGCTCCTATCAGCTAAAGGCTGAACCCAGCAACACTGTGAATGGGAGAGACAAGACTCATCACAGCTTCTTCACTGTCCCTTATCAGTGAAGGCACATTGACCCAAGCTGTGAAAATGTGAGACAGAGAGAAGAGATAAGTACAGTTTACTTTGTTTCCTTTCACTGTCTTCAGAAAATCCATACAAGGTAAAGAGAAATCTAGGCACAACTCCTAGAAAGGGCTTTGCTGAATCATTTTTATCTTTCAATCACTAATTTTTCTACTAAAGAAATTCAACAGCCCTACCATCCAGATGAATTTTTGTAAGAGCCAAAGAATTCATATTCTTTCAAGTTTGTTGCTGGTAAGTGCTGTAGAAATAGAAAGTGACAATATTTAGAACTCATCAAAACTAATATTAGTTCTGTGGCTGAATTCAGTGTTTTATTTTGTTTGCATTGGGCCCCAAACTGCCATCAAAAAAATTAAACTTTCCAGAATATTTTATTTGGGCTTTATCTGAATGTTTCCCCTTCAATAAGACTAAAATACTCGGTTTTTGACTCGGTCATAAAGAAGGCTGAAATTAATATTTTGATAACACTATTCACACAGAAAAAAAAAGAGAAAAAATTAATACATCCCTGTGAAATGTTTCCTGTAACCCCCTCATCCATGTGGATAACAAATCATTTAACAATTTTGACTGCACCTTGCTGTCACAACAGAAATAAAAATGTAAATATCAAGAGTTACCCCCAAACTAAGTTCTTTTTTATAAAATAAATCCTACTATATAAGGGACTTGATGTCTTTGACCTACCAATTTCTCTGGTGAACTAAACAAATTTCAGCCATCTGTTTTCAGTTATCTGGCACAAGTACGTATTTCTCGTAGCTTAATCTTTGATTAAGCTGAGAAGGGAAATGAATAATTTAATTGAATTGCATTTCTATTTGGAAGATTTATTCCCAGGATTAGAAGCTGTCTACTCTCCCAGGTCACAAGAGCATATGAACCCTGTGTCCTTAAGTCTACTCCTCTGTGGATGTTTGCCTGCATCATGAAGGATGTACATAATCTGATACCACTGATGGAATTACATCAGAAGAAGGATCAGGGCTGGAAAAGCTTAGAGAGTAAAATGTACTCAGAGCTGCATGGGGTACTCACAGATAACTTGCTTGCTTGTAGTTCAGTCTGGTTCTAGCCAAGCATGATTAGTTTTCTTTTTTAAGCTCTCTACTTTTTTTTCTAAATTTGAGAAAAAAAAAAATCTTTTTTTTTCCTTGTAACCGTTCTAAAGCTGCTAGAAGAGTGCAGAGTTGTCTCAGATAACCAAGTACACATGAGAAATTTTGGGCAAGCCAAAATCCACCTACTAGAGGAAATTATTTGAGATTTCTCTAGAGATAACACTGAAAATTCAAAATGTGGTTGGATTTACTCACTATTGCTGCAAGGTAATTGAAAATGGTCTCTAGGCCTTTAGGCCTTACAGCTTTTTCTTCTTCATAGCACGCGGTGGAAGAATTTATCTGGAAACACTCCAGATCACTCGAAGACATGTCATTTCCTCAGCTTCTAGGGCAAGAACAGCAGAAAGTGGTTTTAATCTTTCCAAGTAACATAGTTATGCAACTTTAGATTTTATGAACCTGCATTCCTTCCAACTAAAAGTACTATTTAATTAAACATAGGAGAAGACTGATAACATTAATCAAGGGAACATGAAAATAATTCGTTTGTCTCAGCAATATTGAAATTCCTTCAGCAATAACTCAGATGAACAGATGAAGAATGCCACCTACAGTTAAGGACAGGAATCTTGGTCTCTCCCAGGGTACCTGTTTTTGGTTTCTACCCTGTGATCAAAACACAAAAGAACATTTACAAAGTCACAGCAATACCAAACAAGGTAATTAACTGCTGAAGCTGGGTGATATTGCTATAAACAAACCTAAAAACTTTAGAAAGTGATTGTTCTGTAGGCATGGGAATTCAAGTCATTTCTTTCTTCAAGAGCATATGCAACTTCTTCCATAAGCTTATATGATATTTTTTAAAACATAGTAGTCAGTGTGCTGGCATCCAGGCTGTCTACGTGGAAATTTGCAGCAGGGATGGTGAGAAGCTGAAATAGCGAGAGGTGCTTTACACCATTATGCTACAATGCAGAGAAAGAGAGTTCACAGGAATGTGATTTAAGCTGAATGCAGTATGCTAGAAATGGAGGTTTATCTCTTTTCTAGCCAAAGAGTTATTAGACTATGCAAAATGTCTCAATACAAAGCATTCACTACTTTGAGATACTTTGGAGCAGTGACAATAGCTGAAGGCAGAGTTTTGAGTGTTGATCAGGTTGTTGAAAAAGGCAATGCTAGAGCTAAAAGAAATCTAGAGCAAAGTATTTTATTCATCTCTCTTGTCTGTTATGAAGAACTCCCAGTAGGACAGCAGCACCACTGGCTATTTCAACCTAATTACCCCAGTACAGTGAGTGTGATTCAATTGTTCAGATACTGACTTCTCGCCCTTCTGATACTGTCCAGCTCTGAGCCCTCTGTGACTCTGCTTTGCTTTCCAGGCAGAATGATGCATATGCTGCTTCAAAAAGATGGGTCACACAAAGAGTATCCAAGACTGTGCTCTGGGCAAATGAACACAGTATCTGAGGTTTTGGTCTGTGGGATGTTTTCCAACTTTTAACAGCAAAACACTTCTGAGCAGAGTTTGCACAAACAACAGTCCCTTAAATTCTAAAGCTGGCCAAGCTACAAATTCTTTGGGCATTATTAAGGTGATTAAACTTGTGTTATACACCAGCACCAGGCTGATGGGGTTTTTTTGGAAACAGCTGAGAATCACGAAACTGCAATTTCGCTCTCTGTTTTGGCTGTAACTTTGACTTTGATTTAACTGTAAAACTTGCTTTCCTGCAAATTGTGTAGAGAACCGCACCTTCCCTGCAACCTCAGGCTGAAGCTCAAAATGCTGCCCTGCCATGATGGACCCCTGTCCACCATAGACCATCCCTGACTAAGGTTCAATGACAGGCCTCATGAGGTCCACGGTCCTAATCATGACTCAGACATCAACTCCTGGCCTTTACTGTAGTGACCTGATTTCTTTTCCTTTCTCTAAAACAGAGAGATAAAGCCTTCTTTGAGAACACCATGAGATTTCAAGTTTATAAAAGGTTAAACGTAAGAACAAGCAAGTGCAGTGTAATGATTTAATAGACTTCCCCATAGCATGTAAAATCTTTGAAAGTAAATCTGTCCCAAATAATAAAAACAAGATATAATGCAAAAAGAATAAAAAAAGTAGCAGTGACCTTTTTGGTCATCGATTCTTTTTTTTTTTTTTTTAGAGAAGGCCTTCACCGACTGGGTGTTGAACAGCACTTTACCAATGGTTCCATTGCCATGAGTCAGGTAGCTGGCACAGAGATCCAGCTTCCTGTTTTGCTTTGAAAGGTTGCCTTTTTGTAATCTGGGTGTTGCTAAACCAAATCTTTTCTTCTGTGAGTCTTTACACGATAACTCAGCAGAGACTGCAAGGCTATTGCAAGATATGCAGCGCTCTCCGTGTTATCAAGGGTATGGTGAACGTTGTGACCTTTTTGGTTTAAGGCTCCATTTTCTGGAATTCTGGCAGTAAATCTCTTTAAAAATGAAAATAAAACCAACAGTTCAAGATCAAGGGCAAACAGAGACCAGGATGTTTATACTTTGACAAAATGCTACTGAGCAGAGCCTGGACAAACCACGAGTTTGTAATACTGATTTGAGTATTGATTCCACAGAGAAACTGGGAGAAGTCTTTCACTTGCATTTGCTTCCTTCAGAGTACAAGGGAAGAGGATGGGTCGAACTGTTAGGTTGCCACTATACAAACAACCAAGGAAATAAGTCTATGCTGGAAACTGTGGGCATCCCTTGCTGGCTGGTATCAGATAGCAGGTGTGTGTACTTGTTGCCTGCCAGGCTGGAGCTGGATGGACAGCTCTGTCTGTCAGCTCTGTCTGTCCTTCCATTACTTCTTTTCCCTCACAAAGCAATATACTGGTTTCATACAAGGTCAAGTCCTTTGTGTTTATAATTTTATTTAGGTCATTGGGAGCTGTGTCAGAGGCTTGAACTCAAAGAATGACTTCATTACCAGTCAAGATATTCCTCTAAATTTGTGTGGCTTCTGTTTCCTTCAGTGCAAAAATCAGGAAGAGAAAAGGCAACATCAGCTGAGGTCTCGGTAGTTCCTCTGCAAAACTGCAGCTGCGGTTTTGGCTGCGACCATACCCCCTTTGAGTCAAGGTCATTTCCTTCCTCAAAAGGCCAAGCACACCAATGGCTGCACGCAGCAGATGGGCTTTGGGAAGGAGCTGGGTGCTGTGGTGGGCAGCGTTCTGAGACAGGGATGGGCAGGCTCTGCTCAGGAGCTTGAGGTGCAGAGTGTTTCCTACCATGCTGGCAGCATGGCCATAGCTGCATTATCTTGATAAGAACTGAGTCATTTTTCAATGGGCAGTTATAGTGCTAAGACATCAGCGTTTCTCTTTTTCCTACTTCTTTTGGCAGGTTTTCTATAGTTCAAAATTTATGTTTTGATTTGAGCAAGACAAAAATTCTGGGGAAAGGTAACAACATCTCGGGGACTTTTTGTCTCATTGCAAGCCACCAGCAAAACACCCACACACTGAAAGTCAGTCAGACAGCTCGCACTAAAGGCTTCTCCATCGTTCTCAAGAATGGGAGCGAGACAAAGGCTGCTAAAGCTGGGGAAAACCAACACTACCTTTTGGCAAAAATTGAGGCTGTCGTCATAGATGTGTGTTTCTGACTGAAGTTTTTGGAGATGGTGAAAAAAGAGTATAAATTTATCTATATCAACATAGGAAATGCAGGTTGACATTTCTTACACCAGTTTTTACCCTATGTCGGTTTCCATTTAGTCAGGGTTGTGGTCTAACACATATTAAAAGGTACCTTCAAGGGATACTTCTGAAAGTGAAATTCTTTTTTTGTTGTTTTTTTGGGGAGTTTTGGTTTGTGTGTTCGGTTTTTTTAGAATCAATGCCTATTATTCCAAAACTGTTGATTTGGTGAATAAATGCATTCAGTGTGGATGGTCATAACCTTCCTGGGAAAAACAGGGAGCGTATAGAGAGCAAAATAAGAGCTAAATGTGGAAGTGATTAGTATAAGACCATGAGGAGCACTCCTTCAGGAAACCATGTGGCCATTTGCATTTACATCCCCTCTAACACATTCATTGTTAAAGCCTAGAATCTGTCAACAGCATAAATCAATCCCCTGCACATAACACTGAGTTCAAGTTTATTATACCATCAAGGTGGAGTTCAGCTATCCCTGCTGTCATGCTGCTTTAAATAAGCAAATAGATGAAACTAATTTAAATATCATCTGGTTTTCGAGAGGACTGAGCTCTGTGCTTATATTGCAAAGAATTTGTGTTGGATTGGATTGGAAATAACAGATCTGAGTGGGGAATTTTTTAAGTGAGGCAGAAGTGAAGGGGAGTGAAAACTGATACTGAGCTTTTGTATAATGCATCAAAGCTTTGGCATGGTTACTGGCGTTATGAGTGTGCAACTCTATCTCCTAATGTGAATTAATTTCACCCTCGTGACAGAGCAGTGAGTATTGTGCTGCAGAGCTGGGCATTATCTTTTGGGCCATGGTGCAATGAGCCCAAATGGGTATGACAGACATATCCTGACTGCTGGGTTTGCTTGTTCATTCCCTAGAAGAGAGAATGGGCCAGCCATTTATGTCGTGGTGTGACTATATGAAAAGAACTACACAATTCAAGTAGGGATAAAACTAGTGACATTTTAGAGAGACAATTTTAGTACAGTTCATAATTCCCTTTATGCCTGCTAGAAACTTCTGTAATTCCTCCCCACATTTTATAACAGTTCTGAAATATCAGGTGGATGTGAATGTATCACCTACAAGCTGTTGCACTTCTGAACTCAGAAACAGTTTTAATTTTTTTCCATTTTCTGCGGATCAGTTTCTCGACATTCCTGCTAGGCAGATGGAAAACTTTCCATTCCTTTTTAGACACCATGAAGCAATAGAACTAAGAAAAAGATAAATTGTATTATTCTATTTTACAAATTCAACATTAAAATTAATGGCAGACTTGCTTTTCAATGATCCAAATAAAACTGTGTCTACAGTTAAGTGTAGTTCTGTTTGTCTGGGGGTTTTTTTAGTTAATCACCTTAATTCCATTTTTCTTGGCCTATGATGAAAAATTCAGTCCCTCTTGGCTGCTTGCCTATCTCAGATGCTCATGGTAGTGTCTGATGGTAGATCCTCAGCACAATTAACTATTTACATTGAAGGGCAATAAGCCCATAGCCCCACATCCAGGACATTCAGCTGTGAGACCTCAATCCCTCCCCATTCTCTGGTTTGTATCTTAAAAACTTCTACAAACAAACAAAACAAACAAAGAAAAAACCCCAAACAAACAAACAGACAGTAAGTTCAGCAAAGAATCTAACACCGGTTCACCACAGACTTGATGACAAGAAGGAGAGGTGAGATTGAAGTTCAATGTCCTGTTCTTAAAGAGCTGATGGGAGAGAGATTTTAGCTGAGATTTCCCACTATTTAGCTGGTTGTTGCAGTCATTCAAGAGCTGATGGCTGGAGAGGGAGGAATGGGGAAAACACACTCTGCTTCTCTGTGTTCACTGACTATTATTAGAACATGAATAGCAAGGAAACGGGCATAATCATCCAGCTGTGAAAGCTGCAAAGCACTTGGATGTTTCAATGAGCAGGTCTTGTGTGCTTGTGTTGGACACTGCAGCCAGAAGCTGATGCTGAGAGAATATGGGTATTTGTAGGGTTTGGGAAGCAGGAGAATCAGCACTGTGGGGCTTTGGCACCTGAACTCAAAGCCACGTGTCTGTGGCAATGACATACACACTCCTCACCATTAACAAAACCGGGTGTGCTGTGCTCAGTGTCCACTTCCCAAACTCTGTAACAGGAAAAAAAAGCTTCATTTTTATTTTCATTGCACAGCTTTAGCCTTGGCCTCTGTCAGTAGTAATAGAAAGTTATCTCTTTTGGCATGTGAGGATTTGCTGCTGCAGACCTGCGTGCTCACCAGAGCTCCCCAGCAGGAGCAGCATTAATCAGCACTTTGGCAGGTCCACAGAGGACGCCAGTGCGGAGTGAGCAGCCAGAGGCACTTGCAGCTGGGCACCGTGGGGCTACCCCGTGGCTGATGTGGGATGAAACTTTTCTGGGAGCAGGAGCACACACCAGGCTGCCACTGCCAGCCCCAAGCTGCTTGTGCTCGGAGCGGGATGTGGGACAGGCTCCAGCTGCACCTACTCATGGACACAGAGGAGCGATGGTCCATTGGCCACTGCCTGCCCATGTCATTAATCACTTGCTAATGTGGTGCGTTTGCTTAAACTAGTAGCAAAAATAAAGACGAGACAATGACTGATTGGAAAAGGATTTTCTCTATCCCTAATGAGCCACATGGAAGAAAATCTCCTGAATAATTTATCAGCTGGCTAATGACTGAATAGAGCTTTTATAATGCTGACGAAATGGTGCTAAATTCATCCCTGATATACTCTGTGGAATTGCACCAGGGAGCAATTTGGCCCAGTGAAGAAATTGCAGGCATTTTTAACTGTTTCAGTATCAAAGGGGCAGTGAGTAGGTAGCAGCAATAGATGGAGTCTGAAGGACCCTTCAGATTGTTTGAAATGAGTGAGTTTTTTGATTTGCTCATTTGTGACATTAGACCTACAAACAATACAAGAAAAACTAATGAAGACTCTCATTTAGAAAAGATTGCATGTAGCCCTTCATTCCAGATAAACTGCAGTCACAGGAAATAATAACCAACAAATCTAAAAATAAATTACACATGATGTTGAAGTATAGCTCTTTCCTGTCAAATTGATTTATCTTCCAAACGTAATTATTTGCTGTTATTTCCCTTTCAAGCACAGGAAATGTAACTATTCATTAAAAGGAACTATTTTGACGATTCTAAACTTGCGAGAGAAGATACTTAACTTTAGTGACATAATACAACAAAATGAAGAAGCAAAACCTCTTCTTGATCCTTACGCCCTCAAGATCTGGGTCCATATTTTGTGTAAAAGATGTATTTGAAGAAAGTAAGGGACCCTAAGATAAAAGAATTGAGTCAATTCTCCTGCTGCTTTTTATCAATGAAGGAAAAAGAGCCAGGCAGGATTTACGGAGGAAGATGTGGATATGACTGCTCAGGAAAAGGGGCAATGGCAAAGAGAGCTCACTCTGGCTAACTGGGAACAGTGAGAAGTCCTAATGATTGGGCTTTGCTGTAATAGGCATTGAGTGCACAGTAATTTTAAATTTAAAATTAATTTCCTGGCAGTTTGTTCTTAATAAATACAAAAATCACAGCATGGTGGAAAGGAAAGAGAGATGGGCCAAACTTCGTCTTCTGAGCAATTAGGATATTTCCACCCCTACTGTGTCATGCCACTGTGTCTTAAAGTGTTGCCATATATCAAGTACGAATTCTGGAAATCCGCTGAGTGCATTGGAAGATGATGGATATTTCTGCTGCAAACTTCCATTGCCACAGTGTTTCTGCCATAATTATCAGCGTGTGCTAAACATAAAGGCCAAATTTCATTTTATAATAAAATAGCACAATTTTTGGGTTCAGAGTGAGCGGAGCAAAACCGCCGTCGTGTAGCACGTTCTGCAAGCACTTTGGAGCTGGCATTTATGGGATCAGAAATGACGCTTAGCACATAAATTCGGCGTGACACAGCCAGCAGGTCTGGCTCACCGCACAGTTGTTTTACGAAAGCTCCAAATCCTCCAAGTTTACAAGGATAGTAAATTCCTAAAACATACCAGTTACTAAGCCGAAGAATTAGACATTTACAACTTCTGTTTCCCCCCGGATATTCCCTGCGAACATAAATCCGGGCGTGCGTCACAGCTGCTCCCCTCGTGGGAGACTTTCCTCTTCTCTCCGCGCAAAGACAGGGCAACGACAAATGCTCCATCAGCTTCACGGCATCCCTTCCAAGTGCCACGGGAGGGGTCTGACCGGAGCCACCTCGTTGCGTTCTGCTGCCCCGGTGCCCCGCGCTGCTTCTTCTTTGGGTGAAAAGTGCCGGCTTTGGGTGAAAAGTCCCGGTTTTCGGCGCCTCCGCGGCGCCGCTGCCTGAGGAGGCGCGGGCCTGGCGCGCGCGGCGCGGCGCTGCCCCCTGGCGGCCGCTCGGCCCCGCTCCGCTCTGCGCCGGCCGCTGCCGTGAGGGAGCTCCGGGGCAAAGTCACCTCGTACACGGCAGGAAAGAGCCAGGGAACAGAGCTCACAGGGTTTCGCCCTGGTCCCCACGGCCGTGTATTCGAGGTCAGTTTGGGGGTGTTGACGTGTTATTTACCACATAGTTCACCCAGGGAGCCCCCTCGGCGGCGAGGTTAGCGGCTCACAGCCGCCGGGCTTGGTGCCGTGTGCGTGAAAAGGGCCGCGGGCAGAGCTGGGGTGGCTGACACTGCCCTGGGTGCAGGCTGAGAGCCGTGGGGCCGTGGGGCTGGTGCCGCTGTGCCAGCGCTGTTCTCCTCCTGTCCGTGCCTAGAACTGAGCATAGGGGTTCATGAATCCGCAGACAGATTTTTGAGGCCAAAAGGGACCGTCAGACAATCTTGCCTCATTTTTTGCATAGCAAAGGCTGCGGAGTTTGGCTCAGATCTGCACTGAGTTTCTAATTTGCTTGCTGAAATCATCTTCCCCAGAAAAGCATCTACCCTTGATATGACAAGTAGCAAGAGTTGGGGAACTCACCACATCCTTAGAAGTTTTGCCACAGTAGTTTATCAGTGTCACAATTAAAATGTGCCCCTGCAATATAATTTGATTTTTTTATCTGGCTGCTGCGGCTGCACACAGGTCTCAATCATTCTGTCCTTTAAAGTGAAGAACCCTTGAATCCCTGTTTTTGTCTTTTCTGAAAGTTTTTATGTGACAATCAGCTGATCTTTCACTTTTTTGATAACATGCATAGATTGAACTTGCCGACTCTCACTGTATTGTGCTTTCTCCAGCACTCAAATCACATTTGCAGCCTCTCCAATTTATCAACATGCTTTTGAAATTACTCTGCTAAGTAGTGAGTATACAGAGAGGAATGTGTGGTGCCACTAGTGTTATCAAATACCATTAAAAACTGGAATTTGTTTACCAAATGCTGCATCCTGTAGTAGCATTGGCTACAACTAGGTTGGTAGTAGTTTTTTGGCCTTGAATTATAATTCATGCATGTGTAAAAGCCTATATGTAGGATAAAAGCTTCCTGCCTAGGCTTGGACTGCTACGTCAGAGAGCCCTGCAGGTGTCTGATCGAGAGGCTTGCAGACAAAGAGTGGTTCCTAAGGGACCACAGACTTTGGACTGCACTTCAGTGCCTGAAATAGCTCAATGCAGATGTTTGATATGCTCATCAAGGGCTTTTTAGGACTAAAACAGAACCAGCAAACTGTGGTCTTGGAGTCAGGAGGAGATTTCCATTGCTGTCTGATCGAGGGGAGCTGCTCTGTTTGGTTTTGTGGGATGGTATTCAGTGCCAGCAGCATTCAGGTACAAGGTTTGTCTTACAGTTCATAGGAGTACAAGACCACAATTTGCTGTTTAAGCTTTAAAGTTTTAATTTGCTTGTTTTACCCCGCTCGTGCTGAACAACCTTTTCCTCCAGATTTGCTCTGCCTTTTTTGGGGTTAGGTGTTGTCTGGTCTTGTCTTGTCAGTGGTGTTCTGGGAACATATTGGCCATCTCTTGTTCTGATTTAATTTCCTCCGGTATGTTGTGCTTTCTGGTTTTTGCCCTCCTTACTCACCCATGTGCATTCCTCTTGTTTCACACATTGTTCAGTGTGTGTTGCTCTTTCTCTTTCTCCTCACCAACCTGTTTGCCATTCGGCTGTGGCACTTACTTGGCTGAGCCTTAGATGTCTGTTCAAGCTTATTCATCCTTCTTATTCAAGGTCATGTACTTAGCTTGCTCTTGTTTGAAAGTTTGCTCATTCCTTTGAGGCAGAAGCTCCAGATATTCCCTAGCTCCAAGACATTAACCAGACAGGGGGCCATTCAGGCACCTGGATGCCAGTAGCAGAATTGATATCCACAAGCCACCAGGAATGGAAAGGCGTGGATGCAAAAGTTTGGGCAGTTGACTTGTTGCAGGACTTTGCTGAAAATCTTAAGAGGCTGATTAGCAATTTCAAAACATATTTTTCGACCACTCTGCTGTTGAAAATTCCCACTTGAGCTCCTCTCTGTGATCAGATCAATGAAAGCAGCACTTGGGATATTTGACTGACTAGATTGAGTGATTTGTCTCCAAGTTGTTCCTGCTGGTTTGGGTCTATATGTTAAGGGCGAAACATTTGAGAATCTGCTCATTTCTGAGTCTTACTCAGTCATACCCAAAGATATGCAAAAGAAGAGCAATCAACCCCCTCCCTTGTGCAGCATAAAAGTCAGATTATAATGTGATTCCAGTTAAATACCTGCCTAGATAACAGCCTGATAACACCTAACTGGCTGGTGGTTCCAGCCAGAGCTGACTTGTTGGTATCAGCAGTGCTTTCTGACGTGATGCTATTTGTGCCTAATTGCACGTTGGTTCGTGGCTTGAGTCCAGGCTCTCCCACCATCCTCACTTCCTGTTATTGGCTCATGTTTCGGCTTGGCCACAGGCAAATCAACTGTGTTTTCTCAGGCAGGAAAAATCAAACCCCACATGGGGACGAGCTTGACCCTGAACCATGCCCTGCCAAGCCCTCGGACCTCCAGGCAGTTTGAGCCGGTGACTTGAGACCACATTTGGTCATGGCTAACAAAGACACTCTGGGATACAGCTTGTGCAACTTCAGTGTGTGGCCACTCTCAGCTAACCAATTTCCTGAGCTGTTTCTTGTCTAATTACCAGAGTTATCTCTTTCCATAAGAGTTTCCAAACTTTAAATGCTCCCTTCTGCACTGAAAAAAATCAGTGGAGCACGACAGAAAAGTTGTACTTTCATAGCATTCTTATGGTTTCATAATTGCTATTTTTTTATACCATTTCAGAGAATTCTCTCATTCTGACATTTCAGTGAAACATAAAAGATCAAATTGAATAATATCACATGCTTGGGATTTCAGATGATAAATAAGCTGAGGCATCATTTTTGTGATTTATAAGGTCAGCAGCCACCTGATATATGTAATGTGCATGTGATTAACATCAATATTTAAATATCCAGATAGCCTATACCCTAATACATATGATCTGTAGCTTGCTCTTATGTCAGCTGACTCATGGTACTCTATGCCTACCAGTCATTAATATCTCCTCAGTCTCTCCATAAAAGTAAATATAATGAATAGAATTGCAAGTCCAGCTTCTGATTATGTGAAAATCATGGACAAAATCTAAAGATCTTGTGTATGTGGGCTTTTCCATGGGGCACAGGCAGAAGAAATTCTAGAGGGCTGCTGTGTAGCAACCATGCAGAGATGGGTAGGAGAGGATCTTGTGTTTGCTGATTACAGTGATTGTATCCTGACACTGGGGATTGGATATGGAACAGGACAGGAGCCTGTTGCTTGGTCTTACTCTTTTTGCCCTGCTTTGTCACTAAGACAAAGCTGTTGTGATGGAAGTATTCCAGCATTACAAATGAGGTGTGCCACAGCCAGAAGCACAGACCCAGTTAACAAATAAAGGTAAACTTATTTTACTAGGACTCACCACAGTTTTAGGGCAGCATCAAGTCCCATGGGGTAACAGGGCTGAGGCGAGTAAGGGCAGTGGCAGGAGTCTGGAGATGGAGAAAGAGGCTGAAGGGAAAATCAGAGGATGAAGGGAAAATCAGAAGTGCAGATCCAGCTTTCTGCCTGTCAGCTGTGCCTACACCTCTGTACCAGTAAGATCACCTCTGTACCTGTAAGAGAAACAGCAAGGTGAAGGTTTACTTAGGGTGAACAAAAATCAGATGTCAAATGGAAGGAGTGTTTAAAAGCCTTGTACTTCTAGCTGCTTACCTGGTGAACTGATTGTACCCAGAGCAGATCTTCAGCTTTTCTCTCCCCACCCTCTCCCGTGAACTCCCACCTGCATGCAATGACTATGAAGTCTTCAAGGTGGGTACCTCTTTGTACTGAACACCGTGACCCCTGCTCTGTGCTTTGGGCTGCAGCTTTAAAAGGCTGCTGGTAGTTCTGGTAACTTGGTTTTGATTGAATCAAGAATAAATGAGCCAGATAAATATATGCAAAATGTTATTTGAATTTGCAGGACACAAAAGAATTCTTCAAGAAGGTCAAGCAATCCAATGCCATATTCCCAGCTAAATGTAGAATCAGTGATATTTTGAACAAAAAATAAATCCTTTTAAAAGGAGACTGATAGTACTGCCAGATCACTCAAATCCCAACAACAACAACAAGTATATTACAAAACCCAAAAAAGAGCTGGCTGCGGGAGCTGGGGCCCAAGGCAAGCTGCGATTGTTTCGCCTTTTCTGGAGATAGAAATACCTTTGTCTCAGAGGAAATAGAGCAGACATTCTTTGTAGCTGATTTCCTTCTGACTTCCTCTGTGCTAGAGATGCATGTTTTCCTAGAGCTTTTTGAGAAACTAAACCTTTCTGCTGTGATTTCGCACTTCAGCAGCTTAAGTCCAGCTAGTTCTCAATGATTTCAAATTTTGCTGATGTTAACAAGAAAAAACCCCAAAACCCCTACCTAAACTTCTCTTTACTTTCCCTAGCAGACCATTTCACCCACTTCAGAATATTCATACACTCCAGCTTGTGCTTTCCTTTATGACCAAGCTGAATACTTAAGTTGCTGGTGGCAAAGTTCATGTTTGCATTGTTTTCTCCACTGTTTAGTCTGGCATCTGTTTCAATATCACTCCTTTGTGTTAGAATTAGCAGGGAAAAAAGAAGCATATTTATTCAGTACAATAGGTTTTCATAATCATTTCCAGATGGCAGACCCCATCCTTCCTTTTCTTATGATTCACTGAAACTCAAAACACTGTATGGAGTGGTCTGGAGGTAAAGAAATAGGAATTGAAATTTCCTCAGGGAAAGGTTGGTATGACTTGCTTTTCATGAAAAATCTGTCAAAGGAAAAAGAAACTTAAGAAACAGGATCTGAATTGGTAATCACTGAGGGAGGAATTTATTAATCACATTGAGTGCAGAAAATGGACTAGTAAACAGATAATGGAATGGTAAACATATAAGGTCATCATCACAATATCATGAAAATGGACCAATTCCACAGTCTTTTCTTCAGTCCTTGCCCAGATGAACCATTTAAAATCAAATGTATTAACATACTTGTTCAATGTAATTTTCTCTCTCTTTTAAGGAAAATACCAAATTTCTTGAGCACACAGCAAAACATTTACCCAGGCTGAGTTAGCCAGGCCAGGCAGCAGCAGCTCCTGCTGTAACATCCAGGGAGATGGGTTCTGTTCCCATGTGCAGGGATTCATCCACAGAGTGCTGTTGTTTGGATGACATCTTTCCACTACGCTCAAAGCTGCCTTACTAAGGAGTTAGTAGAAATCTCTTCCAGGCAGTGGAGATGCTGAGATTCCCAGCATCTGAAGAAGCAGATTACAAAGCTATACAATGCTAGAGGCATTCAGCAGAGTGGGGTGTCTGGGTGGAAAGAGGGACACAAGTCCCTCTTCACAGTTCTGTTTGATAAAAGCCATTTAAGAAAATGTGTATTTCCTTACTTCCAGATGTTAAAGAAATACTATCTCTTGGCTGTTCTTGTAGCTCTTGGCCTCTGACTTTCGAGCATTGATACCATAAGTGAATTTGTATTGGCTGGTATAGTGCCAAGAAATCAAGCCGAAAGAGATTTTGTGACAAAGTTGATTTATTTTTCCAATGAAAGTCATCTCCATGAGCTTCAGATGATAAAATGACACACAGTTGCCATCCTACTTTTTGGAGTTGGCAAGAACTCTTTTCCTGATGTTATGAAGACAAAAAATGTATTTATTTCTACATGTGAGATTTATTTATTCCCTTTCACTTCCATCTCCCGTTCATTTATCAGTCCAGGAAAAGAGCATGTCAGTTTAAAACAAACAAAATACTTGATACGTGGGTGGCTCCAGATTCACTGCAGATCCCTACAGAAGCCTTCCTTGTGAAATATGCCTGTTGGGATGTGGTGAAAGCTGAGAGTTTCATGGATTCCTGCTGCTCTCCATTTGGGTGACAGTGCTGTAGTCTTTAATTGACCAGCATGATTCAGTATGTTTTGGTTTCTGTCTTGTTTCTTTTCGTGCCTCCCATATCCTCAGTAGCACTATCCTCTTTAAATATAAAAGTACCTCCCATTTAGCCTGCAGATGTATTTTACTTTGCTGTCAGTGGGATATTCAGAGAAATTAAAGGCCTCAGTGTTTAACTCTTTCATAATCTCACTTTTGCACAGGGCTGCTTGATGGATAATATTATAGAAAAATAATCTCAGTTAGCAAAGCCTGATTTGGTGACTTGGCAGCTGCTTGTGAACTGGCCATTTGCAGGGTACAGAACTACAAGCCTGAAAGGAAAAGTAAAAAGAAATATGAATTCTGTACCATCTTGTAGCGGGTTCGGGCTCAACCCGCCACACATCTCTAGTTGTGGAACAGATGATTTGCAGCATAGGCACAGTTGTCGCCCAAGAAAGACTCATTGTTTCTAACTTCTTGAAAGCTACTCACTTGATAAATTTGCGGACTGTGTGTGGGCTCTTTTCTTTCTTTCCTGGCACAGATCCTGTTAAATACACAGAGGGTCAAATGCTTCTTTTGGTCTCCCTGCATGGAGGCCAGCTGGAGAGCTGTAGCGCAGCAAAGCACACTTCTCCCTGCTGCCAGTTACCTCTGCAGGAGCTCACTGGGGGCACTTGAGACCTGCTCTGTTCTCACCGACTGCAGTCCCTATCTCTCCCCCTCAATACACTGCCAAAGGGGGTTTTTCTGAGCAGGCAGAGAAGATCTAGTATTGAACAGGTCTGTCTGTGCCATAGTAGAGTCATTTTCATCTCCATGATAAAAGGCCCTGGTGTGTTTCAATGTTATTTCAAGTCAGGTTACTTCGGGGTATTTCAAGTAGATTAGCATCATCATTTAGGGAAAGGAAGCATTTGTTGAAAGTAGATGGGAAAAAGACATCCAGTAGTTAGCAATTCTTGGATGTTGTGAAGTGTACGCAGGGATATCAGAAAGTGAAAGGAAAAAGGGAGTAAAAGGTAAAGGGAGAAGAGAGGAGCACTTTTGTGAGACTGAGTCAACTGGCAAGATGCTACTGAATGGTTTGGTGGGACCTCCTGTCACTGGACAAATTACCCAAGTGTAATTTGAGGGTATAACTGGTATTTTTCGGCATTTAATGTATTAAAATTGCTGCAAGAAGTGTATCTTTCTGTGAAAGCACCCTGCTGCCAACTGTGAATTTGCCTTAGAAGTAAAAAGCATGTATCAAAATGAGGGCAAGGAGGAATTTAAGTGATAGGGTGAAAATAATTATTCACACAGATACCAAGACTTGTGTTGTATGTTCTTATCTTGAGTATACACCCTCCTATTTCAGATGTCTGGGTTGAGGATTTCTTTTTTTAAAAATGGCTGGCCACTGACAATTACCCAATTTCTCGGTATCTATCTTTCAAATTTAAAATGGCATCAGGAATTAAAGAAGTATCCCTAGAACGTATTTGTTGCAGCTCACACTGGTTTTAACAGCTTCCACAAGGAAAGGGGATCATCTTTTCAGAGTGCACGTATAGACACAGCCAAAATGCAGTTGTACAGGCACTTTTGCTCCTTAGGGCATGCCAGGGGTGAAGTGTGTTGACTCAGGAGAATCTGAGATCTTTTGCTGCAGCGTATTGTTGTTACTTTTTTTAGCAGAAAAATCTCTGAACCTTAGATTTAAAACTTCAGTGATGGAAAGCAGAAGAAATATAAATATTCTCTATTAAATAAAGAATTCCCTGAAGTGTGCTGTGAATAACAATTGTGTAGGAAGAGACTATCAAAGCATGAGAGGGATAAGTGCTTCTGAGGAAACCAGGAGGCTTTATGGTCTGAGACTGCTGCAACAATAAATATGCAATCAGTTCAAATTATATGGCAAATTCTTAAATAGCGTCAGTGTATTTTGGCACGAGGGCTGAGTTTAAATGCATTAAGCTTTTCAGTGAGTAATAATATGGCATTAGAGCATTAAGAACAGGATTAGCTTTGCCAAACCTTTGCTGTAGCTCTTTGCCTAAGGGCATGTTTAAAAGGTAATTTCAATGTGGTTTTAACTGGCTGCAGTGCTAACCCAGGAAGGGCGAGGGAAAATCTGGCAAGGGCTCTTGAAGTTTTGAGGTCTTAGATTTTTGGATTACTGTCATAGTGGGATGCAGCTGGATTATTATGTGAGCAGAACTTTGTTGCAGCTTGCATGTCTGTAAAGTGAAAGGAGTTTCCCAAAGAAAGGGAAAGCAGCAAAATAATATCTATAGTACTGGTGTGCATATGCATGAGCCAGAACCTTTTATAGACCAAAAGATAGCCCTTGTACTCCAGTACCTTCTAATGCTCCAGACTGTGACTGCCACATGAGTCCCTCTTCAGTTTTGGAAAATACCCTTTTAGTCATTAGTTGTAGGCAGGATCCCACTAACCTCTGGATCTGGTAGTGGACAAAAGCTATGATTCATCAGATGGTTAAACACATAAATTCTCTAATGAATAGAGTCAGAAAGACACAGAAAAGAGGGTTATGAGAGGCAAGGAGGTCAGAAAAGAGGGTTATGAGAGGGAAGGAGGTCTGGCCTTCATGGCACTGTGTCTACTTAATGTTAAAGGGAAGCAGTTTCCAAGACATTTTCTGGCCGGAGCCTAACACAGCCTTAGGCTTGAGGCTGTGATTCAGAATGGCTGGTGCTAGCCTTGGGAATACTACTCCGGAAAATTCTTAAATTGGAAAACCAAACCCCCAGCTGAGAATGTTTTGACCTTTTTTTTTTTTCTCCTCCCAAGTATTCCTGTGTGAGAATATGGGAGAACAGGCTTTCCATCAGATTCTACTGTCAAAAGTCATCTAAGGGTGATCACATCTGCTGTTGTGCAAAATTTCAAACTGATGTTCTACATTTTAAAATTTAATCAGGTTCAGGTTGTGCTTTGGTTAATTTCCAGAGTGAACTGTCTTGAGACCAATGCAACTGTTGTCTGCTTTTTCATTATGATACTGGTGGATGTTGTGCCGCTGTCATTCAAAGTAATTTCCATGGTCCCATTCATCTCAAAACTATGCTCAAAACAGCAACTTCTCCAAGAAACATTTTCGGAAAATCAAAGTAATTTTTTTTTTTCCTGGCTTAATGAAAATACTGTAAACTTCTTAGTTAATGGTCCCACACAGAAGCTCTGCACCCAGCATTTTCAGCTGGCTGTACCAGAGTTTGAGCTATTTGTTCTGATTGGCAGCTTCTTTGGGTGTTGTTTTTTAGCTGACTTGAATAAACTACTCTGTCAAGGCTTTGAAATGTTGGAGAGGGACCTAAAGTCCACCTCAGCAGTATCAAATCAGACTTCCAACCTGCACACTCAGCAAAGGGAGTACGAACACATCCAGGTGTTATCCATTTAGATCAATTTAATTTAATTTAATTTAAAGAAGAAATTCCATTGCAGCATCCAAATTTCCATATGGGCTATTGTATTCTGAGTACTGTATTCTTCCTAGTTATCAACAAGATGATATTTTTGTGTTATCTTGAGGAGTTTTCCTACATGTGTCACCCCACAAATGGGCAGGCTTCACCGGGGGCTCCTTTAGACAGGCTAAATTAAATGCCCAATAACATTGGCAGAGTGGTCCTCAGGACATAGAGTCAAGAATGTCGCATAATTTCTGAAACTATTTTGGACTCTTCCAGGATGTAAAACTCTATGGAAATATAGGCCATTTTGGGACTGCTAAGGCCATGTTGTACATAGAATTCATTTTCAGATACCTTGGACTTCTTAGAAAATTTTCCATGATCTGAAGATGAATTCATATGGAATTCTTGCATCAAATACTGGATGGATATTTTTATAAAATGTAAATTCCTGCCAAATACTTCTTTTTAAGCAAGCTGTTTTACCTGAGAGAGCTCAAGCCTTAATCAATGCCTCTGCAATCTACAGATATTAGATATTTCCTTTGAATTCTAATCCAGAGAATAAAATGTCTGTGACTTTTGCAGCATTCCGCTATGGTGGCATTTTGAATTACTGGTTCTGTATTCAGGAGTCCCTTGAAATATGTCCCTACAGTCTCAGAGCATTAGAGAATAAAATAATAATGAAAAACACAGATTAAATGATGTTGCTCTCCAGGCCTTAGCTTTTCATTTCTCCACTTGGAAGTTAGTGTTTTAACATTGCTTTTTTAGTGATATCTATAAAGATCATGTTTCTACATCTCTGTGTCTATCTATCTATCTATCTATCTATCTATCTATCTATCTATCTATCTATCTATCATGATTGGTAAATCAAGTATGCAAACACTTGATCGGAAAAGAGAATACTCAGATATTTCATGGCCTATTCAGTACAGCCATAAGAACATTTCATATGAGAACATATTGTTCAAAGCTGTGAAAAGAATAACATATCTCACAAAATGACAGAATAAGGGCATTACTGCAGAATCAACATAAAGAACAAGGAGGATGACATGCAGAGATGATGTACAGATACCAGAACTCTGCTGTAATGGAATTTTTTTTTGCCCGATGAACACCGTACACAATTTTCTTCCACAAGATCCGGATTACATTCCTTTTTTACTTTTTTTTTTCCTGGTAACACCACATCAGGGTAGACAGGATGTTTTTTGAGAAAAAAAAAGCTTATTTTTTGTTGGAAAAACATCTGATGCCTTTTGCTGCAAGGGGACTTCTGTAGCTGTACATCTTTTGTGACTGTGACCTCTCTGGGGCAATATCTCTTATCTCCTTCAGTATGTAAGATATACCTTACATAGTGGGGCTTTGTTCTTCATTGCTCATCTTTTGCTTTGTCTACATTGAGCCTTTTAATGCAATACGGAGTCTGCTTGTTTGGTGTGCTGTGCAAAGAGCTGAGACAGCCTGTTCCAAAAGAAACGTGTGAAACGAACTCCCTCTTGGGGCCTCTGACGTTTGTTCTTTCTCACATGCTTCCACTTTATCTAAAATAAGTCATTTGGAGTAAAAGCACACAACGGTTCTTTGTGCATGAAGAAATCAGTAGTTTTCTGGATTTTAACTTCAGTGAACAGAGGTTTTTGCACTCTTTTCTGTCTTGCAAATGAAGCCAAAGGAATTGTCATGTATTTCTTAGAACACACAGAGCACCCACACTTTACCCTGTAAGGACCTGGAAATGATTATACAGGTGAAAGAATCCATCTGAAAAGCCTGAGAGTTTCATCATAATGATGGCCAAAACAGAAATTCATGTGTTTCATAAGTATGTGGCCTATCAGTGAAAAACACAGCAAATTCCAGATTTTTCATGGTATTTTGTCTTTATGCTTAAGTTATTAAAAAAATGCTCTTTAACTCAATTCTTCTCTAGTTTTGTCCTTAGCTGTTCACCAGCAATTATGTTCCACTTTTTCCCAATTAAACTGAATTCAGGCAGTTCCTTTCTAGGCTGTCTGAATCCGTACTCTCTTCTTAGGAAGAAAAGCCCCTTTTCACAGCTTGCCACCCAAGTTTTGGCAAAAGGTGAAATTGCAGCCATGAAAGATTTTTGATCTTTTTGTCCTCCAGTTTTGTTTCAGCTACATGCATTCTGCTCTAGGACACTTGCAGAAGTTACTGAACAGCAAATTGTACATCAGCTATTTCAAACCTGGAGATAAAATAAACAAGGCAACAGTTTTTGTAAGTATGAGAGATATGAAATCAAACAGACATTAAGGAGGTTTCAGCAACACTCGGACTCAACCAGGTGGAACAGTGGCTGCAGCAAGCAGCCAAATTCAAGGCAAGGGACAAAGATAAGCAGTGACCTGGTGCTGATGGGTGAACTCCGGTGAAGCTGGTTTGATGCCTATGTACAATCATCTGCTATTGGAGAGATTGGAACAAGTAAGGAAACAAACCCTATAAGCAGAGACCACTATGAGGTGTTGAAGCACTCCCTGCAAATGCCTCATTTCTCTTTCTGGACCTGCAGTGCTCCCAGTGTAGGTGCTGACAACGATGGCAAAAGGCAGAAGAGCAAGGAAGCCTTGGCTTCTGTACAGCATTGCTCTGTTCTGCTGTATCCTCATGCCATTTCCAATGCTAATGAGGCCAACCCCCTTCTGAAGATGTTGGCAGAATTTTTTTCCTCCCGTTTCTTCCAATTTGAATCTTCTCTGAAGGCGAAAGGAATAACTTCTGGAGGAGTGGGGAGAGAGAGAAATGAAAACTCACGGTTGGAAAATCCTTCACAATTTTCATAAAGTTTTCTTAAAGAAAAGACAAAGTGATGAAAGACAAAAGGGTGAGAACCTGGTGTGGACTTGAAGTGAACAGCACTCAGATATATTCCTGGGAATAATGTCCAGGTGGATGTCGAAGCACTGTATGAAATAAACGATATCTGCAAATAATTTGCTATCTAGTATGCAGGATCAACCTTTATTCCGCCCAGTGATGTATGGATAAGGACACCTGGTGAGTGTCTGGAAAAATTTAAAACAGGAGGGATTCCAATGCATTCTTTCAGATACTTTTTGCCTATTACCAGTTCCCCAGAAATTGTTTCCTGTGTGTGCTTTGTTTTTAAATGCATAGAAATAACAATTCATTTCCAGATCTCCATTTTGGCAGTTCAGAGAGAGGAAGAAGGTGTACAAGAATAGGTTAATAAGAGTCAACTCTGAATCTGCTCTTTAGAGCTTCTCAAGTGCCAAGCAAAACACAATGACATGAACTGATAAGAGGGCATGAATGAAGTAGGAATGTTGGCACTCACAAATCCGGGCTATCTGTCCCATTAAGATTAGAGGAAGTTGTCTTAACTGGGGTATCAGTGTGTCCTACTTATAGCAAAATGACAGATGCGGAGTTTGGAGACTTCCTTCTATAGCAATATAGTAATATTCCTACAGGGGAAACATAAAGCAGCTTAGGAAGGCCATTGTGTATGCAGTTGGTGCAGGTTTTTAAGGAAGCTTAGTTTTTTGATGCAGTTAATGTGATATAACCCTGCAGAGAGTGGGAAGGAAATAAATATCTCCAGGTGCTATCCAGGAGAGCTTGTTCCTTGTGACATTACTGCCCCTGACCTAGAAGCTGCTGTGGCAGTAGAAGGACAGGGTGGTGAAAATCTAATAGGAAAAGCACAGTTTGTCCAGAGAAAGAGTCTTCTTCAGCGTTGAGATTTTCAAGTCATGAGGCTTCTTCAAATGATCCTTAGCTTTACAAGGCATAAAAATAAATTTGGAGCTAATAGAGGCAGATTCCTGGCAGGGTTTTTCTTCACTCTGCCCTACGTAACTATGAGTGCAAACCAGGGCCAAGGTTTTTGGCTGTGAAAAGGAGAGCTTATGAAAACAGTACCACAATGTTTTGATCAGGTTGTGTGGCCACAGTCGAGTTAAAAGAATAGCAGAAGTATTATTACAATAAGCTGTCTACACAAAGAATTTGCTGAAGTATAACGGTCATTTTTTAAGAGTTAATATTTGCAGTAGAACTGGTCCATATGTTCAAGAATAAATATTGCACTAGATGAGAAAATCAAAGATCAACCACTGTTAAGGATTTCTGAAATGTTACAGTCAAAGTCGCATCTATGTTTGTGTATGAACTTGTTCTGACAGATGAGAGCAAGGCAGGATCTCTGCTTTTGCAGTTCCAGGAAACATCAGAGCAGCTTGCTGAAGACCAAGGCATTTTCCAGCCTGCAGATGTCCGAACCTCTGTCCACCAGGATCCAGCAAGCACATCCTTGCAGCCACATGCCATAACAGTTCTCTTCCTCAGGGGTCTGCTGCAATAAGGTGGTGCTAAGCAATGCCCAAATTGCACCCTTACTGAAAACAGCAAGAAAACATCTGGGAAAGGAAAGGTCCGTACTGCTCCACAGGAATAGCACCAGCTCATTTATCTCCAGGGCCTTCTTCAAATGTTGGCATTTTATGTAAAGAATTTGTTCTTCCATAATTAATCCAATCCTATAAACAACCAATATCAAAATCTGGTGGATAACTCTTATTTTGAAACACAGGGGAATTCAAGGAAAAAAAGAGAAATTGGATAAAAAGATTAACCATGATGGTACTGTTCAGGGAGAATGAATAATTGAAATATGGCCCAAAATATCCTATACTGATTAGCAGGAAAAACAGAGTTTATTTTCTATCACAATGATATCCTGCACCAAGAAACTGTCTCCTGATGTGGCAATTAGTTACAGTGGAATAAAAGTTGCACGTGCATTTAAAGAGTTCTCTCAGTGGTTTGCACTGAATTATTTGCTAGGATGAGTAAAAAAATATCATGGTAGGTCTCATCGTGTCTGAATACTTTTTGTCCTGTTTGAAACTGTGTTGCCATTCTTCTTACAAACATCTCAATTTTATTCAATACGAATTCTTCGCTATCCACCATAAAACCTTCTGGCACTAGAAATTTATTTTATGGAATGATTAATAAGGTTGAATGTTCCAGTTTTTCCACATAGCAAAAGGCAATACCCAAATTTGCATCAAGGTGCACAGGATCACACTTGATCACAAGACGAAGGTGCAGAGCAAGTAATTTCTGCAGTGTTCCCTGGCTGCTGCTAGACCAGCAAGGAAGCAGGGTAACATTGATAACACACTTTTCACCTGCTTGCCTGAGGACAGACACACCAATGCTTTCCTGGAACCAATGACATCTGGATATCTGACAGATGGAAATGTTTTGAAGATAAGTGGCAAACTGTCCATCAGACAGTCAGCAAAATTTTACTGGTATCAGGCTTTAAGCCCCCTTGGAGTTTTCCAGCAGCCCCAAAATGCAGCAGTTGCAGAAACACAGCAAGAAGCAACACGTCAGGCTGGGAGCTAGGACGGGAAGCAGCAGCACTCCTGGACACTTGGAGGCAGAAAGGAAATAAAGGAATGGTGGGCAGCTGGAGGCCTGGACATGCTGGCTCAAGCTGTTGTGCAGCCTGGAGTGATCTTCTCTTCAGCAGAACTGTCCTCGGCTTCCTTCAGCAATGGCAGCTTTCAGAAGGACATTGCACAAAACCCATCCTTGGATCAGGTTAACTTTTCTCTTTGCTACTTATAGCAATAAAGCCGTAGGAAGATCTTGGGGTAAAAAAGTCATGAGATCCTGCTCCTGAAGGATTATACCAAATATGCCTCGGTTCGTGGAACAGTCATGGGGATCCTGGTGGGACTAATGGTATTTGTTTGGCCACATGCTTGGGAGAAAAACAGATTAAAACATTGTTACTTTTAAAATAAACCAAGAATTTATGTCTCTTTCAAACTAAGCCAAAGCTCTTCGAAACACAGAAAAGTCAAAATAGGTTTTTCTATGATTTCCTCTGTTCTTTCATTTGAAGGCAATGTTTCAGTTAGCTTAACTGTACTTGGTGCTTGTATGGATAGGAGCCAGCTGCCAAGAATCTCTAAGGATTGACAGCAATTGGAGAGAAAATTGGGAGAGGAAAAAGAGGACTATGCTTCTTCAACATTTTTAATAAAGTGCAGCAAATTTGGAATGGCAAATGCATGTAGAGACTTGTTATTCAAAAGCTTACACTGACTAGTTAATGGGAAAATCATGGTTTATTTAGAGAGGCAAGATTGGGCTCAATTGCAGTTCAATATCCATTTGTACATTGTGCATTGTGTTCAGTGGAAGTCATTTCTATCTGCAGTAAAAATTTGGTATAATCAGAAAATTAGGTTGCCCAATCATTTAGGTCTTGGTTTATTAGAACAACCCAAGATGCTTTAGGCATCTGCTGGTGTTCTTGGTACAGACGAACCCTGGCCTGGTTCATATTTTCCATTGCCCTCCTAGCAGATGTCTTTTATGGAGGCAGCAACATCTTTGAGGGAGTTGCATGGTCTGAGGAGCAGTCAACGAATGCTCCAAGAGAAGCCTGTGTGAATTGAGTACTGTGGTGCCCCTTCCAAACTAATCACAGTGCCATGAGCAATGTCCTGAGATATAGATTAATTCAAGATGGTCTTGCAAATCAGTGTGGTGCCCTTCACATGGTTATATAGACCAGCAGCAGTTGCTCTAGCTGCTAAAAACCTGTGTTTTGCTTTACACTCAGCTCCTCTGGACAAAAAGAAGTCATTTACCCCCTCTCTCAGTGGTATTGGTTCTGCAGACGTTAATCGTGGAAGAGTCTTCTTGGAACAGGTTTCAGTCTCATAAAGGCTGCAACTTGACAAGGCAGCTGCATTCCTCACCTTTGGGATGTCACCCCTTATGTCTGTGTGGTGAAGGCATCCCTTTGAGTGGTCCCTGCTGCTTGGCTGGAAAAGGACTGCACCACATCTGCAGTTTCTCATGTGTTCTTGGTAAAAAATGCAAAGAGAAAAAATACAAAGTGTTCAAAATGACCTCTAGAACTGTCAAAGTGAGCAACTATCAGTCGATCAGGAAAGTTTGTTTGCGGGCTCAGGGCTTTCTGTGTCTGTATTTGTTTGCGCTTCAATGCCTTGAGTCCACTTCCAAAAGAAGCAGAGGGATACACCCACTTACAACTGCTTCAGAGTAATGGAGACAACTGGGAGTATTAACAAAAGGTAAGTGGGAAGGAAAGTAAACCCAGGAAAATATTGTAACAAACTGCTCACTCCCCTCTACCTGGACTGTTTGCGTAAGCACAGTCCAAAAAAGTTCAGCAAGTCACATTTACAAAAGGAAGCAATGAAGTTATTCTATTGACATTCAGACCATATCAAAAGACCTTTTTCTGCATTTCCATAGAGGTTTGTTTTTTAAAGGAAATATTAATGAAATGTATTGCAAACATAAGGCCTGCTTCTGCTTGAACTTTTTCTGTGAGCATGGATCTGTTCCAACAGTGTTAAAGTAAATGGGAGGAGTATCACAGTGACAAGACGGGTCTGGACCCACAGGAAAATACAGCAAGTACTGGCAAGTTGACAGGGGAACTGTGCTTAGTAAGGTCATTTGTAACCACTCCATGATGTGGGCAGCTGTGCAGTAGCTCTGCTGCAGAATCAGAGCTATAAACCAGACATTATAAATATAGTGTACTGTTAGGTTATTGCTGGGAGAAGAGTTTTCTGAACTTTCTGGATTTGATCATTTACAGCACTTAAAATGGTTGTGCATTATTTCACCACGCTGTAAAATTGTAAAATATATTATTTTAGTGTTATTATCATATTTCTTTAGAGTTCTTATCATGTTTCCTGTGGTTCTTCTTATGGTTTCTTATCATACCCGTGATACAAAGGAGCATTTAGAAGATGTACTTTAGTGCCTGCCTTTCCAGCGTGTTATTTAGACTTAGTTTTCAATGTGTGTTTTTTTCTAATTAGAGATGCAGATAGGAATTAGGGCATATGGGCTGTGTCCAACACTGTTGAGTTCAAGCGTGAGACTCTGACTTCAGAGGATGTTAAATCAGTCACTTTGGCTGAACACTGAAATTTCAGTGTTTTCTTGTGAAGTGTTGAAGTGCAAGAATCAGTCCTAGATCAGATCCACTCTTCTTGACTGTTTTTCATCCTTGTCTAAGCCTTTGAACAGCTTCTGTCAAAAATACAAGGTTTGCTACCATCTCCAACAGGAACAGAGTTGGTTAATTTCTGGGTAGTTGTAGTATGAACAGTCTGGAAAATGAAATTCAGAAGTGAATATTCTTTTTGTGTTGACAGTCTGCTTACAAAAACACAGCCTTGTGTGAAGAAGTGGTGTGCCATAAAAGTAAGCACATACACTATGAACTGTGGTTGGCAACATTTAATAAATGCTGTGGTTTAGGCAAGGAACATATGTTTTGTGTGAGTGATTTTCCTTTAGTCCTAAATTAAACGATGCTATTTCTTGTGGACTTTCAATAAGAAATTCCCACAGGGCTAAAACTTTCTACTGCTTGCTGTCTTTTTCCCCCTCCATTTTCCCTGAAGAATGAGCTTCAGAGTGCCTAATTCTCATTTCCAGACAAATTCAGAAAGAAAAAAAAGCCCTTTTTTGTTACAGTATTGGTAGCCCAACAAACATTCATACAATAGAAGTATCAGCTCAGACAACTGGAAAATTTGACCAAAGTATCTGCTAAGAGGTGAGCAACAGTAATCAACTAGCTCATTATCTGAAAAAGTAAACTATGTGTCCAGCCAGACTAACTATGTTAAAATGAATGGCAGGAGAAGATGTCAAGATTTTTTTCTTTATGACCTCCATTGGTATGTGTTGATTTTTTTTGGCACTGCCCCAGGCCCCAAGTGTATGCAGTTGAACAAGGGGAAAAGGCAGCAGACTTTATTGATTCATAATATGGCTTGCTGTAGTGTTCTGAGGGAAAACAAAAGGCTTATGTTAGTTATAAGGTACTGTAATATATATTTAACTGGTATAAATTATAAGGTTGTCTCTCCTTAAGAGTATAATATATAAGGTTGTTTCAGAGAGAGTCTGAAGTGAAAAATGATCAAAGCACTGGCCAAAGTAGACAAATTCATCAAACAAACCCAGTTATTAAAAGAACACAAACTTGTGTATGAGTTATTTGCTCCTGCTCAGTTTGAACAAAGGCTGCTAACCATTCCCAGTCCGAGATGAAGGGTAATTTTGTACTGAAGACAAGCACCATGGCACGTGATGGATTGCAGAATGGATCAGGTAACTTGACTCAGTTTTTCTCCTTGATGTTGTTTCCAGCCAAGTTTTCTGAGGCTGGGAAGCACCATTATCTATAAAAGTTGGGTTCCTTTTGACTTAATATACTGCGGGATTTGTGTAAGTCCAGATAACTTCCAGAAATCCCTGTCTCTCTCTCTTCCATCCTGAAACTTGTTTCTTGATGTCCTTGAGCACCAGCAGAGCTCCATACAGCGGATGCGGCGAAGTGTCACGGTGCATGACAAGGTTTATGTGTGGACAGATCACTGTGTCAGGTCTATTTTCGACATTGATCAAAGTAGAAAAATCTTTGTCAGAGGGAAGTTGCAGGATCACTTCTGGGCTCTGATGGGTCTTTACAGTGCCTTCAGAAGGAGGCAGCAAAGGCTGAAGACTGGAGTGGAGCTGCCATGTACCAAACGGGATCTCGGTGTGTCACGGACCCGCTACATGGGGACAACCAGTGGTTACTCAGGGACAGGCAAAGGGCAACCAACTCCATGAGACCAGACAGAAGCCCTTGGTTGTGTAAAGTTCATGATGACTGTGGGGTACCACCATCTTAGATCCTTTGGAACCATCCTAAAACCTCTTCCAAGCACCAAGAAAATAGTACTTCATAGGAAAAACTCTAATTTGTCCTGTGCGCTAATAGTTTTTAGACTGGAATTGATACGTGACCAAAGTAAAAGGGCTCAGACATAATCAATTGAATAAAAATTTTGAAGTTATACTCATGGCATGAAGTGCTGTAGAATTTGCCAAACTAGCTATCTAAAATGTAGCTAAAAAGGATTATGAATACCCAGGGTGAAATTTTGGCTCGTTGGAAAGAGTGGGAATTCTGCCATTGATCTCAACGTGGCTAGAATTTCTCTCTCCTTAGACTCCCTCTGCTTCTTCTCATTTCATTAGCCATTCTGCTTGCTGATTGCATGCATTTTTATTTTACATGGAAAGGTTGCATAAAGTCAGAATATAATATTTCACAATTGGCAAGACACCCTCCATCCTGCAACTGCAGTTGTAGTTGCCTGTGGGGAAGCAGCGAGTGGCTCAGGGCCAACACACTGCAGTATTGAGGAGGGGTTATAAGGGAAGCAGAGCAGCGATGGAGCAGAGAAGGAAAGGGGCCCCTGCCTTGCATTCTTCTGTGTGAGAGTCAGGAAGAAGCTGCAACCATCTGTACTCCTAGCTGCTTCCTCTGTGTAACCTGCAATGTAAAACTGGCTGCTACAGGGGTCATTCAGGCTTTTTTCTCCCCCAGTCATTATCTAGCATGAGCTGCCACTGTTTGAATCTTCCTCCAGCCCGCTCATTGCACGTGTTGACTGTGGAGCTAGAGAGCCACTCCCAAAGCGAGAGTTAGATGATCCGTGCTCCTTCTGCTGCCATCTTTTAGGAGGGCTGTTCCATGTACAGTGAGTGATGCATTGCTGGTGACTGGGGAAACACAGCTAATAGCTGCACACAAAACACTGCTTCTTTGGACAAAGTCCAGCTTTCCGACTTACTGGAGCAAGGCCCCATCTCTTGCTTGGGCAAATCTTCCAACCTAATAATCCTTCTTTGTAGGGAAAAGAAGAAATCTTGTGAAAAATACACTCGGTATGTTTACGGCTCATGTTCCTCTGCTAGCTTTTGTTAACCATTTCAAGGAAGCTTTCTCTGAAGACAGAAGGCTTTCGTGCCTGGAATGCTTTGTGTATCCCTTTGCTCACAGCTCTGGTCCCAACAAAGCTGCAGTCCTCAGTGGCATTGCACTGTATCAGGTTATATTCGCAGCCCTTCTGGAATGCTTTTTTTCAATATACTTTATTCAGATTTTGGTCATATATTATCTGCCTGACAACTCGACACCTATAAAAATTTATGAATTTGTATTAAAACCAATACTTGATTATGTCAGTGTTTATGAGGCTTCCCATGAGTCCTATATTCTTCATTTGAATGTAGCTATAGCCTCTCATAATAATAATAGAACAGGCCATATTTCACCATTTCTCAGTTAACATGACTCACTGCTCGCAATTACAGTAGCTACCAGCTCACACTTTTGTTGATTTTAAGGATTTTCTGCCTTGTAAGGGTCTTTGCTGATCTAAACACACATAGACATTTATTCAGTGGGCCTCCTTAACTGGGCTAGAAAGAGCTGTGGGTGCATTTTTCCCTTTTCAGAGAACAATGTCTAACTATGTTTGTTCATGCAGAAGTGTGTAGTGACTCATAATGAACGTGTAATTGTGGGTTTATGTACTGATAATAAGAAAAAATTGACACCACTAGGGCCTTTGTGTTTGCAAATGCTCTGGATATGGAGACCAACTGAATAAACAATAAAGAAACTAAAGCAAATATGCTTCTTCCTCCCACAGTAAGGCTCTTCTTATTTCCACCCCTTACTTGTCTGGATCAGCCTTAAGTACTTCATTCGGGGTTTGATGGAGAATTTGTGTGGAGTGCCAGCTACAACAGTCATCTTCTGGGTTTTGCAAGGGAGGGTGTTTCACCTGAAGTTAATATTTTAGAGTCTGGTTTTGGTATTATGCAGTTCTTCTATCTTCATTATCCAGTTTTTAAAGCCAAACCAATGTATACAGTAAGATCGTAAAGACTAATAGGACTCCAGCATTTTAAACTGGACATCAGTGAGTGGGGGGAGGGATTTCTAAGCTTTAATGCTAGCAATGGTAACATTCTACTGCTGCTAGGGTAACAGCAAGCTGTACAACATGCTTGCAAGATAAAGATTCTTACATCCTGGGAATGATAAAGATGTTTTGAAAAATGAATCAGGGAAATAACTTTTATATAGATAATGATATACATAAAATGTAAACCACATCTATGTTTTCCTAATTCTGAATAACATAGTTACTACGGAGGAAGAATGTGGAGGTACACAAATAGTAAATGTGAAACACAGGAGCAAATTTCTTTTAATCCCCATTTTTTACTTCCCATAACATAGCTCTAATTTTTCTGTAATATGAGAACTCCACAGGGGTAATTTTTGCTGGTTTGAAGGATGCGCTTGATAGAAGTTGGTTCCAGAAATTACAGCTATACATAAATTTACAGCTCTTAGCAATGAAAATGTAACACATACACAACTTCTAGCTAACAGTTATATAGCATTGTAACATATTTTATGGAGACATAAAGCTGTTATGATTCTTGAACTTTTTAGTTCCTTCTGTATCAGATTGTATCTCCAGGAAAAGAACAGATGACTTATGCCTAAGTTTAAATGATTCTGAAGTTATAAATTTAACAGATGTAGATAACACCAGTACTACTCCCCAAAGATGTTTTTAATGTCTCAGAATACCTTGAATGACTAAATTGTCTCAAGATAGTGATGTAAAAACTGTAAAAACTGTATCCTGTAAAAAGGATGATAGGTTATACTTTTCCCAAGTCAGATTAAGTTCCACTTCTGTAGAAAGCATTTATTGCATTCACAAACCTTGAGATTGTTGGCAACAGTAGTATGTTGCATTTTGGAAAGTCCTGCAGGACATATCTCCATAGCCTATGCAAAAAGCAGAGATTTAGAAAATGGACCAAAAGGGGAAAGAAATTGGTAATTTCTAGAAGCTCTAGTGTATTAGAGCAATCTTATAAACCTCTTCTGATATTTGTCCTGCCAAAAATGTGGGCAATGAGAGATCAGTGTTTTTGAAAATGAGTCTATGAATCATATAAAAGTTGGGATATAGATGCACAAGAGCAATTACAAAATCATGTAGGTCAGGAGAAGGTTACACAAATTGCAGTAGAATAATTAGACCATCTTTCTCTTTTATTCAAAGTAGGATTTGGAATCTGTAGATTCCATTTTATAAGGATATTTCCTAAGAGGTTGGATGGTCAGGATGTCATAGTCAAATTTCTGCTTTTAAGATTTAAGGAAAGGAGTTGAATGCACATTTTCCCTGCCTGCACAGTGTTCTGACTACTGGGTACAGAATATAAAAAGGCCAGTATTATTTATTTCTCTGCCTTATCCTTGCAAATGTCATCAGTTGTGAAACTTAACTTCTTTTGAAAGTTTCCTGAGCATGATGCAACCCTTACCCGCAGTTCCTATGGTGAGGATATGGCAAGAGTTGGTGGCATTCCCTCATACAGATGTGTACTTCAGAGCTAAAATACAACCCACTCCAGCTTGTGCTCTCTCTCTGCTACTCTCCCTTCTACAGTTAAAGAGTTTCTGCATGGCTGTGCAAAGGCTTTAAGGGATATGTGGATGACTGTGCAAAGCTGACTTGCAGTCTAGATATATAATTATCAAATACACAATTTATTTCATGAACATAAATCATGTTCCTTTATGGAGAGAAATAATCAAGTTAGTGTCATTAAATTTTGTAAAATATAAGGAACTACTTTCAAGGTCAAGATACAAATGGCCTTCCTTTTAATTATTTTGCTATTACAGACTTCCTTTACTTTTATTGCACTGTAATTGTTAACTGGAGACATTTTTAATTTAAAATAACATCATATTTCCCTAGACAAAAACTAGAAAAATCACTATTAGGCACTATGCTTCGTATTTGCCAGTTAGAGCTTGTAACATCTCCACCTTGTGGTTGTTCGTCTGAGTGATAAGCTTAGACTGCCACATCTCACAGCATGGGTATTTTGGCTCTGGGACTCCAGGTTCTCTGAATATACATTTCATACATTGAGGAATTCTAGCTAAGAGATTCTTGTATTAAAAAATACATAGATTTAGATAATGTAGATTAAAATCGGTTCTTGTTTCATACTTTTTATCAGACATTTTTAAAATTTTGTATTTTAGACAGCATCACTCATTAAATTCAGGGATAAGCAGCTACAGAGGCAATAAACATACAGGATAACTGAAACTGTTCAACTTGAAAAGAAGTATTTCTTACATAAAAAATGCCATCAAATCAAATAAGATGACCCAAGGGCTGTGTCAAGAAGATGAATTATTTTTTACTCATCAAATATTTGCAGATATCCTCATAATTGATGAAAAGAATGCACATTATACGCAATGATTCTCACTCTGTGGAATGGGAGAATGTTATTGTCCCCGTTTCACAAGAGGAAATCCAGCTGAAGAGGGAACGTGCCCTTTCCCAAGGTCACAGAGAGAGAGCATGTTAGAAAAGAAGAGTAGCCCAGACTTTCCATTTTACAGTTCATGGCATTTTACTGTTAGATCTTCCATCTCTCAGCCTGATTTGCTTTATTAATAGTATTAGGAAATTATCTACTCAACTCCAAGAAACCTCAGATCACGGGTATTAACTCAGCACTAGTTGCAGAAGTTAAGCTGCTTTTTTTTTTTTTTTTTACCTTTTAATTTTTTTACTTGCAAATGTAAGAAAAGGTCCTTTGACATTTCTGGTATTTCCCCAGTCACAGTCAGCCAGAAAAATTAAGACATAAGCTCTTTTGTGGTATTTTGTCACTTCCTGCACACCCCAGAATTTTAAAATGCAAATAAGGCAAGTAAGTAAGTGTAATTGAGTTATCCGGGCTTTCTGAAATGTCTGAAATACTTTGGCTTGATAGTCTAATTGAAGGTGTCCCAACCTCTTATTTCCAAGTTCCAGCTCTCACTGTAAGCACGATTTTATTTTCTCTTTATTTATTATTTATGGCTGCTTCACCTTTCACCATAGAAATCTTTCCTGGTTTTATTGTAGTCGTTGTAACTTCCTCCATAGTGTGTTGTTTGTGAAAAGCTATTCAGCAGCCTTTTGTAATGCATCCTATGAGGTGGGTATGAGAAGTCATTTGACACAATGGCACAAATATAAGCAGCATCTTTCCTTATTTCTCCATTTTGGGAGGTACCTTATGGCCAGAAAAGCTGTATTAGCTCTGGTCATTGACATTCTATTTTTGTTTTGGGGGAGGAGTAAGTTATCCCCCTCATCCCACTAAAAGCAGTACCTTTCCTTAAAGAAAAAGTGCATCCTGTAACTGCTGTGGTAGGGTCTAAGGCCCAGGATGCCCTGTCACACTGCTGATGTTTCTTTTCATCTCTGTGACTCATCCTGAGACAGATAGTGGTACCCAAAGTGCCCTTTCTCTTCCCCATTCCTACCTGTTTGTGTCCATTCCCTGAGCTGAGAGGAACCATGAATGAAAATGAGTACTTGTCTGTTAGCAAAAAGAATGAGACTTCTTTTATTTTACTTTTATTTTTCCATCAGAGCTCATATTTTCCTGTCCTATTGTATATTTATGCATAGAACATTTAACCTAGGAGGACTCAAAGGCTCAAACACATGTCTTCTAGCTCCAGGCACTACAGATAAAACTGCCTCTAGTCATAAGCCTGTAAATTTGAATTTTTTCCTATCTGAATATCCTTCCATAGGCACCAAAAATTACATGGTGCAATTCTTGGTGGCAGCTTTGCAAAAGCATCAGTTTGGGTACAAGTGTGGTTCAATATTTTGAGAGCTGATAAAAAACCAGACAGAAGTGAATTGTCCCAGTGAGTGCGTGAGTAAGAGTTTGAATAGCTGAAAATGCTCAGTAATGAGAGTCCAAAGTGGTCCAAAGTGTTATATGAAATGGCACTCCATTGGGAAGAGACTGGGAAGACATGAAGTCTTGGAGAGCTTTGAAATTCAGAGATCATCAGAGATATAAATCTGACAGAGGAGGAAAGGAAGAGGTTTTGACAACAACAGCAGGTGTATAACTTGCATATGTAATCTGTGCTTCCTAAGCAGGAGGTGGAGTTTTGAGCTGGAGATAAAAAGCTGGAAGGAGGAGCTCTGAGGATGGTGGTTGATGAGGAAAAGTGATGAATGTGGCCAAAATGGAACAGGCTAATCTAGCTAAGTATAATGTCTTCCCTATAGCTGTCAATATCTGAGCTGGTCATCCCAGCCTCCTCAATGGGGCGTTCTCAATAGATCACTCATAAAGGGCATATTCCTCACTCATGACTTCACATTACTGCTTCCTATTTCTTTTTCTAGTCTATTCTTTAAAAAAAAAAAAAAAAAAAAAACTTTTAGAAAATTACTGGTTTTGAAAGAAAATGCTTTTCTTGCCAGCATGTGAACTAATCATGGACTTTATGGACTATACAGAAGAAGAGGCACTCCGAGGACATGGTTAATACCCCCATGAAGTACTAGTATAAAGTAAATCTTTTTCTCTTTTGACTACAAAATGAACCCATATTGATACCTCAGATACAATATCTGAAGAGTCCTAATCTTCAGAGGATCCAAATTGTGGTCTCTTTTCAGCAGGGAAGGAGACCTAGAACTCTCTCAAGAACTTCAGCCCCAGAGCTGCAGTTGCACTCAGCCTGGCTGCCCTTGTCCCCAGGTGCTTGTTGCACAGCATGGTGTGAACCCAACTCTGCTGTTCAGAGCTGTCCAGACCATTTCAGTCTTCTTAAAAATTAGGTACTGTTGATAGGAGACTGAGCACTATGACACCTTTGGGTTTCAGAAACAGAATACCCCAAACAGATAATGTGGTTCTGGTGTGTGTTCCTTCATGCTCAGTACGGTTTTGTTCACCATGTGGCGACTAATCCATCCTGCCCTGCTTTGCCAGCATGATTTCAGAATGCCACTTGATTAAATAACCACGGAGCTTTGAAGAGTAGAGCTGCTGAGGTATGGGCGGGAAAACTTTAAAAACCTGAAAAAGTTTGTTCAAATAACACATTCAAATCCTTATTGGAAACTAATTGGTCTGGAAATCAAACTTCAGTGCCTTCTTGTCTCAGACATTTGCAATGCTGAAGGAAAACCACACCTTTTAAACGTCTGATCTGCCGAAGTTCAGTGAGGCTCCAAAGGGTTTTTGAAATGTTAAACTTTTCAGCATTTTTTCCAAGAGGGAAACTTTCACCTCGTTCTGTTTGAAGAAGTCTGCCTGTGACTAATTAAAAGCAGAGTGTGGCACGCGTTGCAGCAGTGCCATTGTTGCCAAGCACCCCTTGGTGGTCCTAAAGACCACAGGCATTTTCCTGCTGTGGGCACGGGCTGGCAAGGGCTGATGGCTACAGTCCCACCAACAAGGACACTCTGGCAGCCCTGACTCAGGCAAAGCTGTCACTTTAGCCAGCTGGAGCCACGCCTGAACACTTCCAAACAGGACAGATGCTTCAACCCAGGAAAAGCCCTGTGCAACAGGCTGTCACTCACAGATCTGCTTGATATAACTGGGATGAGGATACTGTGTTAATCTCCTTCCACAGGGCAGAATAAAGTTGATGTTAGTGCCAACTGTAGTTGCTTAGCCAAATCCTGCTCAAGTTTCACACGTCCTATAGACTCAGAAATGCTTAGAATGGTCAAAACCTAAAATGTTTATTTTTATCAGTGAAAGCATCTTAATTAGGTTTTAGGGGCCTGTGGGCTGTGTGCACATACACACAAAATTCTGTTAAGCAGAGAATGAGTTAAGGAAATAAGAAAAGTCAACTCTGTGGTGTTCAGTATGATCTGATGGAGAGCATAAAGGGATATAGCTCGTTCTCTGACTCTCTTCAGCCCTCTGTAAAGTAGCAACAACTGCATTTCCCTTCCAAGCTGCTCTAAGCTGCTGGTCACCTTCTATAGCACAGCTTGCAGTACTTATGGTCTGCAGTATTAACTGGGGCAGGGCAATACAGTGAGAAAATTTGAAAGCAGGCTTTTTCTTTGGAGTTGAAGGGAAGTTCCACTTAAAACAATTGCTAGCATGACAGCAACTGTGGTGATTATGCGGATTTAGATCTATTATCTCAGTTTTTACTGAAAGCCACTTCCTGTAGCAAAGAAAACACAAATGCTGTTTTTTGATGTTTATCTTAAATTCACACTACTTCTGCTACAATACATATCTGGAAGTATTTAAATGAACAGTTAAAGTTCAGAATTTGAAATTTAATGAAACAAGATTTTTATACTGATGATGCAAGGACTCTAGAAGAAAACAATGTTCCTTTTGTAATTAAGCAGAGCAGCTATTTATACTGTCGGCTGCATTCCAGTACAAAGTGCACTCATGGCATCAATTTAAAGGGCATATGTTGGAGGCAAACACACAAAAGTGGTTTGGAAAGAGGCATGGAGTAAAGTTTCTGAAGTGCCTAAGTCTCTTCAAGGAGTGAGACTTCAAGGAGACACATTTGATTTTGAAAGTTTTACCCAGGCTTACCAGAAACAACTTAAAATTGGCCATGTTCCTCTGTAGCCGCAGAAAATTCCTTTTGGAATAGCTCCTATTCGAGGAACTCCAGATGTACTTGCCCTATTCCTGTGTTAGAAGGAGGTCCAATTTGATTTAAATAATTTACTTTGACTTCAACCACAGTAGGATTAAGTCCTGCGTCTTTTGTCAGTAGAAGACTCAGAAATTTCTTTACCTCTTCTAATATGATTATTTTTCTTTCTTCTCGCAATTTTTGGTTTCCATACTTGCTTCTCTTTTGATGTGTAAGGTGCATTACTAAAAAGGCCTATCTTGCGACAAGCAAAGCACCTTTTCTCTAACGTTTCCAGTTTCTACCAGCCTAAAGAGGAAAAAAGCCTAAGTGAGTACATTTTACTGCATAGCTGAAACCAAACTCTGCATGGAAACATTTTATCAAGTACCTTATTTTTCTACACATTCCTGGAGGACCTGCAAAGGAGGAGCTTGTCAGCTAAATTGAAAACATACTAATAAAGTTAAAAAGTTAATGGGAGACATTTGCAATTTCCCAATTATTTTCCTAGTGACTTAAACTCGAAATAACTGTGTATACTTCTGCTACTGTTTTCCTTACATCTTTGTATCGAATGACATGCAGAAGAATTAGTGCCGGATATCTACCATTTGTCGCACACCTATCAAATTATAGTTTTCCTAGGCAAACTTACAGTTCAGGTGGCCAGATCTCTGTTTGTCTGGGAGGCTATTTTCAATTACTTTTAAGTAATAATGTGTGTTTTATAACTCAAACCACTTGTATAAATAGAGCTTAAAACCTTGTGACTGAGGCAATAAAATAGAAGCGAATGTTTAGCTGTTATAACCTACTATGCAGTCCATTAAGGGCAGTGGCTGGAATATAATTCCAGACTCTGGGCCACTTTTGTGTTAACTAGAAAACATAAAAATACTTTTTTTTTCCCTCTCTCTGATTAGGATGATTATCATCTTAGTAAAGCACATCTAACGATTGCTGCTTCTTTCAGTGAGCCTTAGGTAGTTATTTTGAACCAAGACATTTCCACATGCCCTGCTAAAGGGTACAGGCCAACAGCATTACCTTTGCCTTATATCTCCAGACTTGCAAAAGGGAGCCATTTAAAGATAAGATTTTCATTTAAGGTTACACGGAAGGGTGAGTCTGTGGGGCTTGGTTAATTCTGTCCTCCTCTTCTGTGTGTTCTTTCCACTTCTCCATTTACTATGACTAGACTATCATATCTGAATATCACATGGCCAGTCTTGTATTTATACCAAGTAATGCTGCACGTCACTGGCATCCTGACTAAAAGGTCAAGAGAGAAATAGCTTTGATGGACTGATGAGCTATTTCAAGGGATATCTTTTGTTTTTCATTCCCTTCAGAATAAAATCTTCTGTTCAGGTACCAATTATATAAAATTTGTGTACTTGATAGATCTTTCTGACCTCAGAAAAGAAAAATATAAAGTGATATCTTATTCCTTTCTTTTATCTGCCTTCAGCCTCCAAGAACATTCCTCTGCATTCTTGCCTCTACTGATAACATCTTTTCTAGCTGCTAAAGAGCTGACAGTGTATTACAGGGGTTGTGCAGTGCTGAACTCTTCTCATTTAGATTTGGCCTGAATGCCAAAAATGTTGACCTTTTCTGTATTTAATATGGCTTAGAAGAGGCATCTTTCCAAGTCTTAATATAATCTACTGCTGAACCTTCTCATCCTCCTCCACTTCCCCTCCCCTTCAATCTTGTAGCACTCCTAATTCAATGTATGGGATATGGACACCCTACATTGCCTAGCATATCCTTTTGCATATATCCAGGGAATTCAGGAATTCTTTTGAATTGCTTGAGTGCTGCTATATTTGTCAGAGTCTCTTATCAGTTTCTGATATCAGTCTCTGTTTATCTTTAAGGATTTAATAGTCTGTTGGTGTGAGTGGCTCATTTCTTTCCCACACAACCATTTTTTTACCTGTCAAGTTTTGTCCATCAGTTCTTTTGGAAGAATTTTTTTGATGGAGGACTTGATCATTTCATAAATAATAAAAATAGAAACTTAAGTGTAATTTAAATTTTTTACTTCACTCTGTTATGAATGGGTACATCTAATAATATCCCAGGCCAGCTATCTTAGTTCTGCCATGCCTATTTAAATATTTTTAATGCAAGAGTGATCAAAACAGGCCAAATTCATTAAGTTTTGTTATTTGGGCTGTTTCTGAAACATAGAGGTGATCTGTGAAAAGGCAAATATTTTGAATAACTGCCTTTGGATTTGCTCATATTTTGCAGTGGTACTGGTGATCGTAAGTTCCTTGCAGCTGAAATATTCTATTCTATTCCATTCCATTCCATTCCATTCCATTCCATTCCATTCCATTCCATTCCATTCCATTCCAGATATGACCAGGTTAATATTTTGGGCAGTGTACAAGGTGAATAACATACTAATTAACTTGTGAAGCCGTTTTTCCAAGCTATGAAATCAAATTATGATAAAGTTATAGATCAGTTTTGAAAAGCGATGTGTAGTATAGCAAATTTTGTAGACAGTCTCTATCATTTAGCATGTGAGTTCAATTGTCTTCACAGTTACAGTATATTCACAATGATTTTGCTTCTCACTTGAATGCTAAATTGACACCTATTTTGAAAGTAGAATCAAATTTTTAGCTTAAAGAACATTTCCTATAATATTCCTTCATAAAATTCTAGCTCACAGTGGATGAGGTGGTATAATTTTTACACCTTTTGTCCCAGTCTTCTACCTGATGTGCCACCCATCCTGAGTACTAAGGAAAGTGGTTTTGTAAGCCAACAAAAGAGAGCTCTGGCCTGGGCCAGATGGCTTCCAACAGCTGTACCCTGTGAAAAAAAGTAAAGCTCCAGATGTGCTTTTCCAGACATAAACATGCAGTTCTCAAAACCAGCCCCATAAAAACTTACTCTTTTGAGCCAAGCCCAAACCATGGCATTGCTGGGCGTGTACTTTTAGGCAACCAGCACCAAGCCTATTCTTATTCTCCACAGGGTTGTGGAAAACTCCCCAATAAGGGCAATAACAAAGCCCCAGGGTCAAACTATGCCAAGCAGATGTGCAGATATAATTTCTGATGAGAAGTCTTATGGTCCCTAGGGATCATTTCCTCATTCACTCATCAGATTCAACCCTACTGATGGAACAAGCAAATACAATACAATGGAAGGGTCTGCCCTTTTCTTTGTACTCAGTGCAAGTTTGCCCTATTAAATCCTTAAGAAGAAACTCCTTTTGAGGGACAAAGACATTCAAGGGGAAAGACATCCCTCATTCTAAATTACTGTGTTATGCTTTAACTTAGAATGGCAGAGATTTGGGGCCTTTCAAACTAGTTGAAAGTGGGAAATGTAACACAGTGGGGCTTCGCTCTTTCAAATTTTCTTTTTGTTACCTATCATACCTACCTATCATTACCTTTGTATATCTTTATCTCTTCCCTGTCCTCATTTTCTTACTCCACCTATTTCCTTTCTTGTAATGCTGATTTAAAAAATATCTTTCTGGCTAAGATGGAGTGATATCCCATGCCAGCCTTCTGCCAGTGTTGCACCAGTAAGGTTTACAACAGCAAGGGATAAACATCCCAAAGAAAATTCCATTTTCAGTCTGTAAGACTCACAAAATTGATTCAACAAATGGAGAATCCAGCCCTGTGTGTTCCACTGACAGTGGGCTACTTTAAGGTCAGCAGTTCCCCTTAGAGTGACAGACAAGATATGTCTAAGTAGTGGCGGATTCAGAATTCCTGTCAGGCATTATCAACACATTTCAGGTGTATTTCTCTATCAGCTGCCATCAGGGTCTGCTCCTTATAAACACAGACAGCAGGAGGTAGAAAGGGAAAGCTCACTTTAGCTATAAAGTCTACCTTTCTAATCCCATTAACCCATGATTATTCTTTCATGCTGGCTGACACGTTTCTTTGAATGGTGTTCATCACATGATTAAAACCTATGGAAGGCCTGTTGCAGTCCACAGACACTGAAAAAAAAAAGACTATAAAAATTTCCACTGTCTTTACACCAAAAAGCAGAGTCTTGTACTAGTTAAACTCTGATGCAACATTTGGATTTAATTACAGTAGGCCAAATTCTGCCCTCAGATACACCAGTCAACTTGGGTTAGACTTGGCAAGGAGGGGACATTTTCAAACCTAATACAATGGTATTTTTATAATACCATGCCAAATAGGGCATAATATATTTTTAGAAACTTTCTCATTTATAATAATAAATGTTCTTCAAGATGATTCATATTAAAAGAAACAATTATTTTGGCTTGCAGGACATATTTGTAGCTATGTGTAGACATTTATTTGGATGCAATTCAGCATCAAATAAATTCAAAATATGGATGTGTGCCAGTGACAGGGATGAAAAAAAAAATCTCAACCAAGTGAGCTGTTATTCAGTAGCTTTTGCAGTTTCCTTTGCCTGCTAGCTCAGAGTTCCCCGTAGCTTCATAGAGATGAAGAACTGGAAGGGACCTCTAGAGGTCATCTGGTCTATACTTCTGCAGAAGGATGAATTCAAACTTACAAGGGCAGAGATCTGTCAGTGATAGCTTAGTATCTATTGGAAACATTTTAAAATGGGAAAATCCATGCCCTCCCATGCTCTCCAGTATTTTTGCAGACAGACAAGCTTTTTCTAATGGCTAATTTGAATGGATTTTGATTAAATGAAGATATTTTTTTTCCCCCTTACTGTGGTCAGGAGAAACAGCTGGGCATGTTGTATTCCTCACTGGAAAGCTGTCAGTTTACAACCTTTCAATTTCCTCACTTAGAAGAGACATGGTAGGGAGCCTTCAGCTTTTCCATCTCATTTATATGCACATTAAACCCTCCCTATATTGCTGTTCTCCTTGGGGTCCTTACCCCAAACCAGGGTAAACTCCCCTACAAACCACCCAAGATGGGAAGTTATTTTCATCCCTTTCGATTGGAGTGCCAAAAGCATCAGCTCAGGTCTGACCAGCAGTGAGGACACCACAATAATCACGTTCCATATGTTGCATATAACTTTTCTCAGCTTGCAGTAGCCTCACATTGCTGACTCACATTTAACCTGTAATCTACCACAAATTACCTTCACATTTTAGACTATTCCCCCACTTGTCAAGAACCTTTGAATTCTAATTTAATCCTTCAAAAGGATTTGTGACACCTTTCAGATTATAATACTGCAATCCTTTGTCCAAAACAATAACTTCTGTAGAAAATTGGACTTGGGTAGATGCTGGTGCATTTCTATATTTTTAAGAGTGAAAAATTGCTAATTGCTATTTAAAAGCAGGATTTCACTCATCTGCTCACTTCCAATATAACAATTTCCCTATAATCTATTTTAATTTATTTAATACAGCATCAAAAGCTATTCTAAGGACAGATTTATTCTGTGATTTTTTTGTAGACAGCTAAAAATCAATTTATTTCTTTCCCTGGCCAGATGCATCATTTGCAGGAAAAATTTAAAAAGCTTTAAAGTTGAGGTTCATGCTCCTAAGAAATAACATTTTTAAATCACAGCTATTACTGCATGTACTTTGTTAACCTAAATACAGGCAGGCTATTTATTAGCATGGCTGAAAAATTACTACAGTTATTAACCTGCAAATCACTGGGGTAATATGTTATGTTATTCCAATAATTCTCTGGGAGGGAAGGGAAATAGGAATGGTATTTTGGAACTTATTTGTGATGCAACTTGCCATCTTTCTATCAAAGTCAAGAAGAGTCTATCAGGAGAACAATTCTGATTTATCACTTTTTATCCCTTTTTCACCAACTTGAAAGCAGGGAGCACTCACTACACTCTGGGCAGAAAAAGTAACTACAGTTCTGCCTCAGGCTGTGTTATCTCCGCTCTCCCTGTCTGCTTTCTCCCGTCATTCCGAACAAAAGAAGCATTTTTAAGCCATGTTTTAAGGCAAGCTGCTACAGTATTATCCTGTGGAGAACATGGTTTGATGTAGCCCAGGACGTCACAGAGCTACCAAATCAGCAAATGGTCTCTGTTTGATCCTACAAAGCTTCTGTCTGAAGTTCTCTGACTTCTGCCTACCCCCTCCACTTCATGCATTCAGCTTAAAATATATTTGGTGAGGGTTTGGGGTTAGGGTTTGGGTTTCTACCTATCAGATTAATCTCCTGACAGAAGTGGATAAGATGGTCCTGAAGTTGGAAATGCAAGGAGATCCCCTCATGTGATGGGTATGTCCTGTTTGCCAAGTGTGCCTTGCATTTTGGACATTAAATTACCTTTCCCAAACTTATAGGCTTTGGGGACAGAAATCATCACTGTGACTCATTTGCAGAAATACCTAGCATGTTTTGACTGCTTTTGTAATATAAAAATAATCCCACGGGCAGATCACATTATCTAGAGCTAGAAATTTTCACAAGAAAGATTCAGTAAATGTCTCAACATACAGAAGTGAACCAGACAAGCAGATAAAGATGAGAGACAGACACAGTGCTTTTTATGCAAGTGGAATGCTGTTTAGAGTACAAAAGAATATCTAGTGACCACAACTGAATGGGCTTCAGCAAGATTAATTTTTGATACCGTTCAGATTAGATAAGAGTAAATTATGAAATAATAGTAATGGGGATATAACATCCATGGATGTCATTTTAGAATAAATTCCATCTTAGGTTATTGCATGAAAAAGAGCTATAACCAGCAGGGGTTATTATCAAAGGTGTAATTCAAGATAGGGAAGAACCAAAAAAAAAAAAAAAACCTCCAAAACATGATGACATTTAATGAAAAATGTTTTTAAATGGGCTAAAAGATAATTTTCTTCAGAACACTGTATGTTCTTTACATATTTTATTCCCTCTACACTATTTCAAGTATACCAGTGGTCTGGATAAAAGAGTCATCTCACTGAATTTATGTTGCCTTTTCTGTTTGAACTCAGCAGGTCTTTGCCATAAAGTGAAAGTTCTAAAAACCTTTTCTGCTTCTCCTGAAGAGAAAGAAATGAGAACTTTATAGTTGGACCAGATCATACAATGTGGTTAGTATTCCCTGTCTCCCATGTGTTGTCACCTAGCCAACCAAAACAAGCATCCCGGGTCACTCAGAGGACGTGGTATTTGTCACAATAAGTCTATGATCTCAAGCAAGCTGAGGTGGTTTCATAGGATTCCTGATTTGCAAAAAGCCTGGAACAAAACATGCAGACAGCTTACAGTTTATATATTGGCATGTATAGCACTGTTATGTGGGTTTGCTGATACAGCTTCCCCTCAAAGTCTTACAGAAAAGAGGAAACACAGATGAAAGTACAGATTGTTACCTGTCTTGATGTACTGGCATTTGAAATGAATAGTGGAAGGATCCTAGTACAGATTTCCAGATCCAGGTTTTTAAGGGATTTCTGGGCTTTGTTGACCCCAGGGAGGTCAGCAAGTCACCATTCCTGGGCAGCTTCTCTCGCTGTATCCCTGCCAGTGGTGCACACAGGCCAAGGAGGGTGACTGCACAAGCACTGCGCCATGCTCTTCCCTACTACTTCTGCCCTGCCATCGCCCTGTACTGCTACATTCCCAAAGTCGGCTCCCAGTAGCCACAGGCTGAGGGGGCATGCACAGTCCAGCTGCAGCTTTCTCTGAACCTATGCAACTCAGAGAGAGAAGGCCTCAAACCTGAAATCCAAAAGAAAGGATTTTTCTTGGAATATGGCTGTATTGATAACCACAATAGAGCCCTGGAGTTTTCCCCCGTGTTTGCACTTTTTGAGGTCCAGCAGGATGTGTGCGGTGGCGTAATCCTAGCAATGCCTTGCTGGAGCCACTGGCTGGCGTGACTTGGCACTCATTGCTCAGGATAATATGCTGAGGGCTCAGCACCCCAAGCTTAGAGTTACTCAACGAAAATGCTGCGTGCTACAGTCTGCCAGTGTCTTGCATAATCCTAACAAATTCAAGCATTACTGTGGAAAGCTACAGGACATTTAAGAATTTTCTGGAAACTTTACCATTTTATTTTATATTCAGCTTTGGTTCTCTATAAATCATCTGCAGGTATTACATGTAAGTCTGTATTACCTACAATTTTGCCTTGAAATTTACCTAGAATTTTAAATTTAAATCAAAGAGTAATTGAATTCCTGGAAGTAACAATCAAATAAGAGATTCTTTTTTCTTGTGTGTTTGTATATGTTTGGACAGAGATACTTTTACTGATAGCCAAAAGCCCAGCAAGCTGTTTGTATATAAAGCTAAAATTATTACTTGTTTCTGGAGCTCCACCCCTCTCTGGAATAACATCTGGACTAAGGGCTCATTCTTGGCTAATTGTTGCACAATACTTTTTATTGTACTGGTTTCATAGTGAGCAGGTCTCTCACCCATGAGTAGCATCTAAAGATGAAGTATCCAAGAAACTTTCCTTCTTACCATTCTGGGTGTGGGCTCAGTTATGCTAACCCTGGAGGAATTAATATTGCAGGATTACAGTAGCAATAGGAAAGCTGAACCATGAGACTTTCCAATTGGGAAGGGGAATCTGACCTAGACCCAAACTGTTTTCACTCACTCACACTCTGTCACCCTCACAGTCACCAGATCCAAGCTGTGCATGTTCACCTAATCCAGCCAGCACGCAGGCACCAAGGCACACGTGGCCAGGTGGTCTGGCTGGGGTTCCTTGCAGTGACCCAGGGGACAAGAGACATCAGCTCTTGGGTCTGCAGGAGATTTACTGGTCTTTAGATAGCAACCACATCTACCAGCACGGCCTTCTGCAGCAACAAGCTGCAGAGACTCTGTACCTGCCACTGCATGCACACGCGGGGGGTTTGTAGTGACAGGCTGGGTGTTCCTGGGTCATTCCCAGCTCGTCCATGCTTGGGAGACTGTTCTTAATCTCACTCCCAGGGTAACTGCTGCAATAAGAAAAAAATTGAGATGCTAGATATAAGTCTATAAATAGATATAAATCTATAAATCAAGATATAAATCTGGAGTGAATATGCTGGTGAGTCTGCATGTTTATGTTGTTTTTCTAACCTCTCCCCTTACAGTTTTGATACAGTTTTGTGTTTTGCCTGACAAGACCAAGAGTGGATTTTGGTTTCTAGAAGAAAGGCCAAACATCAGCAAAAAGATCTTTTTGTCTTCTGTTTGGCACATCGGTCTTGAGAATTGATCTCATTTAATATTCTTATCAGAGTCTGAAGTTCTTCAACTTCTGATGGATGTAATGATTATTCTGAGCTTTAAATTACAATATTATTAGTGTGATCTTTGTCACTTCCCAGAGAGTGACCCAGAGAGCCAGACTTTCGGATTTTGTAGGCGTCTTTTGTTACTGTATCCTGTTATTTGTTTGCTTGGCTTTTGTAGGAGGGTTTGGGGGTCTTTTCTTTGGTTGGCTTGGTTTGGGTTGGGTTGGGTTGGTTTGGGTTGGTTTTTTCAAGAGGAGCTTAGCTGGAAATAAAAATCCCCCACTAAAAACCACATAGAGCTTCATACTCATTAGTGTAACTTCAGAAGCACTTTGTCCTCACCAGAGGCCTGATAGAGTTTGCCGGATGCCACCTCTGAGTGTGAGAGTCCCTAAACCACCGCATTCCTGCAGCCTTTCCCTGAGCCTGTCTCTGCCCGCGGCACACGTGGTGGGCTATAAGGCTGTCCAATCTGACTGGTACAACCACATGCAGGGGAGCGTTGCTCTGCTCAAATATATTATTCGAGGCTAATGAAGGTCTCCCAGGTCCCTCCGTGGCTTCCAGGTGAGATTCCGTAGAGGAGCAGGGCGGAATGTCCGCGGGCTGCCCCGGGGGTTGAGCCCTGCCCGGGAGCGCTTTGGTTTCCATCGCCGCCGGACGCGCCACTGCCGGCCCTGCACCATTAGATGGCAACAGCTGCCCGGCTAAACCCGGCTGCGGCAGAGCAATGGAAAACATCATTTCCCTTCCCGGCCCTCATCTTCTTTCTGGTTTGGGAGCGGGGAGCTGGCGAGCCCCTCTTCCGTGGGGCTATGTCCCAGCGCCTGCCCCCTCCATTCCGCGGGATAGCCCGCAGCAAAAACACGGGGCGCAGCCAACAGCCCGGCACTTCCCTCTGAAACAGGCTAAAACTGGGTTTTTGCTTTACTGGAAAACACCTGACTTGAGTTTTGTTGCAATATGAAGCAGGTTTTCAGCATGTAGAAGCAACAAAAAGTAACAGCTTTGAGGTATTTATTATGAATAGTTCACTCATCAAGTAGTGGAGGTCATGAAATGTTGCATTAGATGCATTTTTTTTTAATTTTTATTTGCATGACTTGAAATTAAAACCACTAAGTAGCATAGAGAAAATCCGATTGGAGAGAACCAAATACATCTTAGTTATTCTGCTCCCATTCTGATTGTCAGATCAGCTACTCCAACATCAGTCTCAGGGGACGCTTCTCCAGCCTGGTCTTAAAGGCACAAAGGTTACATAACTTCCAGAGTGGATTGGGTCTTCACCATGCCGGTGACTTAAGTAGCTCTTGAAAAAACATTTCCCAAGGAAAGGTCAAGATTTCCAGATTAAACTTGCAACCAAGTTTGAGTTTCCAATGTCAGCTGCTCTGGTTCTTCAGAATAGCAGAATCACAGGATATTGTGGGTTGGAAAGGCCCCATGATGATCCTCAAAGTCCAGCTCCTGGCCCTGAACACCCTGGCCCAAGAATCATGTGCCTGAGAGCATTGTCCAAACACTTCTTGAGCTCTGTCAGGGTTGGTGCTGTGACCACTGCCCTGGGGAGCCTGTGCCAGTGCCCAAACACCCTCTGGGTGAAGAACCTTTTCCTGATATCCAACCTAAACCTCCCCTGACACAGCTTCAGGCCGCCTTCTCAGGTCCTGTCACCGGGCACCACAGTGAAGAGATCAGTGTCTGCCCCTCCTCTTCCCCTCATAATATATTGGCTTCCAGTAGTAAGATATGCAGATGTGTACAGTAAATAAGCATTTTAAGCCTATATTTTATTGTTAACAGTTTTTTCCCATTGTGGCTACTGCTTTCCCCTTTGACCCCTGAAAACAGTGAGCATAAGATTGTCAGAAGTTCCTCATTTTCAGTGCTTAGGAATTGCATTTGCCTTTCCTATGCTATAATTTATTCATCATATTTGCTTTCAGTGTTGCTGGGTCATTATCCTCTCTCTTTTCAATGTTTTCTCCCATTCCCATACTCTTGTTTCAAGGCTGTATTTTAACATCATTCCCTTAATGCTCAGAGACATTTTGCTGCTCCTGAGTAAAACTCAGTTTGTGTTTGCAAGCATTGTTTATAATTTCTAAGATTTTCTGAAGCAATGAGATGTTTTTGAAATTATTATCCACAGCCCTTCCACTTGGAAAAGGGTAAATTATTCACCTGATCTCACAAGATCTTTTAAATCATCAAACAGAAGTGCCAAATTGCAGAATTAAGTGATTGCACGATATGTATTTGCTTACTTCTGTTGACACAAGAATTCAGGGCTTCCTGGGGAGGAAATGCTTTTATGACAATTTTTATTACATGGTGTTACACCTTTAGTCCTTCCTCTTTTAACTTTTTCTCAGACCCAAGGAGGCCAAGCAGAGAGCTGATGGTATAAATCCCACTTTAATCATCAGGAACTGGCTAGGTATTTCAGCTAATTTCATTGCTTGGGTTAGCTTCGATTCTTTGTGTATGACATTTGACGGCACCACCTGGATTTTGGATCTACCAGCTATCTTCTGCAGCACCAGCTGACCCACCCCAAAAGAGAAACATAACAATGACAGAAATAACAGACTGGGCCAAGAAGAGGCCCCAAATGTGATGTAAATATTTTGTTTCAGTCACAGCAAGGAGGGCAAGAGGAAAGTGCGTTTGAGAATTTGTAATACTGCTTGCCTCTGAGCAATTTAATAACTTTTTAAAAGTTAATCATTAGGTCCATTCTAATTAATAATAAACATTCAGTTAAGCATTTTCTCTGCATTTAAAATGGCACTTGCATTCCCTAGTAAATTAAAGTACTTCTTTGAATGTATTCCACAACATTTCAGCAGCCTTTCATAAAATTTGCCTTGCTGCTGTACTATGGAATGGCTTTTATGGAGTCATTAACATACAGTTCCTCCTGCAATTAATTATTGATGTGAGATTGCCATAACAATGGAAATAAAACTGTTCTTTTTATAACAGCAGTTGTTAACTGACCAGAAGAGTCATTATGACCCAAAAAAACCCCAAAAACCCAAGAAAGAGGCACCACTCATGCATCTCAGGACTGAAGAGACACTCACACAGCTGTGCTGAGCAGAGACAACCCTTGACTGGGCCAGGTAGAGGAATGGCACCCTTCCAGATGATGCTGAATTATAGGACTCAGCTAATTCTGAGCAAATCTCAGGATGAGGGAACAATTATGCTCATCTATTAGATGGTGGCCCATTATTTAGGGTGTTGGGTCTTTCTTTTGTGTGTGTACTTATAGAAACCCATGGAAACAATTAAAGTCTTGGAGCATATCAGGACTTATTTTTCCAGACTAAAAATACTGTTGCAACTGCTGGATTGACTTTGCCTTATTTTTGTTTTTGCTGTTTTTCCTAGGCTTTTTAAGTGTGCTTTCAATTTGCTTCTCACCAAATAAACATAAAATCTTGTCAGCAAGTTTCTCTTCCTCTACCCTGAAATCTGATGTAAGGAAAAAGCAAAAATGTCCCATACTCCCTCCTGTCTTCTGCTTCAGAGATGGCATAAATCTGAGTGAACCAATAATTTGCAGTGATTTACTCAGCATTCTTCATCGTGTGTCCATGGGGGAATTGTCCATAGAAAGCCTGTGGTTTTCTAGAATATATCTGTTTTTCAGTCCTCCCTGTGGCTGGCTGGCTGTGGCCCCCTACAGCTGTGGCAGTGTGGTACATCTGCAATTCCTCCTTGTGTGTGCCTGGCTGCCCCCAGCCTCTCCTCAGCTCTTTCACGGGAGTCTTTGCCACCACACTGAGCCTCACAGGGGGATGCAGCCTCAGGGAGGAAGAGGCTGAGGTGAAGCACCTCCTCTTCTGCTGTCTGTGCCACCAGTGTCTGCACTTGGCAGAAAATGGAGCAGACAGCAGAGGAACATGGGCAGGAAAAGTGATAATGCCATGAAATACATAACCACTTGCTACAGCAGATGTGAATCAGAGATTTCCGCTGGTTTAGTGGAGAGCACATTTTTCTGAATAGTCTGAATTCTCCAAAGAGTCATGGTATAATAAATCCATTACTTATAGCACTGGAACAAAGATACCACAGCCACACAGTGCAAATTGCTGATCCTGTGTAAACTCACTTGCTGTTTCAAATTTGTTCAGTAACTTTTGATGAGTTAACTCTGCAATAGTGGACTACACAGAAAAGAGATTCCATGTCCTTGTGCAGCCTGAATAAAAGCATAAAGCTGGCTTTATGCATAAACTCTCTTGTTGCTTCAAGAGGAATGTGATTGTTTGCTTGTTTCCAATGTCAGTCACATCTGTTGTGCTGTGATCGAGTAGTGCCCCATATCCAGCATCAGCAGTTGTGGAACTCCAGCCAGAAAATGCTGGTGGGAGCATCCTGAAGGCTGTATTCAAAGTCTCTAGACAACACTTTCCATCTGCTCTTGCTTTCAAATTACGATCATGAAGAGTCAGTTTGTGGTTCCTACTCTTGCTGAGAGATTTCCTACGCTTTGAAGCAGCCTAATTACGTAGTAAACTCTCTTCTGTAAGTGATGACTTCAGAATCTGACTGCTCACACCAGGTCATCAGAGGATGACCAAATCAGGCACATCTTCTTCCTGCGTCCATCATTGAAAACTCATCATTCCTGTGCATCCACTTGGAGCATTGCTACAATGGGAACTTGGTTGTTTGGGTTTTTTTAAATAGTACCAAATACAACATTTTAAATAATATCATCATGCTGTATGCAGCTTTATCAGCAATAATCATGCATTTATTACCTATTAGCAGTATTTTCTATTTCTAACTAGCAAGAAGTAAGGACCAATAGAAGCAGATGTGTAGAGTGAAATAACAGATGCCAAGAGCTTCACATCCAAGCTATCCATGTTCCAAGCTCCTTAATTTCACTTTAATTCCAGCCTGCTCCCCTTGACTAAAAGACCAGTCTTGGCTATAGTGAATTAGGTGCACTCCTACAGCACATCTTCAAAAAGAAACTCAAGAAACCCGCTTCATACATGCCAAGACTATTCTAGGGTGTGAACACAATGACTGGGAGCAACTCTCCTCTCAAAAATAGTCCCGACTAGAAGTAAAATACTAATGCAGAGGTACCAGCTCATGTCCATGATGTGGGTCTTTGAAAACATTTGTAACATTCTGAGGTGTTCTATCTGAGCCATTTGCTTAATATTCAATTACTTTAAATCATTTATCATTACTCTAAATTATTCTCCAATGTTTACCTGCACAGCTGCATGCCTGCTTCTAGATAAAGTGCAACTTTCTTTCCATATTTAAGTTAGGGAAGGTTGAATAGCTTATAACTTAGGAAAAAGTGATATTTTGCTTTTATCATTATGTAAGAGCTTTAAAGATGTTTTAGTTGTTCTAGCACCTCTGCAAAAGGTAGTGGAAACTTGGCAGGTTTATCACTCCAATACTGGAAATTGTCTTTGTTCAGCCTGGAAGTTTCTCTCACTACCCTTTTATCCAACACCTTTACAATATGGTTTTTACTGAAGAGATCACAAGGTATTTTTCTCTTCCAGGAAAAAGCATTGTCTCATTCACTCCATGGCAGTACCACATGTTCCAAATGTGCCAAATACACACAATAGCTAAAGAGTGGAGAGTCTGAGGAAATAGAAACATATGTCCAATACTGGATTAAAAATTGAAGTATCTGGGTTCAGTTTTGTCTTCAGACATCCTGCCTGGCCTTGGACATGTCAGTTATGGCTGGCTCCTGGTGTCCTTTCTGTGTGGCTAATGTGAGGACTAGGAGGGTGGCTGGGTGACGGGTGTCCTCAGGTATCAGCCCCTTCTTCAGCCAGAGGGCCACTCCAGCTGCAGACACTGCGGTCTTCATAACTGCGTCAGGTTCTGTGAAACTAAATTCATTCCAGTTTGCCTGGTGTTGGGCCTGCATGGACAGCCTTGAAAATGATTTTTATTCAAGCCAGACTCTGATTACTGTGCACAGATCATGCTCTGAACAGTAAAAATAAAATGAGGAAGTGTCCATTAAAAAAATTCCTCAATGTGTCATCATCAAAGCCGAGATTTGTAAAAGCACCTGGAGTGCAATCTGCACAAAAATGTAACAGCACTTTATCTGTATTTGTAGCACTGCAAAGCTGGATCACACACCTCTGTTATATGGACTATTTTTCTAGGACTGTCCTGTACTTCAGGGAATAAGGGATTAAGCTATATTTTGAAAACAGCAGGAATTTGCCCACTTCAGTTGTTGCATCAGCACAGCTGCCTTGGGAAAACACTGATTTCCCTAATCAGCCCAATCATACAATATGAAGCAGAAAAAGATTCTTTCCAGGGACTTCCACATTACCAGATGATACTCAGAGGACAGCTGCTTCCTCTTTAGCATTACAATTGCATCCTGTTTTCCCCTGAAAGAACCTGATATTAAAACTTCGTTTCTAGGACAGGACCAAGGAGTTGTCCTGAATGTGATCGGTGTCTGTCTTATTTCTTGAACCTTACAATGCTGAATGTCTCGTTGCTGAAGTACATTGATGGATCTGCAGGCTGATATTTTAAAGTGCTGTGCCTGTCCACCTGGGACTTTTGCAGACTCTGGGCAGATCTTTCTGCTACAGGTGGAAGAAAAGGACCAAGCAAAAACTCTTGACTTTTATATCTCATACCACAGTCTGCCCAGTAGTTATATTTTTGCTTAATAGAAAAAAACCCATGCTGGAAATCACACCGCAGAAACATGTAGGTGGGAAGGGACTTCTAGAAGCCTGTAATTCTCTCCTCCTGCAGAAAGTTTACGGTGCTCAGCACTTTATCTCACACTGGGTTTCATGTATCAGAAAGGATGGAGGCCACAGCCTCTCTCAACTTCTGTCCCAGTGTCCAGTGATCCTAATGGTAAATAATCTTTTCCTTCCATCTAAGGAGAAATTCTCATGTTCCAGCAGCAGTTCTGAATTCAGTTCTGAATTTAAAATTGATGTAATTTTAGCTTTTATGAGGGCTAATTAAAACAAAATTGATATCTTTACATACCAGGTCTCAAAAACTCAAAATGAATCTTCAATTAATGTCACTGCTGGTGGAAAATGGAAGACCCTCTAGGAGATAGTCATGGAGATAGAAAGTGTATTTTGTCCTGGAAAATATCCTATCACATGGGATGTATGCTGTCTGACAGATTGCAAAACTTGTGCAGAGGATGTGAAAGTTTAAGGACACCAACCAAAAAAACTTTTTAGGGGGCAATAGTCAAAATATAAATCCACTTCTTAAAACTGAAGCAGTTTACGTTTTGAACCAGAGAGACTCGATATATATATTCATGTGCCAACTAAACTGCCCCTTTTGAAGTTTGATGTCCCTTCATGAACAGAATAAATTTCCTGTAACACCCATCTCCTTCCCATCTTGCTGCATCCATATTCCAGGTGGAGCTGACTTTTTTGAGTTAAATGCCACTGGAGAGTCACGGCCAAAACCAGAGAGAATGATACTCACATTTGAAAAAGGGAGGAACCAATTTTATATAGAGCAGGTGGAAACCAGATGTACTTGAAACTGGGGTGAAAAGAAGCAGAAGTGTCCTGACAATTGAAAATGATTGTTTCCATCAGGTTACACAGCTCTGTATTTCCTAGATCACATACCCAGACTTAATTAGCACTTTTCAGAAAGAACATTGCTCTTTTTATTCCAAGTTTAAAAAACCCAAAATTAGTCATAATATTTTATCAGAAAATGAAGTCTGATTTTTAATTTTTTATTTCCGCAGAAATGACTGGAAAATTTATAGATTTCCTAGGATTCTTGTTTAAAGCCTAGCTGTTGATTAGCTTATGGATCTATGCTTTATGGGACAGTAGAAGCTTTATTGCAGTGTAAAAAACCCTTCTCTTTAAAATGCAATTTTTTTCCTCAATGTGTTTTTGCAGCTTGTTTTGACATCTGATGACCTTGGAGATGTTCTTGGTCCCAAGGTGACAGTCCCGGGGCTGCAGTCCCGAGGTAACTGTCCCGGCATAAAACCACTTGTTCAGCGGTCCCTTGTGAGCCAAGCCACGGCGCAGTGGGACATCAGGAAGCCACGGGGACATGGTGGTGACCTCTGTGCCATGTGGGGCTGTCTGGCCGTTTTGGTGAGCACCCCTGGGCACTGTGGGGTCAGGGGTGGGCTGGGCAGTGAGTGATAGCTATCGGGTTGTCTGAGGAGTGGACAGGAAGCTGCACCCCACCCAAGCCATACGTCCCACTCCACTGAAATGAAAAGAGCCTGGCCTGGGCAGGGAGAGGGCAGGAGGTGGAGGAAATCAAAGCTGCCCTTTACATTTTCTCTGGGTGTGCCAAAATCTGGTAAAGCCAAGTGCCTTAATTTGTTCTCAGCATCTCTACTTCTCTCTGGCATCTCTATCTGGCAGATTACCTGCTTTACTGCAAAAGTTACCTGATGTGCCCACTTGATTAATTGTGTCTGTTCTTTGGGGGAAAAGTGATGAAATTGGAGATAGACAGGAGGAAGGGACTGACTGACCTTTGAGGGTTGGAAGAAGGGAGAAGTGACCACAGGGGCAAAGACATGTTTGAGGAATGCTTGAGGGTTTAGTAGATCTTTGCTGAAAATAAGTGCATAATCAGTCACTCTGCACATCTGCAAACAGGCAGTTTAGATTTTGAGAGATTCAAGAGGCCTCTCTTGTTGTCCATTCCTGTAACAGAATAGCATTCCAGTCCATAGTCCACAAACAAGGGGTTTTGTGGCTTATTAGTTCAGTTTCTGTTCTCATTCTTAATACTGAGTTTTCCATAGGCACTTGAAAAGAACCACCTCACGTTAATAAAAGCTTAATATTTGGAACATTCCTTACAAAGGAATGTCCTTCCATCGCATTTCTGGAGTGATAACCATGGGCTGTGATGTAATTGGAGCATCTGGAGAGAGCTTTAGTGCTCTGCTGTGTGAGAAGAGTCCCCTCCTAGCCTGTGAATGTGGAAGAGAGGGGCGGGGGGAGACGAGGGGAGGAAAAAGACAGACATAGACGAAAGGCAGAGGTGATGCTAAAACGCCATAAGTGACCATTTGAAAGATTGTGTTGCACTTACTCTTGTGGAGTCAAACAGCTTAACTGTGACCCAAGGAACCACCATCACTCTGGGTAAGAGCAGGAAGAAAGGAATTGCTCTATGGACAAAGCACTGGGAAAACAGTGACAGATAAAAGCAGAGAGCATATTTGTAACTGTAAACATAAATTAATCAAAACTTGCTGTGGAGGATAAGCTTTGTATTTTTATTTACATGTATTCTTGAAATTTCTCTTTTTAATTTAAACTTGTTTCCATGATTCACCCAGAATTGATGGTCCCCCCAGAAAAGCAGTATTAGCCTATGGGAAACAGCAAGCAGCACTAACCAAGATACTGTACAACACTCCTTTATCTAGGCTGCACAGCAAAAGGGGTAAAAGCCGAGGATATTTTGGAGCTGGACCACCCATGGGGAGGGAGCAACAGATGTTCTGGGATTATCCATAACAAATAGTTGTATTCCTGGCCCTCTTTATTCCTTGCTAAAACTTATACCTTTTTTTTCGTGCATGACTGGCTTTCTACTAACTATGAAATTAGGACAAACTTTCTCATTCAGTTACAAAAAGGAGGTTGTCAGTCACGTAACTGGGTAAAGCTGTGGCTTCTCAGTAATCATCCATGGAGCAAAAGTAATGAAGCTTTTGCAAAAATCATGTCAAAACACAGTTGGTAAATGTGTCCACATCTTCTGTAACTAATATATTTCCTTATGTACGTGGGACTGAAGCTGACATCTTCAGAGGAAAACCAGGGTTCCTTGTTCTCCCAGTTACATCAGGAATTTCATTTTAAAAAACCCCAAAAAATGACCTTATATTAGTAGATTAGCCTAAACTCTGATTTTTTAAAAATAAATACCTAGCCTGTATGACTGATTGAAGAGAAATTATTGAAAATACACTACCCTGGACTCTTTGCTCAAAAAGTATCAAGTAGATGAAGAAGATCTAAAAGCATGGCCATTTTTAGAAATAAACTCATGTTTTTTGCTGAGTGACTAATGCCTTTTGAAACCCAGTTCAAAATAACAGCACTGAGAATTAACTGAAAACTTAAATAAGCTCCATCATGCAACACAGATGAGTCACTTTTAATGCCATTTTCATAATATGATGGATTACGTCAATCCATGGAGCCTTGCTCTATTCCCCAGCTCTCTTTCATTGCTCTTCATAAATATTATTTTGTCATGATATTGATGAGAGCTGTTTATTCCACAAACTTGATGTCTTCTCTGTTTCCACATTACTCACAAGACACTGGCACATGAGTATCTGGTAGGTTTTTTTAGTACTGAACTGCATTCAGATCAAATATTTCCTACTCATTTTTTCTTACTTGTAAAGTGTTCCTTAGTTTTTGCTTTGAGAATCTGTTGTTCATTACTTGTTTGGTTGTATCATTTCTGGTGAATGATTAAATGGACTTGCAGAAAGCCTTGAAAGTGATGACCTATTACTTTGGTTCCTGGAGGTAAACACTCCCATGTATGAACAATATGATTAATTTTCTCTTTGTATGGCAGCACTTGCAAATGATATACTGAATTCATATGAACTTCTGTAGGCTGTGAATAAGTTTCACTTCCTGCTCAGATAAGATTAATGTACTTTCCCATTTAGAAGAATATGTATAAAATCAAACACACAAACCACCTAATATTTGTCTTGCCTTAGCTGATAGAATACCAGCTCCTGGGAATTCATCTTCTAATTATGACTGCATAGTTAAAGAAAGTTTACTACAGGAAGAAACCAAAACAGTGTGGAATGAGAGAATTGCTATAACTGGAAATTTCCATCTTTAGTCATCTGAGAAGCTCCATATGTTCGCAAAGGATGTTTCTGGAAGGTTACAAGGTATTAAGAGGAACAAAAGTGAGCCATTGCTCTGATCAAAAAATTTCAAATAGACAATGTTATTTCTGGGTTTGTGACTGACTGCTGAAGTTTTCCTGAGCTTGGTCTTACTCATCGTTTGTGAGCAACCTCATATTATTTTATGAATTCCAGAGTAATTTCTGAGTTGCTGATTTTCTAGGGAAACTCCAAGAGAGAATATATGTTTTGTATTTCAAAGCTTCTCATATTCTGGCAAATGTGTTTTACACTTGGATATGATAAGACTAGAGGAGAAGGGTACTATGGGACACAGTTGCTGTCCCTGCCATCTAAAGGGCAGATGACAGAAATGCCCTGCTCTTTCTCAGTAAGTGTCCTGATGACTGCAGTCGTTAAATGCTACTTCTTGTCATTTGGTAGCTGTCAGTCACTCAGAAATTCTGCAGCCTGCTACTGTGGCTGCTCTCTAAACTCTGAATATGTTCCTTAAGTGAATCTCAGGAGATATGTCTTCATAAATTGTGGTGGTTCACAGATGAAAGAAAGAAAATATAGGATTTTGGTTTTTTCTTTTTCTGGAACATCCTTTAAATCTCCGAGATTACCCCAGGGATTCTCATCAGCTGAATTAATCCCTCCTAACAAAACAGAGTTTTCTTCAGATCCTCTGCAACACATGGCCGAGTATTTCAGCAGTTGTTCTCTTGTTAGTATACATTAAACCTCATGAATTTCATGATGGATCATCTCCCCGGCAGCATGGAGTCCACAGCTCCGTATTTGTTGATACAGCCTGTTGAGATCTAAGCTCTCTAATTTGCAATTGTAATGTGTAATTTTCTAGAAATAAAATGCAATTCAGTCACAGGACATTCAGAATCACTCAATTCTAATCTATAATGTCAGCAAGCCTATTTCACTGACATTATTGTTTTGACACTGAGTGTAATAGAAATGATTAAGCCAGGAAGAGAGCAGCACTTACTTGACTGCTGTCAGCTACTGAACCACAATAGCCCAGCACACAGACTCTATTCAGCTGATGAAATGTGAAACTTGATATGCTGCTGCAAAATGTTAGTAACCACAAAGCTATATTTCAATCCCTACTTGATTTTATAAATGTTTAGTCTCACTCTGTTAGACCCAGCCTCATACAAAAGCAATTCCTGTTTCACAACTGGAAGGAATAGCAACCAAACTTCTTTAAAATTCACTGTGCCCAGGCATGTGTCAAGGCCTTTTTTTATTATTTTTTCAAATGGAAGAGTATATTCAGATGGGGGATGAAAAGGGAATGGATATGAACAATAGTAGCCCTTGTGACTTTAACGTGAAGATTAAGATTCATGATGGTAGGCATGTAATGTGATAGAACTATATATCATGGCCCTTCCACCCTTCCAGCAGAATGTATACTTTGTTCTGAAATAATTTGTTATTGCTAAGCTTGGAGATGCAGGCACTTGAACTGAGTGCTAAGTGGGTATTTCTTCAAAATAGGTGTTTGCTTTCCTGTACATTTTATATAATTTTATATCATTATGCTGTCAAGTGTCCTGTGGTGTAAGTCTAACAAACTGGACACAGACAAGGCTGTGCAATGTTGTAAGTAAATACCTCTGTCTCTCTTTTGTGTCTGAAGAGAAAACTCCCTTTTCCTCTCACCTATGTGCACAGAAGACCCGTAGTTTTACGTTTAGATACTTCAAATTATACTTACAAGAAGGTTTAACACTTTTTTTTTTCTGATTTTATAGTTCAAAAAACTTTAGTTTAGACTGCTGAGTTGTTCACAGAAGTGTTATCTGCATGTCACCTAAGGCACTGCAGAATAAGTATTTTATTCACAGAATCCAGATTAGATTAAGAAATTGGGCAGGAGATATGAGAATGAGACACGGGACATCCTATGAGACAGAGCTGACTGAGAAGGTGCTGAGCATCCTCTGTCCCCAGTGGAGACATCTCACGGTGTTCAGAGACCAGTTCTTGCCATCACTCTGATCCATGGTGCTCTTCTTCTGCTGTTGCTGATAGAAAGGATCTGTCTTTGTATGAGGAGAAACCAAAGGTTAGAAAATGAAAAGGCTGCATACAAAACTTCCAGCAGAGTGGAAGCCCTCAGGTTTCTTATAAAGTAATTATATGGTTACCTAAATGGTTTTATAAGTTTATCTCTTAAATAAAATATCACCTCAGGGAAGAGTTAGGTTTATTTTACTGCTTCATAAATAACAAGTGTGTTTGTATTAGTTAGATCACATATACAAAACCAGCTATGATTGTTGTCTCTCCATGTACCATAATATGTTCAATATTAAAAATATCCAAATATTTTCTTCTTGATGACAACATAAACATTTCCCACTGCCATGCAGTCTGTCATAAGCCATTTTCATAACTTCAATTCTTCTTTGTTGTCTCCTTATTACCAGTACTCAGCCAGACAGCTGAAACACTGACTAAGAAGAGAATGCAGAAAAGTTCACATCTTTTTTGGTTTGGTGCATTTTTAGCATAATTTGAGCAGTGTTGTCATAGGCTTAGTAGGTTTAGATACATATAAAACTCAGGATTAAATGGTAATGCTATAATAGTGTAAATAATAAATTTATTTACAACTATCAGTAAGAGAGAGACATACATTCAAGTGGACAGTGGTTTATATAATTTAGGATATATAATACTTGCCGTCATTTAAATATTAAAGAAAGTAGAAAAAAACTGGCTAAAACAGGGAAGCAGCATGAGTGGGGCATAAGTTCATGTTTTGGAGCAGGGAGTTCTGGGTTTCATCACTGGCTACTGCAATAGTTTTTGGCATGCCAGAACTGAATAACTTAATTTTCTGTTCTGAGAAATTATCCTGTTTAATTTCTAGGGTTTTAATGAGACTAAAGGAACTGATTGTTACAAAGTGATATAAATTCTTCACAGTGAAACTCATATAGAGAAGATCTTTCCTTCCATGACAAGTGGTTGTAGCAGACCAGGAGAGAGTTGGGCTTTCACCAGAGGAGAATTTTGTGCGAGGGGACAGCGGGTACCCATGCGTGCCATGGCAATGATTTGGCAAACCCTGATGGGACACTCAGCCTCTGTGTGGCTTTGCTGCACAAATCCGGGAACAGAAGAGAAAGCTCAGTCAGGAAAGGGCTGACTAGAGCTAGGAAATAAACCCTTTCTTCTTCCCTTTCATCTTGCAGTAATTTTTGAGGTTTAAAACAATGGATCTTGTTCCACATACAACTCACTCTAAAAAAGAAAACAAAAGTGTTGAGCTCCATGTTTGCAAAAATGATCAGAAATGCTGCAACATTTTATACTCACAGCATTTTAAGATTCAACTTTTTCAACTTTTAAAAACGTTTTCTGCATTTTCTTACTGTAAATTAACTCACATGTGATGACTCATTCTGAATGGAAGGAAGAATCTTCTCCTGTGGCGGGAATAGCTACGAGACAGCAGCTACACTTTTCCTCAGCAGCTTGTGTGAATTTCCTAGCTGGGAGCATACCAATATCTGTGTAAACACACACTTCTGTGCATGCTCCATTTCCCAGCCATAATATATTGTTAGTAAAGGTTTGGGGTTTTGTGCTTTGGGTTGGCCCAGCCAGGAGTGAAGAAAGGGAGGCTTACTCTGTGGTTTCACAATTGGCTAAGCCCATCTGACTGCGGGCTGTCACCGAAGGCAGCGCTCCTGCCCTTCCCTGCTGTGGGAGCAGGTTGCTTTGCAGCCAGCTCCACCAGCACACAGCGCTTTCATCTCGCAGTATCTGCGTTTGTTCAGGCAAGGGATTAACTCAACAGCTCTCTGGTGGGGACAAAGCACTTTTCAAGCAGAGAATCACTAATATCAATATTGGCCATGGCTGTGTTGAATTCTGGAGGGATACAAACAGGCACCGAACCAACCACGAAAAGAGAAGACTGTTTCTTCTTATCGTGGGCAGATTGTTTTTTATTGGTGGCATAGACCTGATGTCTCAGGACAGCTTTGTGTGTGTGTTTGTTACTAAGATCAGAGATTTTACGCCATAGAATATAGGCTTTGGTCAGAGTGGCTTAAAAGTGGGTATTGAGTTTATTTGAACCAGGTTATACACAGGAATTGTCAGTTCTAATATATGAAAAGCAATTCTAAAAAGCATTGCATGACCGTGTAAGTGTGGTGGCTTTATGAGGTAATAACTGATGTCTGAATGATAAGGATGATAGAAGTAATGCTATTTTATTGATACAATACTATAAAATGAAATAAAGCTTCCAAAAAGAAGAAAGTGACAAGATAAACTGCGAACTCTGTCATAATATGTTTGCACATATGTGTTTGTTTCTTTTTCTCAAAAGAGAAACACGTAATTATTTCTAATGTAGCTTTTGAATTTATAGTCTAGTTTCCTTGGGCTTAGCTGTAGGATGCTGTTTGTGTCACCTCTATTTTCAGAATTTGTCTTTTATCCCTGCATTACAGCTTCATGACAGTATTTTATATAGTATTTTAACACTGGCTGACTTCCCATGACACTAAAATATCATGGTGTGTAACAGAGAATATGATTTTACTTCTTATTTTTATTTTTGCCTTGTGCTTTCCATATGCCTTCCTTTAATCTTGGCACAAGTAAAATACAGGGATGGGATTTTCATGGAAAATTGCAAAGTTGCAGTCAGCACAACTGAGACTGTACGCAACAAGTCAGGCACTATAGAAAGTGAACGTCCCCTGTCTTGCAAAAAGCTCTCAGCATCTTGCAGAATGTATTGTGTCTATCTAATACTACACAGAAAAGCTACACTGAATTTGTACTGTTCAGCAAAAGTGACCATCAATATTTGCAAGTCATCTATGACAAAATACTCCTGCCCATAACTTGATAAAGCCAAAGGTAAGGCAGATATTTAGTAAGAAGATGGAAAATCTTGTTCTTTAGAGAGCAAATTACCACTTTGGTGAGTTGAATTCGGTTCCTTGCCCTCCTAGTGAGCTGCTGGAAATGGTGGGCAAACTATGCACCAGCGCTTTCACAGGTGGTCACTGACTGTGTTTCCCTCAAATCTGAGCACCCAGTTCAAAATACCTGAGGTCTGACTTTTAGAAGTGCTGAGCTCTCGGAAAGGCAGCTGAGTCAATACAAGTTGTGCTGTAAAAATGCACAACTACAGCACACTATAAAATGTTAAGTACTCCAAAAAGTCCGTTCCAAGTTGTCTGCTTTTAGATACTTAGCCACTCCTGGTTATTTCCATTTTTAAAACAGAAACAACATTTTGCCTTATGTTAATAAATGCTGAAAGACACATTCAATCATGCTCATGAAATATCCAGATTCAGTGAAAATAAGCACCTCAGAGGGGAAATAATAATTATTCATATCTCTCAGAGCCTGACTAACACATGGCTAAAACCAGGAAGAGTGCTCCCTCACTGGGTATTTTTTTGCTGCACAAATGATCCCAGTGTCTAAGAAGGCACAGAGTAGATTCCTATGAGCAGAAGGATGACTCCATTTCATACCAACAAGAAATGGATGCTTTTTAAAATGAGAATGTGAACATTTTTAACTGAGATTTTTACAGTCTATTGCTATTTACACAGTTGTGATTATCGATCACAGATTAACGGGAGATGGCTTTATGTTACAAGTTTGTTGTAAGAGGTAGGAGTTACTTCTTTTAACTTATGTTTTAAACTGAGAAAATCCTCTTTCAAAATATGTACATCCTATTGGTTGCTTAATATCAAACTCTCAGCACAGTACAGAATATCTAGGACCTGGTGTAATAATACCACCTGACCAGTGATGATGTTCAGTGATGATATTGGCTTAGAACATTCCTTCCTCACCCTTGTTCCACCCTTGGCTGCCAGTGGCACCTGTGCACAGGGAAGCAGTGTCCCCACTCTGGGTTGCACCAGTGCAACTGTTGGTGCAGGTTCTCTGTGAGGTAAATCTGATCTAGCCCAGCTGAAACCAAAACGGGAATCTTTTTAACTTGCTTATAGAAATTCAGCTCAAATTATTGAGAAAGAGTATCTTTTAGGCAGGGTCTGTTAGTGTATCCTACACTCATGTTAACTGTATTTGAATAAAGACTTTTCTTCCTACTGACAGAGATTCACCTTTGCAAATCAGTCTCTGTGCTCTGGGTAATTTAGTAGGTAGTGTCTGTATGTGGAGGTTATTCTTTTATGTGTACAGCTGTCTGAACAGATCAGCTGCAATATTGCCTGTTTGCTGCATATGAAGAGCAATGAACTTGGAGCAAGAACTGCCCTGAATTTTTGAAGGGATTTGTAATCAGTAACTTATTTTCCTCCATTCCATTGACTCCCATGAAATCAAAAGCAATTTTGATTTCACAAAGCATTGCTGCACACTGGACACCTAATTGCCTTGTTTACCAGTCAGCTGTTTATTTTTCAAATAAAAATACTTTTAGTTCGTATTTCATTTTTTATCTCTGTGACCCACTTAAATCGTTCATAAAACCTAGCAGAAAAACATACTGTAGAGTTTTCTAAGTATAAAAGCTAAATACAAATGCCCTGCTCCAATTATTTTCCACACTCATGATATTTGGAGCTATTTCCTTGCAAATGTTGTGAGACAGTGTACAGATTCTTTTCTTTTCTTTTCTTCTCTTTTCTTTTCTCTTTTCTTCTCTTTTCTTTTCTCTTTTCTTCTCTTTTCTTTTCTCTTTTCTTCTCTTTTCTTTTCTCTTTTCTTCTCTTTTCTTTTCTCTTTTCTTCTCTTTTCTTTTCTCTTTTCTTCTCTTTTCTTTTCTCTTTTCTTCTCTTTTCTTTTCTCTTTTCTTCTCTTTTCTTTTCTCTTTTCTTCTCTTTTCTTTTCTCTTTTCTTCTCTTTTCTTTTCTCTTTTCTTCTCTTTTCTTTTCTCTTTTCTTCTCTTTTCTTTTCTCTTTTCTTCTCTTTTCTTTTCTCTTTTCTTCTCTTTTCTTTTCTCTTTTCTTCTCTTTTCTTTTCTCTTTTCTTCTCTTTTCTTTTCTTTTCTTTTTTTTCTTTCTTTTTTTTTTCTTTCTTTTCCTTCCTTCCTTCCTTCCACAAGATAAAGCTCAACTATTTGAGTATAAATTTTTACATTTGAAGGGCATATTTAATGATGTATTAAAGTGTCTCATGCATTCTAACTGGTTTTTATAATCAATAAACAGTTTTTGTTCCCTTACCAAATGTATACTTTACTAAAACAAGAGCAATCCAAAAAACTCATCCGTGTCTTCAAATGACAACCTTCTTAAACCTTTTCCTCAATATTAGCACTTTAAGGCTTGCTAAACTTTATTTTAACTAGCAAATCAAATCACAGATTCCTCTTTGCATCAAAAGGCTCAGTATTTTTTCCTAATTTAGTAAGAATTTCTATGGGACAATGCTCTCATCTGTGTTCCCATAAATAATTCAGACCTGAAAAAGGTGATAGAAATCACAGATAAAAGGGAATTTTTTTGGGATAAACATTAAAATACTTATAAGGATGTTCTTTTTTTGAGAAGCCAATGACAAACGAACTGCCATTTTTCTCATTTAAGTTAAAGAAATTTCTGTCAAAAATATTATTGTGATTCATCTTGCTGAAAGCAGAACTGTTTTCCCTTTAAAACAAAATTTTAAATTCAGCAATCAGAACAAAAACATCTTTTGAAGATGCAAAGGTACTTCAAGGATACTGTGTCAAGCATGTGCAGATTTTTTGTATTGTCATGGCTTGGTAGTGACTGGTTACAGGGGGGGAAAGTTCATGTAGATTCTTTAAATGTTTAAAGGAAACAGATAAAATACAGATGTTTCTTCACCATAAAATTAGTTACCATGCCTGGGTCATTAGTAGGGTCTGATTTTTTTTAGATATACACTCGTGCACAAATCTCTGTTGCTTTAATGAACTGTATAAGTGGAAACAAATTTTGCAACAACAAGCTGTTCTGCCTGAATGATTTAAATTTAGCAAATTCATAAATATTTAAAAACTGGTCCTTATAACGAGAGGTATGCAGGAACTCCAGCTCCTGTTGGTTGGGCAAGCTCTGCCTGAGGAGCAGAGCTGATGGTAACCACTTGTGCTCAAACTTGACTCCAGCTGTCATTCCCCGGAGCTGTGTGAATTCATTGAAGGAATTTAGGTTCTTATTAAGGTACACAATCATAATGAGCAGATGTACCATGTTTTTCTATCAATAACATAACAGGGGGCAATTTTAGACCTAGTTTAACCAAATCTAAATTAATGCTGAACTCCTTTATCCCTTCTCTCAATTGGCTCAAACAGCTGGAACTGTGGAGGGTTTCTTTATCAAATCTGCACATTTAGGCTGCCGTCTTAGCAGCCGAGAGGCTAATTTCTGGCTTGATGTTGGCCAAAGTGTGGTTAACCTCACAGAACTGTAACATTCCAGCAACAAGAATTCATTTTTACCCACTGTTGCCACTAACCAAATGCTAACATTTTACTTTGGAGAGCGCAATATTATTCAAGCTGTCTTGCAATACTCCAAATGTTTGTACCATTACAAACTGATGACAAACTGATTTGTTCATTACATCTTAAATGTAACTGCCAAATATTCTATCCCTAAGTTAAATCCTGTTTTGAGGATAAGCTAAGCCAGACTGTGTATATAGGTAGGTAGCCAGAAACAAGCACAAAAATCTGGCTTCAGTATGAGAGGAAAAATGCATTTTCTGAATGACTGTGGTCTTTCAAAGAGTCCAGAGACGCATCCCTGGTCAAGGCTCTCAGAGCTTATGTTGGAAGGGTACAGAATGGGCCATCCTGGGAAATACCCTGGGAAAAGGCAGTGCAGTTCCAGGAGGCATGAAAGAGACATTGACTCTCTTCTCCCACTCAGAGGTGGTCTGTGATTTCTTTCCTCCTAGAACTTTGAAAAAACTAAACCATACCTGGAGCTAATGTGGGTTACAAGATAAGAGAACCCAAGCAGTGGGGATACCTTAGCAGAGCAGGCATCACAGGGGAAGAAAAAGCTCATGTTATATTTACCATTTTCTTCTGTGCTGTTCTGTCTTACCTGATAAAGAAGTGACAACAATCCTAGCAAAGCAAAAGGGATGCCTTATTGGCAGCCCCTGAGAAGCCTTCTTCACTACACACACTATCTACCTTGTATACTCCATTTATTTCCTACTCTTATAATAGGGAACTCAGTTTCTATGGAATGGAATTTTATCTTTTAATGGGAATGTCTTTCTATATTAGCTGATCTTGCAAGGCATTTCAAACATTCCATCTTTTCACCCAGGAAAAACAACTTCATTCAGCAATTCTTAGACCCCTTTGAACCTTGCACAGGAAATCCCAGGAAATATATGATAAAATGCACAGTTAAAGCAGTGGGAAAAGCAAAGCACACCACACAGCCTAATATAGTCTACGATCAACAAAATATTCTATCCATGGAAAGCACATGCTTTTTTTTTCATCAGGGAGTTAGACTCAGGTTAGGCAAACCCACCTGTGATTCCACCTTTCACAGACAGACCTGCCATTTCCTTAATAATATGCATGTATTTATGTTTTTTCTGGATAAAGATGAGACCCAGCTGAGTTCATACTTAAAAAGCTTGTGTTCACAGTTCCCATTCAGGCACTCTCTGCTCTGTACTGCTGTTAACTCCTGTGATTACTGTCATCCTGCTCTCCCAGGCTGGCCTACAGGCTGGAGAGTCATCCTTCTCAAGTCTTTTGGGAAGATTTAGTGTTAGCAATGTGTCAGGCTCAAATCTGCTCCAATGAAGCCGACAGCCAAACACCCACTGGATTCAGGCTCTCTCTCATAAGGAGACCAGTGGCTGTCTTGGAAAATATTTTCACTTCTTCAACACACAAAAATTTTGGATCTTTTGTATTTTTCTTTTAGTCTTTACCTGAGCAGAAGATAAAAGGTGTGGTCAGATGTATTAGGGCTGGCTAAATGCCACACACATGCAGAGCTTTTCCCACTTGGACTTATATGTTGGGACCATGTTAGAGACCAGCAACAAGATGCTGCTCAGATAAAATGTGCTGGAGCATCTGATGGCCTGCTATTGACAAACAGAGGCCACAGGGTCGTCCTCTAGGTTGTCCTAGCTCCTGAATGCACACTGAGCCCAGACCTTCCCAGGCTGGAGCTGAGGGACTTCTGGACAACCCGTGAGTGCTATTGCCACCTGTGAACCTTTCCGGTCACCTCTGAGGAATGTGGGGTGTGTTTTGTGGCTTTCAGCTGTGTGAGGGTTTGGTATGTAGTTTATAGGCTCCCTGAAGTTTGGAATTACTTGAGCTAAGATCTACTTATATGCTCTTTCTTTTAAAAAAAGTATCTTCCTTCAGGATCATGCCAGATTTATTACCAAATGCTTTTCCAGTCCTGTCACTTTATGTAAATAACACAACAGGTCTGAATGTGAGCAGAGGGGATGGGACATACAGCAGCCCTGGCACTGAGTGCCAGCCTGGACAACCCTCCATCCGTACGGCCCAGGATTTGGCGGCTGCTTTGCTGAATGCTGCTCAGAGCTGAAGCATCTGCTTTGGCTGCACCAGCAGTGAAAGTTTTCACAGCTGCCAGACTGGTCTCCATTTACTCTGACTTTGCGTGCTTTTTAGGAGCTGGCCTAGCTTGCAACAGCACATAACTTTAGCATTAGAATCTTTGATTCTTTGGAGTTCCATGTGTGTATTTTCTCCTCAGCAAGGAAGGAAGAGCTGAACAGGAAGCTCAGGCTGGTGAGCAGTATTACTGAGAAAGTAATATTGTTTCACACATATTTCTGTCTGTTTCATAATGTTTCCTGGAAGAAAAAAATTATTGATATTCACAACAGAAAACTGAAGCAAAGGATACATGTCTCACATTAAAAAATTGAGCTAAGCCATGCTTTCCCAAAGGCAGAGACTTTTGTACATTGTGCTGTTCTGCTTAGAAAGAGTTACAGTTGCTGAACAAAATATGAACAGGGTACTTTAATTTCTGTAGGGTAGAACTATCATGGCGAGTGCAGGAATATATTACTTGTAAGTAATTTCAGAAGTGTACAATTCTTGCTTCTAATTGTACAATCCTTTTATTTTTGTGATAGTTATGTTAAAGTGGACACCAAAGATTCCGTGACTAATCCTGTATTTAGCATCTGTTACCAATATCTCCATGTGAATTAATTAGCAAGGGCCTGAGAGTCCTCTGTTTGCAGTCTTCCATGAAGGTAATACTGATTGGCACTGACACAGTATTAAATTGCTTCCCCTTCTAATATGGCCTTTTTGACAAAAGATTAGGCCTGCCACCTGTCCCCTTGGCTGGTGACTACTTTTCTCAAATATTCCTCTTCTGAGCTGAAATTTATTAAATACAAGAACATTTTACCAGTGTAATTGTTTACTGATACCAAGGGCATTTGGATGGTCCTCACTGTTGTTGGTGTCTCATTCCGAGACTCCTGGTCTCCTAAGGAGAAATGAAGTCAGAAAACACTTTCAGTAAGATGTTAATGTTCCTGCCAGCCTATTCTGAATGCATTACACTGAAACTGCTTATTGTTTTATCTGTAGGGCAAACAGCGAAACACTCAGCACTGAAGTTGCTTTGAGCAAACACCTAAAATCTCCTGGTTTGTGGATAAACCTGATTGCTCTGAGTAGTTTCACATCTGAGTGGATGCTTGTGGTCCTGAATCTGATATTCTGCAAATATCCTGTGATACTTATTTACAGCTTACCACTCTGGCAAGTGCTGCTGCAGTATATTTCCAGAAAATGAAAAAAGGTCAAAAACACAAGAAAGGCAGGTTTATTATTCGTCACAACACCCTTTCCCCAAACATCCCCTCAGCTGAAATATTTGGGTGACTTTCAGAAAATATTTTTGGAAATATTCCTTCACTTCTAATCAGATGGCAAAAGTGTTTGCTTTATTTAATCATGGTTGTGAAACTGAGCCTTTATTTTTTTATCTTCCTTTTCTCCATAAGGACCTTTTTGATTTGCCTTCTCTCTTAATGACCACATAAAATTTGGCTTGTGATGAAAAGACCAAATGGGCTGCACTGAAAGCTTTCAGAAGATGCTGGAGGAGTTGCTGATTAACCACTACTCAGCTTATATCCAGAAATTGTGCTCATTTCAGTATGTGCTGTTACCTTCTGTGTGTAAAGAACCATGAGCAATCTCAGTAGCAGGAAGGGAAGTCACTGTGGTCACACAGCTGACAATATGCAGCTCAGGAGAAAGACTATTTGTCTTTGAAAGGACAGACTTCTGAGAACTGCTTTTGCAGATGGAGAGGTCACAGTCCTGAATGAAGTCTGGGAGGGGAGCAAGGTTGGAGAGAGCTGTTAACATGAAAAGTCTACCTCCTGAGTGCTCTCTGCAGGAGGCACCTGGTTTGGGGTCCCAGCTGACCTGCTGCTTAATAGCTCGTCTGGGTGCCAAAAAGCTGTTTCATGACATTCTTGGCTTAAGCACGGCAATAGCAGTGGAACATTTTTGCTAAACAGAGCCTGTAGTCTTTAAATCACTGCTTTCTGGATGAAAACCCAAGAAAATTGAGAGCAATGTCAAAATGCTAAAACTTTAGTGTTCAGTCAGACACAGCTTGTCCTGAATCTCAGTGGCTGGCTCCAAGGTTTCCTGATGTCTACGTTAGCAATAGTTGCCCTTTTGTGTGGAGAGAAATCTGCCGTGTCCTCTGAGCATCATGGATGAGCTCGTGTTCCATCAAGTGCACCTCCAAAAACTACTTTAAGCTCAGCTAATGAATCTTGTGTTACCTCTAACATTAATACTTGAGAGATTTAAAAACATTCACTAAATGGAACTTGCCCAATCTACAGCTGGAAAAACCAGGACGTATTATTCTTCTGGAAAAGTAATAAAACCTTGGACACTTTTCAGCTATATTTCTGTATAGCGTGGATCAACTGTTCTGAGCTCAGTTAAGAATTCTAGAAATGCTCATGGAGTCATTCCTGATAAGAGGAGCATAAACTATTCATTTTGCTAAACAACTGTATTGCTTACAGATCAGTTCAATGTCCTGTGAGTTGTTGCATGTATGTGTCCAGGACACTTTCTAATAGTAAGCCTTTTTTCCATTTTCCTTTATAATATTTTTCTGTGAATTCTTTGACTGTAAGATTCAGTGCAACTAATGATGAGGACAGGGCAGAAGGCATGCAGTGTCTTTTGGTCCTATGGGGCAGCAGAAGAAATGCACATACAGCACTGGATAATTTCATAAATTAACCAGACAGATAGAAATTGCTTCCCCAGGGTGATCTGTGGCAGGAAGGCACTGAACTAAGGTTTTCAGGCTAGATCTCTTCTTACCAACATTTTGTCTATTGCGTTTGTGTCTTCTATATTTTTTCACACTGAAGTTGTACTCGTAAAGGAGCAACTGCACAACGATATTTTAACAACTTCATATTGAATTGTGGGTTAAAAAGTTGCAATTAGTCAGACAAAATGTGTTATCAATTTAGCTTTATTTCCCAGCTGTGCTCTCCTGTCATTTTTAATTATTATTTTCAGAATCCTGATCATGATGTCATCCCCCTAAATTTCCCGAAAGGTCCCCAGTGTTCATTCCAAATGATTAATGAAGGTATGAAAGCTATGAGTGCTTCCAAATCAAATATGTGTATAAAGGTAGGCAGTGCACAGGAAAAGATGATTAAAATAAAGAATTGTGTGTTTCCTTGAAATTCACCAGCCCATTGATATGCAGCAGTTCAGATCTCAGTGGAACTTTTGTGCAAGCCACTGAATACTTTTTCTATGGGGGAAAAAATCTCTAGACAAGTTGCCTGTTAGACCTATTTGAATTTTATTTTATGGCTGTGGGTTTCACATACTTGTGACATTGAAAAGACAAAAATGGTCTCTGTGCTAAAGTGATAGGTCTGGCAAGCCCATATATCAATTGTCTTGAAAAGTGTGAGTCTTGAGACTTGTTTCATTTTGAATGTTGGTTTTTAATGAAGAAAATTTAATAAATTGATATTCTGAATTTTTGGCTTGCATTAGGAAGCTAAAAGGTAAGCTGTTGCAATGCTATGTATTAATAAGCACTCAGGAGTCAGATTTGTCAGGAGAGAAAGTGCAGTGCTTTTTATTAACTGAATAAGCATTGTGTTTAGCTGGGCTTTGCCAAGGCCTCTGGAAATGTCTAACTCATGTGGAAGCAGGCTCAGATGCTTAACTACTAAGTAGCATAGTGGTTTCCATTCTAACACAGCATCAACTTAAAGCAGGCATTCTCACTCTAAACTTTGTGTCTATCCCCTCAGGGGATGAACTTCAAATGAAGCAAAATTGTTTAAGTCACAATAAAAATGGAAAATTTAGGATAAAAATTATTCCTTTATCAGGTTCCTAAAGATAAAGCAAATTGCTCCAAAATTTCTAGTGAAGACAGCATACAATTATTCTATATGAAATGTATACTTTCCACAGTAATATTTTATACACTATTTTATTCATATATAACTGTGTTCATCAACAAGGTCAGCAAAGACGAGAGTCCAGGAAAATCCTTAAGGGGTAAAAACATAATATTTTTTTAGAACTAGAACGTCTAAGTCCTAAACTATAATTCAAAAGGGCCTGTTCAGCTGTTATCTAGCAATAAAGCATGTTTGCTTCTATTTGTGTCCGGGGAGGGATCCATCAGAACATCCTGATGCCTACATTGCAGGTAACTGCATCCAGGCCAGACTGCCTTCAGTCAGCGGAAACAAAGTTTTTCGGGGCATGATTCGTTTCCTAAAGTAGGTGCTAAAAGAGGTAAATGATACAATAAAAAAACTCCCCTCTCACTCGCCCCTCGGGGCTTGCAGGACTGATTCTCACCGCTTTCCCTCAGCCCTGGCTGCCGCACAGTGTTTTGCCCTTTCGGATAGCCTTTTCTTGAGTCTCTCGCCCGGGGCTGCGGGGCTCAGCCGTGCCCCGCAGTGGGGCTGAGCCGTGCCCTGCAATGGAGCTTCTGGAGCCTCTGGAACCGGCTGTGTTTGGCATGGAGAGCCCTGGCTGCTCCTCAGAGACTGCCCCTGCAGCCCCCTGCCAGCGCCTGGGCACCCGCACTGGGTCCATCATGGAAGAACCTTTTATATTTCCTTTTATATTTTAGACTTTTACCCATCCAGACATGGCAGGATCATCATCTTCAAGTGCTTCTGTACTGTTTATGGACATTTTGTTTAAAATTTCTGTGAAAAAGACAATGGGCCTTCTGAAATGTACATCAAATTTAAAAGCTAGAGAGAGAGAAGAATGTTTGGAGCTCCCTTCATGTAATTATGAAATGGTGCCACTGCCTCTACTGGAGCATCTCTATTACCAGAGCCAGAATTCTATCCTGCTAAAATACATTATTGTTTGATACAGCAATAAGAGAGTGTAAACCATGGCCCACTGGACCAAACGAGACTGTGCTCCTCCTTTTCTCTTCAGTATTTTCTCTATTTTCTGCCAAAGAAATAAGTGACAAGTAATTAGATAGCAAAAGGATTTGTCTCAGGTTTTCCATCAGCAAATATTAGGGTGGTAGATCCATCAACCCATCTCTTCTACTACAGTCTTTCACAAACACTGTGGTGTTTATGTGCCTGCCTTCCCAACTTAATCTAACTCAATCATGTATAAATATCTGCATCAACTGTGTAAGATAAGAAGCTATAAGCTGCAGACATTTTAGATTTGAAGATTGCGGGAGAACTCTGAGAAAATAAAAAAGGAGTTTTAAGAGTAAAAGAGATGCATCGTCACCATGAGATTGTGCCAGCTTTTCCAAACACACAGAAGAGCAGGGTTTCTCCCTGTTACATCAGGGTGAGAAAGCTAATGGAGGTACTAGGCAAATTGTTTGTGTTCATTGCCCTCTGGGTTTTGCGTTTGCTGAGATGGAATAGTGTAGTCAAAAGTTTCCTAGCAGGAAGAGTCATGGAAGCAGGGAACTGCAGAACTACTGCAGAAATCAAATGTTGGCTTTGCAATTGGGACTGTATGTTTCTAAGATACGATAATTTCTCAGAAAAAGAACAATCAAAACTAATCAGAGCTTAGATACTGGGTAGTACAGTGTGCCAAAGGGAAGATACAGGAGTGTGCAAGATCTGGACCAGGCTTTGAGAGGAAGAAGAAGACAAGTTATAGGAAAAAAGGCTGCGAGCTGTACTCCAGACATGTCTACTGATTTTGTTTGGCTCATAATTGTTGGGCAATAGCTTTGTCTGAAGGATAAGGCTGGAACCTGTGCTGCATTTCTTGCTTAAAAGTAGCTAAACGAGCACTCACCTGCAATGCCAGCCCATAGCAAACATAAAAAGAAGACAGATTTGCTGAGTAAATTGTTCATTGTGAATTATTCACACAGTTTTACTAACAGTCATCTGGAAAAAGTTAACAAGGAGAATGACTGCAGTGAGTAATAAATATAAATCAATCCAAGAGACATGTAGGGTTACTTGGTTGTGGAGAAGGATGAGATTGATTGAGAGATGCAAAGAAAAAAGCATAAAAGTAGAACAAGATAAACAAGGAAAGGGTGGCACTTATGGCTGCGGTGGTGGCAGTTCATTCAGTAAAGTTTTGCTGATTGTTACTATTTTACACACAACGGTGTGAAAATGAAATAATGGCCTCCGTTACTCTGCTTTTCCTGGAGACTGACTGCTTTAATTTGGAAGTCAATAAACACCATGCATGCTCACAGCATCCTAACCCAGAGCTATTGGAAATTGGCACACTTGAACTTCCTCCCACTGGGAAACCGAGGCTTGGCTTTCAAAATTCATTTTTATGTCCTTGCTTTCTCTATTTTATTAAAACAAAATATGTGATTTCCACTCCCCCCNGTTGAAAGCTGCTTTTGTTGAGATAAAGCAAATATTAAAAGAAAGGTTGATTCCATTATGAAGGCAATTGCAGCTTTGTGATAGGAGATGAAAATGTGTTAATTAAAATGTTGCCTTTACATTATCTTGAATGTCACATTAACCTTATCTCCAGCTCGTGCAGGCTCTAGATGGTTTCATTTGGGCATCTGGCCATCTTTTGTTTTTCATTTTACTATTTCCACTTAAATATTTACGGCTTGAGCCCAAGCCCATGAAACTCCATGGTAACACTCCTGTGGAGTCTCGGAGACTTTCCAGCCTTGGAGCAGAGCCTTGTTCTGAAAGAAAAAAAAAAAGACAAAAATGAGCTTGTGAGTTTGTATGATCACTGTCTTCCAGAGATCTACATACAATGCTATAAATAGAAGTCTCTTAGCTGCCAGTTTGATAAATGCATGTCACTGAGGTTACGTGGCATTCTACCCCCTCAGTTGTCTTTAACAGCAGTAAAGTGCCTGCAGGCCACAAAATGCCCTCTGACACCTGTGTAAGCTGTGCAGTCTAATGAACTGAAATCTACTAAACAGTTTCTTCTAATTTTTTGCAAAAAAATTATAACCCATCTTACTGATTCTGCAGGGCTGAGAAGAATTGGGAGCCATAAGGACATCTTGGTTACTACGATCTGCAAATGCAACTCAAGAAGCATATGAATGAGTAAGTTTTGAGTTGTTTTCTCAACTCAAGCACAATAGATTCAGTGTAATTTTTTTTTCAAGGAAGATAGGTATCCAACTTACCTGTTAAGCTACAAAACATAAGTCCTATTCTTGCCTTTTAATCCTAGGTAGGCTGGAAATACTTGCAAAAACAAAGGGAAGTAAGTCCTTGGATCATTGAACCTAGCAATTATGTTACCATTATATGAGACTGACAACATTGTAAACATATAAATATGTTTTGTACTCAGAGGTGCATTTTATTTAGTTACTTTTACTTCTCTGACTGTTGTGTGATGATGCAACACACAGTATCGCTGATAAAAGACTGAAATCTATTTGCTCTCCTTACTCAGCAATCATGTCAAAAATCACAAAATTAATTTTCCGTGAAAAACTTCCTGCTCTGTGTCTCCACTTGTAAATCAAACAAGAAACCAATACAGACATCAAATTCTTAGATGTGTCATATTAATCATATCTGTGCTAGCCTGTGCCCATCTCTAGCGGAAAGAGGAGGAGTTCACCAATAGGCTCAGTAGCAAGATTTTTTCATGGTCTTGCATCACCTTCAGGTATCTCAAAATAATCACAAGGACCATGATAGATTGTAGGACATTTTGGGAAGCTTCAGGCCACCAAAGCTATGTTGGAGGTCACTTGGGGAAGAACAGCAGAAGAAATATGGAAACATTTGTCCATGTCCAATCTAAATCAGATACAGTCTTTGGAGCAGAGACTATATTTGTGTCTGGTATTTTACAACAAGTTCAGTGTTCTTGCAGTTACAGCTGGAGCTCTTTGATTAGTACCAGCATGCAAGTAATCAGTATAAAAATAATACAAATATTGGAAATACGGTATGTAAGTGATGTTTAATCAGGTGCAATGACAGCAGACAGAAGGAATTTCATACAGTTACTCAGTAGATGCAAGCATGCTCCCTGGTAAAAGAAATGTTTGATTGGAGGTAATTTTGCTTGAAAATCCCTGAGGTAGGTGAATTAGTTGTTCACTAATTCACACTAGATTAGTGTTTTGTTGGCTGTTTTTAAGAAGAGCTGTGCTGGAGAAATCTGAATGAACACAAGTAGGGGCAGGAGAATCTGGGATGGTTCTGCTCAAACCATCCAACAGTAACACAAGGAGGGATCAGAAGAATCACTAAATTACTTTTCTTCTTTTCTGCCTGGCCCCTCTGTTTGCGGCTGCTACCTTCTCGGATACTCTCTGGATAACAGTAATTGGAGCCAGGGGATTGTTTGGTTCAATGCCGAAAACAGGTTTTAGCAGCTATAAATACCGATCAGTAGCTGACCTGTTAAAAATCTAAGGGGCATGTTAGATTCTTTTGTTTCTGTAAAAGAAATGTTTTCTTAACTCCTCTTTATCTATATGCTTATGTTGAGTTTTATACATTTTTGTGTTTTGGTGAATGTAATTAGTTTTAGTGAATGAAGTGTTTCCAGCATAGCAAGCTAAGTTGTGAAGTATTTGCCTGGAAAATACATTCATATTCCAGGAGAAACTTGATGTGAAAAAAATGGCTCAACATACAGCACCAAGCTACAGACACTGTGTCCAAGGTGCTCTACTGTGCACATACCTCCTCTGGGGAGAGATGAAAAAAGAAATTACACCTAAGGGACATGAAGTCACATTATTTAATGAGTATTGGAAGGCACACAGATTACAGTAATTGCCATGCTAGAAGGACCAGTTCAATTAGTATGGGACAGGGTCAAAAACTACTCTCAGAAGAGGCGAAGGGTGCCACAGACTTTAAGATGTGTGTTATTTTAGTTACCAAGGCAAGACTTGGCCCCATTGAAAAGTATTAAATAATAAGCAAAAAGGGCCAAACCCAATTTGAGAGTGTTCTCTAAAGCAATGGCTAGGGATGAATAAACACGTCCTACTGCTGAAAGCCTGGGCAGGGTAATGTATTGGGATACACAGCAGCTTCAGACAGCGCTCCCCAAGCAGCTGCGTTGTGATCACACGGACATGCTCCGTCTGCAAGCAGGCAGATGAAATCAGTGACTCCAGTTGTTGCTCATGGTAGCTCAGCACATTCCCTGCTGACCTGGCTGAAAGACTGTTTTTATGAAACACAACTGATTAAAGAAACAAATGATGTAAAATGAAATGTCATCATGGATACGGGGTTTAGGGCTATATAAACAACTGGGGACTGAAATCATCAGACTCTCTGCTCTGGAATGGTTCAATATTTTGAGAGGATTAAAATGCCTTTTCTACCCTTTGGTCTCCTGTACTTATTTGTATGTCAACATAAGTATTTGTCAGTGTTTTTCATGTTTCCTAAGTCAAGAAATTTGTAAATTCATCATATAAAGGGCCTGAGTCTTAATTCCTGGGCCTGCTAGTCCTGGATCAAAGGTTTTGATATATTATTCCTAACTTCTTTTATTTGGAAAAATGTAGCCAATACCTCTAGCAGACAGCATGGACCTGATCCAGAATCCACTGAAGTTATTTAAAATACTCTGATCAAGTTCCACGAGTTTTGCTTCAGGTCCTGTGGCTCCAATCCAGCACAGCACTTGAGATTGTATGTAGTTGCTCAGGAGCTTAACTTTACATCCAAGTATCAATGCTTTACCAGATTGACACATTTATATCAGCTGGTACAAGCAGACTGGCTCTGCATAACTGCTCAGATGGCAGTCACTGGATAATATACTCATTTGCAAAGTCTGAAATAGGTTTTTTCATATGTTGGGTTACTAAGTAACCCTCAACCTTATAAATCCCAGCAAGTCTTTCCTACAATAAGCCATGTGACATTGTCACAACAACAGAAGGTATGCTCGTAAGGAGTGCGTCTTGTTGAGGGCTGGGGCACAAGGAAAAGCCAGGAAAATAACCAGAAAGTAATATAGGAAGGCAAAAAAAGTGTTTGCAGTCAAGCTGTTAAATAGTAATGAGTAACTTTAAGAGGTGAGCACAGTTTTTATGGACATCTTTGCAGGGAGAGGCAAGATAATGTTTTGTCAATTAGCAATCCTGACTTTCTTCCCCCTTGTTTTCCCCATTATGCTTAGATCTTGGCTGGGAATAAACTACAAGGACTAGGGGCCTCTTTGGTACTTCCAATAAAAATGACAATAGCTGCCTCATTCGCTGCAACTATCCACTGCTGCCTTCTGTAGGGTGTAAGAAGAGGGGATTACAAACTCCTGTTGAGCATAGCTGATCATCAAATAGTAATCAGAGGTAATTACAGTTTACTGGCTGAACGGTCACAGTCACTTCTAAACGCAGTGCTTCATTATGTTTTTCTCTAAGAGGCTGCAGTTGTGCACACTTCTCAGGAAGTCCCTCTACAGTGTAATGCCTGGACTGGGCCCTAGGGATGAACTCTGCAGTGTAATGCAGGACTGTGATTCATTTGCCACTGCAGGAGAGAATTTTCAAAACACAGATTACTGGGAAACGTTAGATATCTGTTTCTCTTTAAATATACCTGAAAGTGTCATTTCTGTTCCCCGACCAGATAAGTTTAACACAGAGAGCCCGGTGAGACTGCAACCACAGGGGATGCTCTGCTGACACGGGCAGGTGCTGATCTCCAGGACACAGCTACAGCTGTGGGTCTTAGCACAGAGAGGTACCACCAGCCATTTGCTAGATGCTGGTAAACAGAACTATTCTATTCCATACAGGATTGTAAAATATTTTGAGAATTGTTCTAGAAATGCAAATCAATACCAATTGGAAGCAAAGAATATATTGATATTCCTGTGGTTTTCCTAGTTCTGAGTATAGTGGAGTAAGGGACCAATCTCAGTCTTCAGGAAACTTCATTGGTTTTAACGAGGTTGTTCAAGAGGTGCATTTGATCTTCTGCTGACAATTTTTAGCCTTGAGAAAACTATTTATGCTTTGAGATAGAGGGCTTTAAAAGTAATAGCAACATTTAATAGCATAATTACTTCACATTATTTTGCATTCTCCGACTTTGCTCAAATGAAACACATTGCATGCTGAAATAATCTTGTAGGGAGGATTATTCAAACAAGATAAAGTCCCTGCTGAATGTAATGTCAGTTCTTTTTATGCATGCTGAGTAACCTACTGTGCTTTGGCAGCTTTAAGACTGAGCCATATTGTGCTCGTATTGGAAGCATGCAAATGTCTGAGCTAGCAGTTTGAAATGTGGCCAAGCAGTTATTACTTCAGGAATGTTAATTATTACTTTTATGTGGATAAACTCTCTGGAGCTGCATCCATTTAAAATTCAACCACAGACACTGTGCACAAGTTTGATTTGGTCTCAGTGTTATAATTTTTCTTTGTTTATACCATTGGTAATGGTACCATGCTGGTGTCAACAGACTGAGACCTTAGGAAGTGAATGTAGAAATAAATATTATTGTTAAAGAAAAGATGAATCATTTGCAGTCAAGCAAAATGGAAGGTTTGTCTAGCTGCAGAAAACCTTGACTTGAGGCACTGGGGTATGTAGAAATAACATAAAAATGTTAAATAAAAGTGAATTAATATTAATGCAAGTGTGCAAGTACAATATTGTAAAGTAAGGAACGCCAACAGAGAGCCAGAGGACAAAGCCTAAGCTGCAAAAGAACATGTGCCAATCCAGCAGGTTTTCTTGAAGAAGTGCTGGAGTTTCAGGTCCTCCAGGCTTTATCTGGACAGGTGGTTAGCACTTGCAGCTTGTGTGGAGTTCCAGAGATTTCCATAACAGAAAGGTCTGAGGCTAATCAATCACTTTGCCCCAAGTTTTCAAACATGTGTTTTATCTGCTTGCTTTAATGATACAAGAGAGTCAAATGAAAAAAAGAGGTAATTTTTTAAAAATTTTGATTCAAACCTGGTATCTTATTTTTGTACATTGTGTACAGTGTTTGGATGTGGCTTCAGCACGAGATGTTACTGCTTGTAGTTTCACCAGCTCTGGTGAAGTTTTGGAAGGCATTAGTGATGATCCTACTGTAAATAAGCAAACTGTTTAGTCAGAGAGAAAAAGAGATAAAGGAGCAAAGGAGAAAGAGCCAGTTTGACACACATTGGTGGGAGTCCATGGAAGAGTTTGTTCAAACTATTTTATCAGTTTTAAGTTTCCAGCTATATGCTCAACAGGAATTGCTTCTGAGTTTGAACTGCCATTTAGCTGGAAACAAAACCAGGACACAGAAGCACAGACCACTTATAGTGAAGCTGCATTAGAAAGGACTGTCCTGAACTTGGACAAGAAGTTTGATTCCAGAAGGGGCTGAGAACATCACGCACAAAACATTTTTATGTCTATTTAAGTGGGACCTGAACTAAAGGTGATAGTAATATTCAAAAATAATTGCCAATTAAGTGATTAACCTCTAAAGCTTGTGGTAATCTATAACAGAAAGTCAAGTCCAAGCTTTTTAACAGGAATTTCACCAGCAAACTCCTTTCATGAACAAGGAAGCTGTGATGTCTGACACACGGCAAAAACGCCTACGGTGAAATGATAATTCTTTGATGCTGTTTGAGGCACAAGATTCCTTGCAAGATGCAGTAACACTACACCCCTGCGACCAATTTCACTCCTAATTTGATTTGCACTTTCTGTGCTAGACCCCAGTGAAGGGAAGCATCTCTTCTCAGGAAAGCCCTTATACATGTTTGAAGTTCTGTGAAAATTTAAAACACATGTCACTGTTGTCCAGAATAGATCTGATTTAATAGCCTGAGCTCCGGCCTCTTTTTCCACATTGGCCATGTTCAGAGTGCTTAAAGCAACTCTGTTATACCTATGAGTATTTTTATAAATGCAGATTGAGAGATCATGACCCTGTTGGAACACAGAAGACAGAGAGCACAGGTAGGTCATTAAAAATACATGTAGAGTAAGACCTTACTTAATGTGGTACAATCAGGCCTTAAACATGAATTTGTGATAGCCATGTACTGAATAATGATAATAGAGTTTGTATGTGTGTATATATATGCATCTACAGCTATAAATATATCCATCAGTACATGTGATAGATAATTATAAGTTAACTATTTATTTATTTCAAAGTGATAAACAAATATTGAGGCATTGCTACTTTTTCATAGAATTAAAGTAAAATAGCAGCCTTTTAACTTTTATCCTTAAACATGAGCCAACCCCTGACGGGTTCTGAGCTCCTAATACTTTACTGTTTCTCAGAAATGTTGAAATACTCTGCTGAATCCTTTGTGGTTTGGCTTGTCCTTGTTTGGACTTCAATACTTTCCTAGGTTTCTTTATTATCCTCAGAATGTCAGCTCCAATTTTGGCTTATTGAATTAAGAATTCAGCATGAATCTTAAATTAATTTCTCTTAAGGATGTCTGAGTCCCAGAGTTTACCTGGATCCAAATGAAGTGCTGATGTTTTTGCCAAATACATTAAGGTTATGCATGATACACCCATGAATGAACTGTCATTGTTCTCTCTAGTTATTTCTGCTTATTTGTATTAAACAGTCTTAGACAAAAGTAGCTGTATGAAAGACGTATATGGAATAGAGGAAAAAAAGGGGAGAGTTTTATCCCCTCTCTTGTAACAACCTGTTTTTACAGCAACCTGTTATAGCTGTTTGCAAATAGGTTTAGCAAAAAAAAATATTTTGTTTGCCTTTTTGAATTATTATGATAAAATATAAATTCCAGAAGGAGAAGAGCGTTGTTTCAGCAGAGTTAAAAAGAGCAGTGGGGATTCTCAGACAGGCGGATGCACATTCTCAGGAATGCTCTGTCAGAGAGCAGCAAGCTGTGAATGTGCAGCTGCAAGCTTCAGTGTCCTGAATAATCTGCATTGAGAGACTGCAAAGTCATCAATATTTATGGGCTGGTAGGATCATCCCTGGCATGTGGCTACATCTGCCAGCTCTCTGTTTACTCCACATCCTTTTCTCTGCAAGTTTCAGGTTCTTATTTCCTGAGACTAGTAGGTTTGCCCTTTGAAGCAGAGCTCCTCCAGTGAAACAGAGAAGATGTTTCCTGAATCATACTGGGCCAGCATGTTAACTGTGCGTGTTGAGAAATCCCCGCTGCAGCAGATGTTGTGTGAGAAACGGGAGCTGCCGCTGATCACAGTTTCCCAGACTCAGCCCTGCCTTGGTGGATCCAGCATTCTTGTTCTGACTTATTTGCTCACAATTGCTTTACAGCAGAAGGCTCCCATACCCTTTTTCAGCAGGGACTGCCATTTTGTCTTCAGACAGAGCCTGTAAGGCACAAATGTCCATACAGATGTATTTCCTCTCAGAGGTAAAGTCTGTGCACCAACAGCAGGACTTGACTCAAATCCACTGGGCCAATATAGCCCACACTGAGCCAACTAAATAATTCTTAATTTTCCATATAATGAAAAATGAAAAAAAGTCATTTTTAGATTACAAAATCAGCACGGATTTAAGAGAAAACATTTATTCCTTATCTGTTAATCTCAGGAGGTTTAAATAGCATTATTAACAATAATGATGAAAAATTTTCTTGAAGTTTTGTTTTAAATTAAAGGTCATCAAGAGCACCCATCCATTGTTGATGTTTACAAAATATAAACATATAGCACTTGTGTTCTTTCTTGCCTAAATTTGCATATCAATGCTGTATAAAAAATATAATTTGAATCACAGGCCATCCAAATAACACGAAACAGTAGTGGAAAGCTTGTGTTACTCCAGTCATCTTAGATTCTGGACACATTTACTTCACCCAATTGCACTTTTCTCACACTGTCCCATGAATATTCAGGTGGCAGAATTCTATTAGGACAGGTCCCATGCATCAGGAGTCCTAATCTTGCATATTTATTGTTCACAAAAAGTGCATTTTGAGTTAATTTTATCAACATGCAGTGCTCTTTCACCTAAGATTGCCAGATCAAAACTTGCACTATTTGTCCAAGCAATTCCCTAGCTGCATATTCTGTACTTCTGTTTTTCTCTTTATGAGAAATGTCACTGTGTCTAATGCACAAAAAGTAATTTCTTAAACAGAAATTACTCCATGCAAGTAATTCATGTGGCTTCTAAAAGTCATTGACGTTTCATTACTCAAGAACTATTAATGAATTTCAGAACAGTAAAGAAGCAGGAGAGAAATTATATCTCTTCACTCCCACACATTCATGTGTTGGTTTTGATGTGGTGGTTTTGGTTTGGTTTTATTGTCTGCATGGTACTATGAAGTAACTTGGTTTATTACTCAGAAGACAGAAAGCCTTGAGGAAAGGCAACTTCTTTGTCTACCCTGACAAACCCCTGAATCTGAATTTATGTGATCCAGTGAAGGTACAGCATGGTGCAACTTAAGGATTCTTCTCTTCAATTCAAGTATATGATGCCACTTTACATCTGTGTAAGTCCTGAGTTGAAATGGTAGTCAGGAGGCTTTGCACACCAAAATGTGCAAATATTATTTAAAATATTTTCCTTTCTTAGGGCACATTTCAATGCAGTGTGCAGGTGGCATATCAAATGAGCTCCAGTTTTGATAGAGTAATGTGTTTTATGTGAGCTGACGTTGTGGTCTGGGATACAGAACTGACCTGTTGGGCTCCAGAGCCCCTGCTGAGATGCAGCTGATAAAAGATGACAGCTCCCCCTTCTTCTAAAGCCTACCTGGCATTTGAAACATTACAGGAACAAGGGACCCATCTGGGTGACACCTTCAAAAGTATCCATGTACTCTGCTCCCATTCATATGGGGCTGGCAAGTCTTTAAAGTCCCAAAAAGTATTTGACTAAAATTCTGGAATATTCTGGATCATGAGTCATATTCCTGATGTATAGAAATTATTTGAGTGCTGTTAATCTCACAAACAGTAATTTATGACATATTTTTCCTAAGAGCTCTATGAAATTACTGTAAAAGGTGGTTGCCTGAAGAAACTTTGGACCTGTACTCTTCTCAGGAGGATATTTGCAGTGTTCAGATTTAGTGGTGGGTTGTTAATGGGCTGTGTGTGCCAGGTAGGAGAGTGGAGAAGAGTACAGATAAGTTCCAGGAGCAGGGGAATAAGGTATACAAAAACCCAACACCCTGTACTGGGAAGCAGATGTAGAAGTTCATGTGCTCAAGTGTTCACTTCCCCCACCCCTGGCCATTATTATCAAATCTACCTTGAACATAAATTTGTAACTTCTGCTCTTTTGTTGTCTTCCCCCAAGATTCACCATCGGGTCTTCTTGAAACGTGGTGGGTGGGTACATATTGGTCTGACCAGCTTCCCTATGAGCCCTAAAGGGAAGGGCATGCTAGCACCCCAACTTTTCTGCCCCCACCCCAGAAGCAAATCCCTAAAGATAAGAGAGTGTTCATCAGCACCTTGGCAGGTTTACAATGCCTGCAGGAGGAAGGGGTTTGGAAGCACAGCCCAGCGTGCAGAGTGGGTACCTTCAGGAAACAGCGCGGTTCCTTGGGCTCCTTCTGGTGCATCTGGATAACATGGGGTCAAATACATTTAGACAGGAAAGGGAATGGGATTTTCCACAGCCTGGGAATGTGCCCTTGCCTTATCTGAAACTTCAGTGAATCTGACTCCTGTTCCTGGCAAGTTTTGAATTTACCAAAAATTCAGTTAAAAAAAAAAAAAAGAAGAGTAAATATCAAAAGTATAGCTAAATCACTGGGCACTTTGTAAAACTGGAACAGGACTGAATGACTGCACAGTGGAGGAATTCTGATTTTAACTGAATCATCCTTTATTAGCTGGATGTTTGTGGTACAAACAGTGTGGTTTGATGTCAAACCAATTTTCCTCTTCTGCAATCCTCTCAGTATGCCAAGTTCTTGCAATTGCTGTTTTAAATTTTCTTTCCCTCTCTTAAGTCATGACTTAGAAGTGACATAAGCATTCAGACAGAAATCTGTTCAAACTCTCATTGCAATATCCTCATGTCATTCATGTCGTCTGCTGTGCTGACTGACAGATGCCTACAAGGTAGAAGAATGCAAAGTACAGCAGTACCTGAACATGACAGAAGAATTCAAGGCAGCTGCAACATAAAGCAAGCAAGTCTTCCTTGCTTTGTCTCCTGCTTTTGTGGTGTTTTAAAGATCTTACTCTAATGCAGGATTCTGTGGTTATAATTCACTTGCTTTTAGAAGGTAGTTTTAAGAAGGTCATTTGCCCACACTTCACTTGCTGCATGGGGAAGGGTAAGACAATATTTACGTGGCTTTTTAATGGCATAAGGGTTGGGATTTCTGGGATCCCAATTCTATTTAGTTGTGAAATTGTGTGGTGAAATTTAGAAGGAAAGAAATGTCTTTCTGCCAATATTGATTAGATTTATCATCATTATGTGTGGGAATGCAACTGCATTGCCTACCTACATAGAGGAACCTATGATAACACAAGAGTTACTGAAGGGTATGTTACAGTCTAAGAGTGTAACTTCTAGCATGCCTTTCTGGAGTTAGTAGGAACTTCAGCAAGAGAAGCTGAATATACATGTTTTGCACAAGCCCATTATAGAGGCTGGCTAATTTTACACAATTTGTGGGCTGTCTGGCCATTTTTAGGGCTTAAAATATAGCCAAAGTCACAGCAACGTGCTTTCAAATACACCCAGATCAATGGTGAAAAATTTTTTTCATTATCACCTCTCTGAATACTTTCAGTATACCCTTGAGGGGAATTTTTTTTCAGTATCGTTTCTCCTAAATCTGTCTTGTGATTTGATGTCAAAGTCAGTGGTTTCTCCACTAAATTTTAAATGCATTATAAAGTTTCTGCTTGTGAAACCCAAGTCTGGAGCCATCAGCTTCTTATGCTTTCTTCATGAGTCTTCAGCCCTTGGCTTTCATCAGTTTTTCCTCTTCTCCTCTATTTCAGCCCCTTTTTACTCAAGTCATGCAGTGCACACTTATTTTCATCAGCCTGCTCTGCACTTGAAGGCTTTTCATCAGTTTTGCTTCTTGGGTTTGATCCAGTAACCTTGTCTCTTTGTTTTTGTGGGGTCAACTGTCATGCTTTGATCTGCAGCTTTTTTCCATAAGGGAAGTGTGTGCTTTGAAAAGGTTATAACTAGAAGGGGAAAGATGCATGGAGAACCATACATCACAAGTGCTCCTCAGGTATAATTTTGACACGTGAGAAAGAAAGGAGGAAGAATTTTTCCTATCATTATCGTTTTCTTTTTCATGCTTATCTCATTCCCGATATGATATCTGAATTTGGCTGCTTTTCCATGTAGAAATACTTCAGTGAGACACAGAGATTGGCTGTGTGGCTTTAGATTTAAAATTTACAGTCAAGGAGACAGAATCCGTATTTGTCCAAAGATTTTTTTATTGCTTTTCCCCATAGGATCTCCAGCCTAATTCTTGCCTTTTTTGTATAGATTTTTTACAACCCAGGAAACTGGTTAACGTATCTCTATAACTATTTTATGGTAAAAAAAGCAAGCATGCCTAATAATTTTTAGGAAAATCATTAAGCAATCAATGGCAATGCTCCTCCAATAGTTGCAGAGAGCTAACTGGACAACTTCCAACAGAGTCCATGGAAAAATGCAGATCATATCAAGCAAGCATCAGCTGTGAGAGTATCCAAGGTTAGAGGGAGACTCATGCTTCATTTATCAGCCAGGATTAAAGGCAGTGGAGAATGTTCCTTGCAACTGTGCAAATATAAAACCTATTAAAGGGCCAAGACACAGAAAATGTCAACCACTGCTGTTCTGAGGGTATCCATCACAGTGAGCTGGGAGTCATCACTGTATCCCACAGTGAGTCATGAGTGAAGCAAATGTTACATTATCTTTTTTTACCCACGGAGATTTCAATTAACTTTCAAGATAGAGACGCATTGTGTTGGATGTCATACTGATACTGAAGACCTCCACAATGTTGTCATGCCTGTAGACATTTTCAGATTATTTAATCAGCTTTGTCTGAGAGGAGTAAGGCAATGGGACTCTCAGATTTAAGCAGTTTTGCTGAAGCTGTAGCTAGCAGCCTCCATATGCTGGGCAACCCACCACAGTTAGCCTGATAGTCACTGGTCATAATCCAGTACCTCGTGGTGTGGAGAATGAACCCATGCACCTTTGTGGTGATGATAGCTTTATTCCCTTCTGCAGTCAGTGGATCTCAGCCACAAGAATGGACCTTACTGGGGCTTTATGTTGTTGGCAACTTGAAATCTCACTCTATCACATTCCCCAAAAGGCTATATCACTGCACACTGAGGGTTGTGTGGGCTGGAAGGTGTTACTCGTTCGCCTGTTATGTTCCTCTAAGCTATCAAGGACTTAAATGACTCAAGAAGAAAGTTTGCAGCTGAAAGTCATGTAGTGGGCATAAGAGGCCTTATCGTAAACAAACACTGGATGAAGTTTTGAAAGAGTTAACTGAAAAGGATGCTCACCTATCTTCATATGGGGAAGAAGCTTAAATCTTGACAAGAGCATCACTTGACAGACTGGAGAAACTTCATGGACTGATGGACACATTATTTACTTATATGAAGCAAAAAAATGGGTTACACGTCTTGATGTAATAGGAGGTTCAAGCTCTACTTGCTGAACACAATCCCCTTACATAGTTTTGAGGATAGTGTTGCTTGTACTGCATCAAACCTGAAAGGAAGTTTCTTAAAAGCACTCTCAGACAAAATTAGTGATGTGGCAGTACATTTTGCTTACCAGAGCTTTCCTGTGCAAGTTCTAAATATGTGGTGAGATTGATCCTCTTTTCATACCAACTTGAAGGCACTGAAGCAAAGAAGAGATAATTTTAACCATGTCAGTCTCCATGTTAATCACCGTCACTGTCATTACTGATCCCTGAAATATGACCTTGTGCACTTCCCATGTGCTTATCTTTTTTTATTCAGCTGTTGTCCTTCTCATTTGCTTGGTTTGTCCTTCAATCAGCTATTTCCTTTCTCCTCCTTTTCTGCCAGGGGTTAAGGCATGGAGGGAATGGAAAGGCAAGATTCAGGTGCCAGAGCCATAAACAAGCAGCTTCCTTGGACACGCTGGATTTGTGGCAGCAGTAACATTAGAAAGTAACAAAGAAGAGAAGAAACAATGGGGATCTTTCAAACTAACAGTCAGTGGGGTTTAAGGTGGTTATATTTGTGAGTAGAAGTCTGTTTAGGGCACAGTCTGATTAGCTGTAGAGGTATGTAAGGAAAGCTCCATGGGATGCAGATACTGTAAATGAGAACTGCGGAGTTACAAGCAAGGTGTAAAATACCTCTGCACTGTTGAACAAGGTGTGGGGTTTTTTGGTTTTGTTGTTTGTTGGGGATGTTTTATCCCAGACTTCCAAGTATTTACCAGTTGTTTAATTTAAGGGTAAGAGTGATCTCATTAATTTTTAACTTTGAAGGTCAGAGCCTGATTTGGTCTACTCACAATATTTCTTTGTAAATTCCAGTTTTGAAAGAGTTTCTGTCTCTGAACTTTTAAAATCAGTTTTTGACAGCTGATTGTGCAAACAGGTTGTCTTTGTTCATCCACTTCTAAAAAAATAGACAATGGAAAGTCTCACAAAATGATTTGCTGGGTAAACAGGTAGTTTAGAATGTTCAGATCTAATAGCAATCTGTTGTTGAGATTTTCTCTCTCCTCTTGTCCAAATTCCCCTGCCCTTTTGTGAGCATGAGGATAGACAGAAAACACACATCCCCTGTGAGAAAATAAAAACATTAATTTTTTATGTGCTCCACATCTTTTCATAGTGAAGTGCTTGTAAGCAGAATGTTGAAATGAGGACTGGAAACAACAATGGCTTGCAAGCACATTCTAGCACTATGCTGCAATTGAGTGTGATTTGACAATGCCGTTAAGCAGTGAAAATTCTTAGGATTTGCAAGGCAGTAGAAATAAATGTTATAGGCTTTCTTAATAGTTGAGAAATAGCAGTGGACAAATTGCTGCTATTTTTTCTATTTTAGGATCTTCTGAATAACAGTCTCATAATATACTTATGAGACAGGGATTCTTTAATGTTTTTCCTCAAGTTTCTCTCCTTATTTTAATTCCAGCTGAATTTCATACAAAGTTCAAAATATTCTATCCTCCAGTACAGCATGGTATACAGGAAGTCTTGTAGATTTAAAATCACTGCTTTAGCTCCCTGATGAAAATGCCTACAACAGGGAGGGTAAAAAGAAAATAATCTTTGGCTTCCTAAGGAATGCATTAAATGGGAACTGCTGAAATCTCTACAATTGCAACCAGGTCTGATTTCCAGACTTTAAAATGGTGCCTTCCATACCGACTGGAATTCCACAAAGCACTCAAATAGAACAATATATCAGACAGCAAGTCAGCAAATCTAGAGAGGACATCAGAGCATCACGTTGGCCTTGCCCAACAATATTTCAGCATTTTCCCACCATTACAATAGGGCAGGACTGACCCCTACAGATGGAGTCTGTCTGCACAGATGACCATACAGATGCCAACACCTTTGAGACGTTTCATGGGCTTTCTACCTCAATTTTTTCTTCTTCCAGATTCTTCTGTTGTTTATGAAGTCTCCCCCACCTCACCAAAGGTTTCATGAGTCAGGTCAGAATTTTTTTACCTGGAAATCAGGTTAAAATGCACATGTACAATCTCTGGCAGATTGTAGCCCAGGAGGAGGTGTAAATTGCTTAATGTGTCCAGCATAAAAGGTCTAAAGGATGACGCTGTAAAATGTGATTACACTGTGCTGTGACAGCAGTCAGCAGTTCTGGGGGTAAGAGTCAGTGTGGTTGCCCCAAGGGTCATCCAGCTGACCTGTCCTCCCACAGCCCCACGTGGCTCCAAGTGCCATTCAATGGGATGAATGCCATATGGATGTCAGTTTATGCCAGACTCTGCATGAATACTGCAGGGAAAGGAAGGAGGATCAGCGGATTATTCTTATCAGTACAAAGAGAGACAACATGCCTCAGAAAGCTAAAGAGATAAATGCACAAGCTGGAAGAGAAGTAGGGTAAAGCAGAACTGCCCTGGCAACAATCCACTTTAAAAACAGATATAAGGAACTCCCTTATTTTCTCTGTAAAATAAATGGAAAGCGTATAGAAAATTGGACATAGGTACACTGCCAATTTTTTCTTCTGTCTTTGGCAAAATTCTGTGCTCTAACTCAGAGTGACATCAGATAAATCTACCTGTTGACTATGATTTCTATTCAGTATATGAAAAAAGGCCTACTAGGAGAAACAGTTTTCCATGGATTAAAAAAAAAACTAACCCAAAATGTCTTCCATCATCTTCTTCCATGGTGTTAACTATGATTTTTCTCAGCAATTTGAAATATTAGAGTATAGATCTCTTGCAAATCACCTATATATTCAACTAAAATTCAGATGGGAAATTAAAATAAAATGCCAGAGTTATTGACTCTCAGATTCAGTTTTGAATTGGTGTATTTGGGCCACTCTATTTTTGCCTTATTTTCTAGTCTTTCTGTGTTTGTCTTTTATTTTACTTATATGACAAATATAACATGCATCAATGCATCGAGACAATAGCCTCACATCACTCCTGTGAGAAGAAAAGTAACATTAAACTGATGAAGATAGACACAGGGACCAAAAAACCAGAAAAAAATTCATCAGCATACTGCAAGTATGACCCATGAGTTAGACCCCCTGCTCTGCATGACCTCCAGCAAACGCAAGCACAGCAAGTTTGAAAGCCACTGCAGCAGGAACACAGAACAGTCTGTGTCACCCACCAGACACCAAATGCCTCAGTCCTCCTCACTCATTTAACACAAAATCTTCCCTGATCAGTAATTGACTGAAATAAAACACAGAGACATGTAAGCCTGATGCACTGTTTGCAGTCTAGGGATCTGTGTGTGTGTGTGTGTGTTCTTAACAGCAGTTCTTAATACATTTCTTCTCAAAAAATATTCCCTTTCAAGGACCAAACAAGCTGATCTCTGCTGCAATGATCCCCAGACATCTGTATGTGCAACCCATCTGATTGTGTAAGTGTATTGAAATAGTGGCCTGCTTTTCATGTCACTGAGATGCTACATTTTAATTTCAATTTGAATGTAAAGAAATTATTCCAGTGATCAATGATTATGGTCAAGAGGGCTATGACTTGTTTCTGAGAGAGAAGTAAAGGCTCAGGGTTCTCCTGAGCCCTCATCTTGTTGACAAGCTTAGTTTTGGAAAATACTTTCCACCTGCAAGCCCTATAGCAGTAGTAGAAAAGAACACCATCAGGTGAGTAAGAAAGCCCCTTGGAGGGAATATTTGCAATATATCTTCAACCAGTCTCATTCATCTTTGTGCTACTTTTTTTTATTTCTGTTGTAACCACAGCTGTCAGTGGTTAGACTAATAGAAAACTGCATTTTGCAGTATGCAAAAAGGAGGGACTGATTATCCCCAAGGGTAAGGAAATTATACCACACATTTTGTTTTGAAGACAAAACAGGGAGCTGGGCCTGCATTTGACAGTATCTGCAGTGTAGAACCACAATGTTTATGTGACTCCTGCTACGGCAGCTACCTACACTTGCAAGCTGTATAATCAAGAACAAATGACAAAATCAGCCAAAGATGTGAAAATTAGAGCTATTGCAATATAGACATTTTGGGTTGTTTTGGAAGTCCATCACACCCTTGTGTGATATGTGACAGTCACACACAGCCAGGAGACTCATGTGTGCCTCCCACTGTGATGGGCAGAACTCTGTTTCTCAGAAAACAGAGAGTTTTAAAAGATATAATTCCTTTTAATAATATTTTATTGAAGTGTCACTTTGAAGGATTAGATTGGATTGCTTAAAGAAAACAAAAGAGAAAAACCCTTCTAAATAATTACATTTTTCTGAACAAAATGTGGTTGATTGAGAGTTCTGTTTTCTCAAGACCCTTGTTTAGTAGTTGCAAGGAAACTCTGTGGGCAAAGACTCAGAAAAAAAATACTGTATATTCAATGTCTGGTCTGTCTAGGTTTCCACTGCACACCCAGCTTCATAATATCTCAGGATTTGCATGGTATTAAAAAAAAAGTATCTCCCCCAACTTTTTCTTTGTACAATCCTGAGACATTTTCATAGGGCAATCAGTTAAAAATTCTTCCTTATTTTGCTTTTTTTTTTGTGTGTCAAATGTTCTAAAGAAGAAAGCTTTTTCTCCTGCAGTTCAACAGAAACCTGCACAAAGCACAGCCTGTTTGCAATAGAAAGAGCCAAAATTCAACTCAGGTGAACTCCTCCCATCTGCACACTGGGTGACTTGTTTTGCTGTGCAATAGAGGAAAGCTATCATGTAGGGCAGAGAGAGCTGCCTGGCTTCTTGTCTTTAAAGCCAGCTGTGAGGTCAGTCAGTTGCCCTTCTTGTACTGCTGTAACAGAGCCGGTTTTAACATATAGGAAATGTTAAATATTAAATGTATTTGTCCTCCACGAGTAGAGGTAATAAAACCCGCAGACACAGAAGATTTCCTGCAGTCGTTTTTCGCAAGGGTGGCCCAAGTGGGGCTCAGGGCAATCTGGCTGTGGAAGAGCCATCAGGGACCGTTTCAGCTGGGGATGCTTTGGCAGGGATGCTGATGGCATCACTGACTCCACAGCAGGGCAGACAGAGCACGAAAGTGGCCTTCTTCATAGCTACTGCCAGATCTGCTTCTGAGAATAGTATAGGTGTACCTAGAGAGTCCTTCAACCAAAGCACATACCCCCACCCCAATAAAACCCCCAGTAAAACTTTTTAATATGTGACTATGTCTCTGTCACGACAGGAACCCTTTCTGGTTGGTTTGAGTACCTGAAATGGCGGTGTCTGCAGCCCTAGCCTAGGCAGAAAGCTACCTTGCCCTGTATCTTGCATGTTTACCATACCAAGCCTTGAAAGGCTTCGAAAGCTTGAAGCAGAAAAAAGCTTGAAAACTTGCAGGTCTTTCCTTTGGAAGGTTTTGACTAATAGTTTACAAAGAGCAGACAGCCTACTACACTCAAAGAACTGTTTCTTTTATCAATAGGAATGAAGCATTCACAGGGGGAAAAAAATTTTTTTAGGTGTGTAGCCTCTGTAAAGTTGTATTATCTTTTGTCAATGATTTGTGCAGCTTGGCTTCTCTTGACACCCCCAAGAGGCCTCTCTTGAGCTATTTTTTTTCCTTCTAGGTCCAATAGCAATACATTCATGCAGTGAACATCCCAATTACATTATCAAATACTACTAAGAAATTGCTACGGAGCACTTCCCTTTTCATTACATGTGTTACAACAATAAAGTCTGACATCCTGCGGCTTTGAAGAGCTTTATGTTAGGTGTCCAGCAAAACATATAAACTTCAAATCTAACCATGGAAAAGTCTCTAGTAGCTGATGTTAAAGTCTGACCTTTTTATATACATTAAAATCTGGTTTAGATCATTGTTAGAAGTTTTTATGCTTTCTTCTGACCTCATATAGTTAGATTCAAGATATTTAGAGTTTTACAGAGAGAAACATAAACAAATAAAATTGAATTTCCCTTCCTCCTTTTCTTAAAATACTTCCAAGTAATTTTCCCACTGCTCAAGTGAAAGATAGTGAGTACATATCTCTGTGTTGTAAAGAAGATGCATGACTTGTTTGGAAGGGCCACCATCTCATTTTTTGCTCATTCAAACACTGTCTAATTTTACGCTAGGTTTTCATATAAGTGTCAGGCTCATTTATCCCATCACAGCACTATAAAATTCTCCTGTGTCTGCACATTCTATATATATATATATGCAAGTACACACACACACATATATGTTGACAGATGTGTGTATGCATTTGTTTATATACCTTTAGACAGATGCACATAAAAGCTCTGCAGAGTACACGATGACCATCTTGTCCAACTTTAGCTGGTCAAAAAAAATTGATAGGGCTTGCAGGAAAAGGGCAGTCAAGTGTATTGCAGCAAAAATCTGCTTTCTGACTTCTTTCTTCTGGCTCCCAAGCTTCATTCGTTTGTCATGTTCAAGCTTTGTTCTAGTTTTGTAGCCTATGGCAGAGTGTGAGATGAGTGAGAAGTCAAGAGACTGCAGGACTCAGCACAGTGTAGCAAACTGAAGTGTCAGAGATGAGCATCACAGAGCCTGTGACAGAAGGAAAATTAAACCCTCAGGTGGACAATAGATATTTTACACATCCACAGTAAAGGCCTAAGCACATGAACCCCCAGAATGCCACCACTGCTGTCTTCATTTGCTCTCCAAAACCCAAATGCAGTAATAAACATAATATGGTGTAAATCATGGGAGGGTCTAAAAGATTATCCCTTTTGATACTGCTGCTCTTTGGGTTAGAAATTAACCTCAGTGAGACAGAAATTCATTTCCAAGAGAGGACACACGACTGTTATGACACACAATATGCCATGAGAACCACTTTGCAGGGAAGCACACAGTTCCCAGGTACAGCTGACCAATATAAGGACGTGCACTTATCACAAATGGCTCCCACCCAGGTGGAATCTGACCATTCCAGGGGCAGGGAGAAAGGCTGAGCTGGCTGCAGAGGGCTGCCCCAGCAGCACCCCGCCCTGCCGAGCCAGCCACCCTGCTGGATTGCATCACTGCCCTGACATGAGATCCTGAACATTTACCACCCATAATGCAAAAGCAGAAAATCGTACAAACTAAGGGATGTTGGGGTTATGCAAGATGCATTAGGATTATGATAGATACACAAAATCTAAACAAGTGAACTATAGCAACTCACGACAGTGGTTTGACTCCATTGCTGCACAGAAGGATTTAGTTCTGATGGTTTGGAAAGTTTGCTAATTAAAAATTGTTTGGTAGGACGATGAGAAAAGGTGGTGAGTGACGGCAACAGAGTGCGTGTAATGCACCTTCTGATAACTGGGGCCAGCAAGAAAGCTTTTGTTTGTCAAAGAGCTTATTCAGCACAGTTAAGCAATGGGTAAACACTACACCTACTGTATTTGTGAAGAGTGTGTTTCAATGGGACCCCCGGTGTGTCAGCAGGCTTATTCACAGAACTTAATGAGTGTAAATTGGTATTTGCTAGTGTAAAAATACTTTCCCATATGCAGAGAAAAAGAACTGATCTTTTAATTGATCTTTCAACTACGTTACAATTGACAGTCCTGAGATGCCAGTGTGCAAAGTTAATTAAGTTGTCAAAGATATTTTAAGAAGCTGAGCCCAGTTTTGTTGGAAGGTCTTTGTCATTTACGAATTTGAGAGAGGTGCTGCAAAGCCGTGGGTGATGCTGGTGTAAACAGAGAATGAAAGAGAAGCAGTGTTATCTCTGTCTTTGTTGTGGGTGAGGATCATCTTATTCTGGCTCTCACAGGACTTCTATATGATGCCAGGACTAAAAGCAGGCTTGAAGTCTATAAAAACTTAATGAAATTGCTGGCCAGTGGAGGTAAGTGAAGAAAATTGACAGAGGAATTTTGTGCCATCTTCTAAATTTGACATGTGTTTAGCAGAGGAAAGGAGAAAACAAGCTAATGGAATTAAAACAAAATGAAAAATATTAAAATTGCACTTATACTGATACCTAGATTTTTGGAAGTAAGGCCCAGAATATGCATTCCTTGAACATTTCCAGCCTTTGCTTCCTTCTTCTGTGCTTATGTGTTTAAAATAATTGAATTCGATTGACTTCATTCAGTTACAACAAATATCTGCAGAATGCCTTCCAAAGCAGCCCTAATACTTCAAGACGGTATAATTTTATTTCCAAGTGTGTATGAGTGAGTGTGACTGCAGGGGTGTGTCCCACGAGAACAACATCTTTCATGAGTAAGAATAGTTGTCAGTTTGTGGTTGGATAGAGTTATCTTCCATGGAGAGTCTCCTCTTTCTGATGGGAACAGTAACTGCTCTCTTTAGTTTTATTGTCATGTCATAAAAATTCATTTTTGGCTCCATCATTGTGAAAAATATTTTTTTCTTGGAAAACAGAATAACAACAATAATGTGTCTGTCCTGCAAATCCCTCATGTGCAGAAGTCCTTCCAGCTCACAGGAGCTTAGTGAAGAGTAGTTTTACAAGGTTTCTGGTGAGATAGAACTGGTAAATCGGTAAGAATGGAAGTAATGGAATTTCTTTAGAGAAGTGTTTGCAGAGAAAGTAAAATGCCGGAAAAACATAAGGACTATTACAGAAACCATGGTTTTGCAAGTCAGAGGCCAAAGTACAGAAAAATGACAGGATTAAAATGAAAAATGAATGTTCTGAGTAACTCTTTTCCAGGAGGGTCAATAATGAATGATTTACTTTACCAGATTTCTCATCAAATGACCCACCTTTAGAATGGAAGTATTTTTGGAAGGGGGATGATAGTTTCAATGACAAAAAAAGTGCTGTAAAGATGTTAATTTTGTGAATTCTTGCTTGTAGTGAGGGGCTGAGGTAACTTCTGTAGGAAAAGGTAAAAACTTACAGGGAATTTGTTTTGTTTTCCTAGTTAACAAAGAACCACCTCAATGGTATCGTGAGAGAGAAGGTTGTGGTGTCCTTTTTCACATACATTAACAGATCACTGCTGTTACATGTCTCAGTGAATACAACTTATGAAGGATGTCTGAAACACAATCTTTGGACAGCTTCACTTAAAAATGAATTTAACAGCTTCAGATAATACAAGTCCCTTGAGCTCCGGGGGATCAATAAATTCGTGTAGGTGGAGGCTGCTGGTGATGCACAGCAGGAGCTGTTTCCCAGCTGTATCACTGATTAGCAGGAATCTCACCTTGCCAAGCCTTTAAAGCCTTGCAGAAAATGCACCAATTAAGTGTTCAAATCCTTCAGCCTTAAGCCATATGTCAAGGGAAAATAATTCACTGGCACAGGGCTTTGGGTCAAGCTTCTTAGCCCAGCAGTTGATGTGATAATGCTTTAGTATTGTGCTGCTTGCCCACCCAGGAGGAAGGAGAGAGAGACCTGGCTATTGTTTCTCTCTACAGCAGTGCTCTGAAGAATATGAATGTAAGTGTGACTCATTAATAATCTCAATTTTAAGGAAAGGTGATGGAGGAGGAGTGTTTAAAGTATTCTTGGCTCAGTGAGTATTCATTGAAAAAGCACTGCTGCTCTCTGCCTCACAGCTCTGTCTGCAGCTCAGGGCTCTTGCTACCACTACCCTCTGCTTGCACCAAGTTAACATCCATTTTGTGGGTAGATTTTGGGGAACGGGAAAGGAATTCACATTTACTTATGGCAAGGAAGGTTTGATTTTTTTAAGGGTTGAGAGAGAGCATGTAAGTGTTCGCTCAGGGTAGCTGCATGTTTAGCTGCAGACTAAATTAGGACAATCACTAAAAATCCGTGACAAGCTCCCCAAATGCTGGAATTGCAGGGCAAGATTGACTACCTCTGGCCCAAGAGCACTGGTTGTAGAATGAGGTTGCCAGCCTATGAGGAGGCAAAGGAAAAACCCAGGAAAGGTGGCTGAAAACTCACACTCCGAGGTGCAAATAGGGGCCCCGCTCTTCTGAACAGTAAAATTTGTTGCATTTCACAGTGCAGAAAGGGCAAGCACCTGTCCACACAGTCCTTGCAGTGTTGCCATCTGAAGCCCCTCCTGCATAGCTCAGCATCCAGGTCTTACACCTGCCCCGCAGGGAGATGCCACAGCCTCAGCTCCGAGGAGCAAGAGGAAACCCAAAGGCTTCATTGAAAAGAAGCTAAAGAAAGCTGAAAATATTTCAGGCATCCTCCAACGGGAAGACAGGTGCTTCTGCATTGAGATAGATATTGGATGTTCAAATACCACGAGCCACTTCTTCCCCGTACATCCACTCAGCCCTTGCGGCTCAGCATCCCTGAAGTGATGTGGATCAGGGTTGGAAGTAGCATAGGGGCCTGAGGGTGGAACATACCAAGTTTTAGGCCTGCAACCAAGTTCATAAAGCAACCTCTCCCAGAGCTTATGTTTGTCCCAGGAACAAAATTCCTCTGAGGTATGTAGCAGCTCTATCTCTAAGCAGTGCCAAGTGTGAAATATCTACGTATGAAAGGGAAGAAAGGAAGGAGAGTGATGTAAATTTTGTACAGACAGAGAATACAGAGATTAGCTATTGTGAACAAACAACGGATATGAGTTTGTTTTAAACTGAGTTTCTCCACCTGCCTATAGTTTTCTCATATATATATGCCCAAAATACTGGGCATGGGTTTGCTTTTACAAGGTTTCTGCATAAATGTTTATGTGCTGTGAATTAAATCATGCACTTAAAGAGGGAAGAGGATGAAATGGAAAACTTGCTAACCCTAATGATGAATGGATTGTTCATTACTCATACTAAGGAACAGCCAATCCAGGCAGGAAGTTTCCATCCAGTAAATGTATCTCTCTGAAAATTTGCCAGGTGGAGGTAAAGAAAAATGTTGCTTTTGCTCTTTTGAATTATTTTTTGAAGGGTTCTGCACTCTTGTTGCAGAAGGAAAAAAGAAGAACCTACAATACTAAGAAATACTGAACAATTGGCATAATCTAAGTTCAATAAAGTGAGCTTTTCTGTTTTTCCTTTTTTATAGCCTGTTCTACCTCCTGCTCTATCTGCTAGAAGTCTTTTATAATGTGTATGTCTATCTTACTTCATTAAAACTGACATTATCAATTAGCCACTAAGGTAAAGGCTTTGTCAACCTCTCACCTGAAAATGTGAGTAGTGTAAAATAGCCTGTTTTGCAGTCCTCTCTGTTAAATATTTTATTTATTTCAGTATTTTGGAAGACGAGCGAGAGCTGTATCTTCAGTCACCCCTTTGTTAAGGTAACTTCAGCTCTGCTAGACATCTGCTTTAAAATAATAATTCAGATCTTGGAAGTTAAACCAGTACTTTTTCTGTTGAAGTGAATCTTTCAAACTTATAATTTAGATTTTTTTTTTTTTTT
>VWZT01008908.1:352658-439106 GCA_013397055.1 Pachycephala philippinensis
TTTTTTTTTTTTTTTTTTTTTTTTTTTTTTTTTTTTTTTGCAAAGCCATGTGAACTGACGCATACCTGTAAGTATTCTTTGGCTATATTTTTTTTGAAGAAACCCATAACCCATGGCAATTTTCAGCTCTGTATGCCTGTGTATTTATATGGTATCTTGACATCCAGAATTCAGGTACAAACAAATGCTCTCTGCTCGTTCTTCTATGAGCCATCTTTTTGTTATACACGTACAAGGGGAGCCTGTTCTATGAGTAGCTTTTAGGTGAGAAGGACTAGGTGGGACCAGGCCAGGTTTCACACATCATTAAACTCTTTTAATAAATTGATAAGACTCCACCCTACGAGGAGTTGAATTCTTTGCCCAGACTTCATCTACTGGAAGATTATGGAAGAACTAGAGCTCCCATATGTCTGTTTTTCCACAGACATTTCCTGTTTTTCTACCTGAATTTTTTTCTGGGACAAATTTGCAGATTCCTTTTGATGCTTTTTCAGGATTTCTGGCTGTCTGGCAGCCTGAACAGAGTACTGCTCACTGCTACCCATTTTCAGGCACTACTGCAAAGCCCACATTAGTCAGCTACACAGAACTGCTACCATAAGTATTTTAACAATGCTAAAAATAACCACCCCGAAACTCCATTCATCTGAAGACCTCAAATTCTCAGCTAACACAGCACCTTGAACCTCAATGCCTCAGGAGGGTTATCAGGGAGGGGGACATGTGGCAATCACAGCCTGTGCTGTGCAGTCTGCCCTGGAGTTGCCCCACACACTGAGGGGGTGTGAGCACCTACAGCACATGGGGATCCTCTGTGCGTGGCTCTCAGGAGGGGGACCTCACCCCAAATTGCTGCTGCTACAGGGGAACACCAGCACCTATCCCCAGGCCGTGGGGTTACAGGGAAGAACAGCCAGATTTAACAGTACGTGGCAAACTGCAGGAAAACTTTGGTAAAAATGAAGGAGTTGTCTTGAAAAGAAGTCTTAAAGAAGCATGAAGATTTGCAACTGGCAGGAGAGATCTTGGGGAAATGGCAGCAGCCTCCAAATTGTCTGATGAGCCATTTTATCAGTGAGATGGTGTGTTTGGTCTGATCTGTGACTCCATAGGAAAATTTTTAAACAGATACAGAGCAAAGTATAAGCATGACCTTTGTTCCCCAATTGATAGGGCACAACATATGCAGGCATCTGTATGTATGTTTGTATCTATAAATCCACACAATGCTGGGGAAGACTCTCTTACTGGTGTATACAGGGTGATGCCCTACATCAAGGGCAAAACACTTGGTCAGCAGTAACAAAAAGATTAGAGATAAGCAGAAGTTAAATCATGATGAAAAAATAAATGATTACAAGGTAAGTTGTAGTTCCACAAGCATTGCTGTTGAAACTGTGCACACTGCTGTTATCTAGCAGTGAAATCTGGACCAAAATCAGGGCACAGGATCACTTTTCTGTCAAATTTGGCAGAGCACATGATACAGAGTTTACTCTGGCTGTGCACTTTCCTGATAGTTTTATGCCTGGCAGTGTGGTGAAAGTTTAAGTTTGAAGCCTGTTGTTGCAAAGATAATCCATCAGAAGTTGCACTGGTCAAGTGAGTTTACACCAGACCAGTGATTTTTGTCATCTCTCTTTGGTGTTAGAAGTTAGAAATGTAGAGCTGAACTTGTGCCATTGAACCATGGCCTGAAGCTGGTGAGTTCTGGCCTTCATCATTTACCCTGCGTGTGAGTCTGCAGTTCTAGTGAAAGAACTACTAAACTTTTTCACTATCAAGCATTTCTGCCTTAATTTTTGGGGCTTCAAAACTTGGTTTCTGAGAAGCTTTTTGAAAAAGCAAATTAAAAAGTTTGAAACTTGAAGCAATCAGTGCTTCTGATGCTAAGCATTCTCCAGGAGGAAGATTTCCTTTGTTTTCTAAAGATGGTCAGATTCTATATTCAGCTGATATTCACAGAAAGGTTTTTACAATGCTGGATTGCCTTCAAAAATTTTTTTGAGCCTGGATCTCAAAGGCTTTGTTGTGAGCCTCAGTGGTTTGCAACTGCAGCAGGGCTTCATTCTCCAAAGGCTGTAAACTGGCATTGGGAATTACCTGGAGCTGGAGAAAGGACCTGAGCACTGGCCTGAAGTGATTACAGTGGTCTAAGGCAGGCACAGGGCAGACGGCCTCCTTCTGCCACATCTGGAGCCGGCACGTTGTCTTGCATTTGGCTTGGGAAGCAGGAGGCCGTTAATAACCCAGCCATTGGGTAACAAATGCAGAGGATATTGTGGCCTCAGCAGGAGGAAGGGATGAAACTCCCCATAAAGCTAAAGATGTGAGAAGGTATTTTTGGGAAGGTGCCCAGTCATCCAGACCCAGTAAGGAGTCAGATAAGACTCCAAGCCTTCATGCAACCTTAACAAAGAAAAGCCTGCAGGCCTTTAATGGGAGACAGCCAGTTTCACTTCCACCAGCATCAATTCAGCCTTGCGTAGGTTCAGGCTGAGCTCTACATTTGATTAAAACTGGCAGGCAGGAGGAGTTTCACATTTCATTTTGTAGCCAAAATTTCTGCTGTACTGGTAGAAAATCATCCGCAGTGCTAATAGAAACAGTTTAGCAATTTTTTAATAAGTGATTGTGTTCATTCTAAGACGTCCATTGCCTGAGGCTTCCTGTGCCATTGAACTCCACTTTATTATGTGGAGCTTCAGTCTAATTTTCCTCCTTACAAATTCTTGTGCAGTCATTATGACTGTGTAGCCCAGTTGCAAAGGAGGTAGTCAGAGTTGGGCTGAGTTTGTTTAATTTCTGTATGAAAGAATTCTGGTCCAGCCTGCTGACTACCTCATTTTTCTCACATTCTTGAGGAATGTCCCATCCCATAAAAAAGTGCTGCATGTGAATTATGTATACTGACTTGAGAGCATCAATCAGTTCTGGTTTGGAAGGTATTAATCCTGGAGTCCTACATGTTCTCTATTCCTGCTTTCTCTCTGCTGCTAAATCCTGGCACTTCTAAGTGAACTGTTTATAATCCTAACTGCAAAAAGCAGTCTCTGTATTAAACATGTATTATGGTATATAAATTGTACATATGTGCCTACAGACATTTGTTTCAAATGTAATTTTATGCTTCCTAACAAATTCCAGTTGTGATGTTAATTTCAATTGCTAAGGTATGAGATTTTGTATACCCTATATTATAAAATTTAAGTTCTTATATCCTTTTTGGGTGACAAAACCAGGACTAGTCTATTGCCATCTCTGCTACATTTCTCATATCCTTCAGCTCAGGCTGTCTTCAAATCACTCAGTAGCTCCTGTTCCAGTTTTTCCTCTCTTCTTTCTTACTTGGAGAAAAACAAACCCAATGCACTTGATCAATTAAAAGCCATTTTTAGGTGTGAGAGGATAGAACATTAAAGAACTTGAAAACAGGGCTGACCTGACTAACTGCTTCAGTAGATGCACTGTCCAGGAAAATATCTGCAGTCCAGTCTTGGGGACCTTGGAGGTTTCTGCTGCCATTCACAAAGGAAGTGATCTCCCCCTGCGCCTGGGATCACAATCCTTCTGACTGGGATGGGGCCTGAAGCAAAAGTCCAGGGACACATTCAGTGCTTCTTAGTAAACTGGGTCCTTAGATAATGTAGTTTAAAAAACAAAATCAGGTATCTGAAGTGGTCCATATGTCAGCTCCACTCTTCACAGTTACTCTTACAATTAAAAGAATTTACCAGAGCGACTTCTATGTAAATGCACTCCAAAATTAATGGATTTTATGAAACAGATAGCCATTCTGAGCAGCTCCTTGTTATAAAATTTAAAAAGAGGACTGAACTAGAAGAATGTACTTCTAAAAAAGCATAATTTTTTGAGCAAGTATATTTCTGTTTAGAACTCAGAATTTCTACATGTGAATGGGAAAAAATAGCTTTTTAAATTCCCTTTCACTGCAGACTCTGGGTTTTGTTTGTATCTCCTTCTTACTGAATAGGTAATTGTTCTGGTAAATAATGAGACTATATTCCAGTAACAGCAGCAAATTTTTGTGAAGTCTAAAATCCTGATAACCAGTACAGTAATCTTATATTGCATACATTTTCCAAGTGTGGAAACTTTTCTTCAGATACTGGGTGGCTTGTGGCTTTGAATCCATAAATGAAGCTGTTTATGCAGACCTATGAGTGGGTTTTGGTAGCTGAAGATGACACTACATGAAGGAACAATTCTGTCCTTAAAATGTGACTTCAATAATCACTTTATCAGAGCCCATATTTACTGCTTTCCACTGACTACGTACTGCATTTACCCACTTTTCAGCTAAAAACTTTCAGTTTTCCAATCTAAAAGCTCCCCAAGCCCTCCAGAGCTCTTTTTATTTTATGCATCATCACTGACAATAAAAATAAGACGAGCCAAATTATACTGCTAGCTCTATCTCTGTAACATCAACTGTGGTTAGAATATGCCTTCAGCAACATCTGAAAAACCACATTGGTTTGCAGAGTGCTTGTTGGGCACATGAGATGGTAAGGCTTGACTTCACTGCCAGATCTTTGTGGATTTGAGACTGAGAAACACCTCTGTTTGCCAGGTGAGCAAACTCTATGGTGCAACAGATGAGACTTAATGAACCTGCGTCTATGAATTCTGTAGCCACTCGGAAAATTTTGGCAGTTAAACTCCACTCCAAGTTTGGCTTTCTTTGCAGATGATATTAAAAGCATGACATGCATTTTGGTCAGGGCTTTTTTAGTGTTGAAAGCAAATAGCTTGGAGATCTTTTGTAATGTTTTAATAAAGGAATATAACAAAACCTCCCTAGAGAATACTTTCAACATATTTATTCTCATGTCCTCTCTCTTACTCCTCTTACAAGTTTTCTTCAAGTGTCACTGCATGTTACTTTTTAGGTTCATGTTATGTGCCAGTCAATCAAGTAATAGTACATTTAATTAATGCAAATTAACTCAAATATTGGGTCAAATATCGGGTAATATCAGTCCAGTCAGCCAGAGTTGCACATTATGATCTCAGGGGCACTAAGGGCTTTGGTTTTTTGCGAGTTTCTGCTTCTTTAAAAGATTTGGCAGCATGTTTAAACCAAAAGTTTTGCTTTCAGTCCAATGCAGTCTTTGGACGTTATTCCAGGATTTCCTGTGTGCACTGCACGGCAAGAGATCAAGTCTATAGATTGCATTCAATTAAACAGGTCATCTAAATGAGATAATCAAAATAAGTGTGTGGCATGTATTTGTACAGCAATCACTGCAGCCTAGTCAATACCTCTAGTTAACAAGCACCACAGATTTTCATGTACATTTAGGCATGAGCTGACAAGAAATTGGGTTCATGATGTATTTCACTATCCCAAAAATCTGTAAAGGAAGTACTAACCAAGAAAAAAAATTATTTGGATGGATGGAAGGTTTTTGTTTGCCTTCAAAGGTGCAGTCCTTATCATTTACCCTGACATCTTGTGTGCAAACACTGGCAGGGTCAAGCTTAAACAATGGGAAAACTGGTTGTAAAGGCTGCTCATTGCCATGTCTCCCCTTAATGTGAAAAGTGAACTGCTACAAACGGGTGACTTGTAAGTTGCTTGTTAGGGCAATAACTCTTGCTGACAAACGAGCTCTGACTTGGATGGGGAGGAAAGAAGGGGAAGTTCCCTGATCTCTTTTGTCTCAGTACAATGTGCTGGATTTAATAGAGGCTGGAAAGACTGAGCAGAACACTGCTGGTGCTTTGAAAAAAGTAATAGCTTATTTCTAACAGGGTTGAGACAAAACAAGATATAGAATTTCTCCAACTTTTTTGGGTTTTTTTTGCCTCCAGAGAAACATTAAAGATGTGGCCCTCAGAGCTGATAGGCACCACTGCACAGAGTTTATCATTTTCCACCTGCATGGATGCTTTCTCTTATGCTGTCCCCTAGGAATCCTACCTTTTGTCTGCCAAGTGGAACTAAGTTCAAATACTTTTCTGCTGATTTGGCAGGATTAAGAAATAAATTAAAGCACCCTGACTGCCTAGAAGTCTTGTTTTACCAGCTGCTTGCAAAAATCTACTAATGATTACATTTTAAGTCCTTTTAGCACTTTGAGTTCAGCGGGTTAAGCCTACTGGACCTAGTGGCATGGGAGTCATGTGTCTCCTGTATCTGAGAGATCAATGTTTTATAGTAGGTTGGCTTAGCAATAAACAGTGAAAAAAGACCATCACTTTACACCTAGTTCTATTAAACATACAGCACTACCTTGTCGAGGCACCTAAAGGCTAAGTGGTCTCTCTGGCAGCCATGGTCACCTCTCGCCAAGCCAGAGCTGTCATGTGAGCTCATGTAAATCTGTTCCATTTGTGGAAAATGAAAAGCTCAAGAACCAAAAGAACATAAAATGTACTTAGGAAGTCATTTCACCATCCATGAGGGGTTACTTCATTAAATTTAAACAGATCTGTTTTCTGATTTCACTTAAAATCAACTTAAGGGTATGATGATTTAAAAAGGTAGTAAGGAAAATAAAGCAAATATGCTGACCAGATATTCTTAAAAATATATTTCTCCATTATTTTGCCACAGACTCCATTTTTGCCAGGAATGGACTGTGGCATTTGATATAGTAAAAGCAGATGGTGTTTTGTTCAAGGGGAATAAAAATTTAAAACAAGACAGTTAAATTTATTGGAATTTGAAAAATTTGGCACAAAAAATTATTCTTTGAATCTAACCAAGTTTACACGAGCTTGCTCAGTTGTAACAGTCTTAGCATCTTTCTCCAAGCTCACAGTCTGTCTTGGATCTCTCCATGCTCAAATTCTTATACTCTAATGTTTGATTACGACTGAACAAATTAGATGTAGTTTGTGCTGGAAAATCTGTTTTATTTCAAAGCACTTTTGTCAAAATCAACCACCAACTGCAATATCTCCTCCTTATGAAGTTAACCTGACTTGAAAAGGATATGCATTATCTCTTTGGCTCTCTTAAATATCAGATTTTTAGAACCAGGATCAGTTTGGGTATATTCGAGAAACCTGAGTGGCATTTGCCAAAAACATTTCCTGATGGCTTAGCCTTTCAGAATATGCTAAGCATCCCTTTAGGGTTTAAGATACCCCATGGCTTACTGAGGCCCACACTGATGATTATCAGTTGAATGGACCCTGTCAGGAGAGATTTTGACCCATGAAAACAAGGACTTCCTAGAGAATAGATAACAAAACCCAAAGGTTCATCCACTCATCTCTGTTTCTGTAGCTTACAGTAAACAAAGGAGCAATGTGGGCTGGCTGCTTAGTACCTCTTTTCTCTCATTTTTCCATTTGAATAACTTATGGAGGGCTGGGTTGGAAATCTGGTTGGCTTTATGTAATGAAGCTGCTTTTCTCTAGATCAGAAGCGAGACGTTTTAATTTGCTGCCAGGATTAAGCGATGGCCATTCTTGCTGGTAACTTTCTGCCAGTGCAATGAATGACTGTTTTGAGTGATTTACTGACGTGGGACCTGGTGAAGCAAAGGATTACAGGATGAAAATATACAGTGCATAAAACAGGTCACATGTCACCAATAAAAATACCAATAATCCAGGGTTTTTTCTTCACATTTTATATGGAACTACATCATTGATTTAAGACCATTCCCTACAAACTACTGCACTAGCTGATTACGACTGTGGTTTTCTGTAACAACCTTCTATTGCTGCAGCCCCATACTTCAGTAGTCCAGCACACCTCAGTAATGATGGTTGCCTGGTAATACTTTCTCAAAACCCCTTTATTAATAGCAGCAAACTTGGGTTTCTTGCAGATGACTTGTAAGTAACCCAATAGGGATGATGTATTAAAAGAAACCCAAACCTTTCACTGCAGATCTTAGCTCAAAAGTTTGCATCTGCAAAAAGGGTTTTCTGAATCTGAGCTTGGCCCACTATAAGAAGTAAAGATTATTAAACTACTCAGACCTGAATGTTGTCAGTGTGTGGTTATATGCAAACATGGAGATTTAGTTTTTGGCCCAATACTGAATTCTCATGTTTGCTGGAATTGCCTTATCCAGTGCCAATAAGTTTCTCTACTAGAAAATGAAGTAGTGCCCTCTGTAATCCAGTGGAAAATAAACCAATCCCTGTATTCAGTATGTCGTATGGTCTTTCTCCAAATGTGAAGGAAAGTCATAGTTTCATATCCTACTACATTCAATACTTGAACGTCTTAAAAAAACTTAAATCCATTTTGCATTTTCACATCATTTCCAAATGTGTTAATCCTGTGAGTTTTTCTCCTGTAAATAGGTGAAATGAACTCCTTTGTGTTATGTGTAAGAGTACTGTTGGGATTTCTGTAAGATTCTTTTTAAATATGATTTTAAAAAAATAAAATACAGTGGTGTTGAGAAAAATATTTCCTGTAGCAGCAGGATATGCTTTTTTAAAAAACCTGCAAGTCCCAAGCTGGGCTGGAGTCTGTGAAAATCAAAGGCATTTTTTAAAAGATAGAAGACCATGTAGATTTGGCATACTGACAAAATCCCACTTATGGAATCCATTCAGTGTCTTAGCCACAAAAATTGCAGAACGAACACCAACAAGAATTTAGTTTCCAGAATACTGTATTTCTTCCTCTCTTCTCCCTTCTCTGTACTCATTTCCTGAAAGCTGGCTCATTAAGGAAAGGAAATGGTATTTTTTTAAAAAGCAAATAATTAGCTGTTCCTGAAATTCCATCCCATGGGTTATCCCACTGTCTTTGACATACCTACAGTACAATAATTTCATCTGAAGAACTGATTTCATGAGTTTAATTTTCATGTATAAAGTGTATTTCTAGAAGAAAGCCATCCTTTTTTTTTAAACATAGCAGATGTATTTTTGTCCTGTCATTTTAAAGGAAATATATTAGGTAATTGAATATTTTCTAAAAAGCTGGATCTTTAAAGTCAGCCTGGGATTACGCTAAATGATGAATAAACAACCAGAAAAAAAGCTTCCAAATGCTTGCACATCATTACATTTTTGGGAGGTTTTACTGAGTGGATAAAAATAACCACAGAAGCATTTTAAGGGTAAGAAAATGAAAATAAAGACCTGATGATCCTTTATATTCAGTATATTTTGCTCATTTACTGACTTACTCCTGTAGATTTTGTGTTTATAGCCAGGCAGCTTCAAACCACTTGCTTCTTCTGTTTTCATCTGGAAGTATTGGGAACTCTGTAAATATCACCAGGCTTCAGCTCCATGAGCTTTTGAAGCTGGAATAAAGCAGAATGACACCCTTCCCCTATCCTGTGAGGCTTCCTCCCTTCCCTTGCCAGGGCTGGCACTGTTTCCTACAAGGCTTCTTTTCAGGGCAGGATCAGCCCTTGGTAGCCCCACGGCTCCGAGGGAGAGCAGTGCGAGTGTCTCACCCATATTACTGCTTCTTTGTCCTAGGTGCTAAGCAAAAACATGCACGAACACAAACCTCCCACCACCCAGTTTTACTTGCAGAGCAGAAACCTGAAGGTGGGAGAAGGATGGCAGTAATCAGATCTCGGAAGCAGTTGCTCCAAATTGCACAAGAAGCTTTGCTCAAACTTGGCGAGCATCAGGCGTTCGCCACCACCGGCTTATTCCCTTCCCACTGCCTAATGGATAATGCTAGATGGCTGACCAGACTAATCAAATACAAATGCTTCCAAATGGGTAAGAAGAACTTGTGTGGGATGAAATTGTGAAGCTATGTGTTGATGGCGGAATTTCCTTTCCAGTTGCATAGGTTTTCATCCTTAGCGCTTGATTTCCAAAGCAGTGCCATGTGCAGAACACAAAGGCAAAGCACGGTGCTGTCAAGAGATGCTGTACAAAGTGCTCATGGTCCTCCCATGTCCTTGACTACAGAATGATGCTGTCTTGGCTGCTGCTGTTGAGGGTGTACGTAGAAAATTGAGCCTATAAATGAGTAGTTCAGAGAACTCTGGGACCAAAGAGGCCTGATTTCCTGTAAATTCTTGTGTTAGGTTTTATGGATCTTTGTCCTTTAGTTTTTCAGGTGGCTGGAGCATGTATTTGGGCTCTCTTCCATGTGGATTCTCTGGTGTCTAACAACATTTGAGCTCACATTACTCTCCATCTCTCACTGGTGGCATTAATAGGGTTTCTCTCCTCTGCCTGCCACATGCTTTCAAAAAAGTGGCTGGAATCTGAGACTCTGAAACCTCCACAAGTGTGGTTGGAACTGTGCTTCCTCACACACGGTTTGAATTTGTCCACGAACGTAGAGCAGTTTTAACTGGGCAAGGGAGCTATAATTCCACTGACTCCAGTGTGGTTGTTGAAAGGGCCAGGAGGCAAAATTGTACATATGTGAAAAATCCCAGGATTTTAGGAAATGTTCCTTTCAAATTGCAGTAATAAGCAAAAAACACTGAACCAGTTTTACAGTAGTGAAATTTTATGTTTTGTTACAAAACACAGATATTTAAAAAAATAAATAAAAGGTGCCTCTGAAGCTCTTAGTGCTAGGAATGGGATCAAATTGGGAATTTGGAGGCTCTGATAATCCTGGCTCCTACTGTTCTGACCAGGGAACCTGACAGGAGTAAGGTATCTCATACAGGTTGATCACAACTCTGAAGAGTTGGCATTTTTCAGCCGGGTGCAGCAGTTGCTCCTAATTCGCACAGTATATTCATGAGTAATGTCAGACCCCAAACAGTGCCAGACCTTGTTGTCATCTTACATGATAGCTTAGCAAACAGGACAAAAAAAAGGGTGATAGCAGAATACTAATATTAACTTTGTAGGAGAGAAAAGAGATCTGTTGCACATTGATCTCATTAAGTAAATGATTTACTGGAATTTCCTCTTGCTTTGCAACTCGCCTGAGAACATATTCGATCTCAACTATCTAAGGCCTGGATAATTTCATCTGGTTCTCTGCCAGCTATGACACAGCCATTTAACTCTGTCACTTTTCTTGGCCACCTCCATTCAGTGTTTGTTGCTGGCTTCTGTTTCTAAAGTAACAGGACAGTATTTTCCTAAGATACCAAGGACGTGGCCAACAGGAACCGGGAGGTCTCATCTGGCTCTGCTTAAAACTGGCTAATCATTGAAAATTTGGTCTGAGGTTGAAAAGGACAGCACTAGCTTTCTGTTCTTATAAGATTCGGTTTTATATATCCCAGGGACTAAAAAAAAAAAGAAAAAAGGGAGAAATAGCAGAAACTACATAACTGTGGATAAATCAGACTTGATTAAGTTTGGTTATCTTAATTCCTGTCTTCAACCACTTGGACGCAAGAAGATCTGTTACCACTTTCCTTGCAATTTGGAGCTGCTAGAATAAAATGTAAGGCAAATTAATGATGAAAGAAATTTCTTAAGGGGCTGATTTAGCATGAAAAATAATTAACAAAATAACTTAATTATGACACTGAGACTGCTGTTTGATACTTCACATTCTCATGTTTAACTCCCATGAATACATAAATGTGCATTTAACATTTGTGAAGATACAATAGGGATTGCAGGTCTGCAGGGAGGGATATGCACATGCAGTGCATATGTGATCTCAGTATGGTGATTTCAGTCCAGCTCATTAATTGCTACAATTCTGACATCATGATATAATGCAGGCATAATCAAGATACATTAGAGTCACTTTGGATATCTGAACATGAAGCTGTGGGATGCCAAGAGTTTAACAAATTACCTGGTATCTACTAATTTATCACTTGTGCATGTTATTGGACTACAAATAGAAACAGACCTGACTATTGATTTGAGAATCAATAATGGTTTCTAAGGCAGGTGATGAAATTACTCTAGTACCTGCTGATAATAGAGGGAGCCTGACAATCCAGGGCTTGTGAAGATTGCTCTGTCTGCTTTTGCTAGTTAAAAAATAAGAGTATTATGTAAAATGACATTTTTATCACCAAAAGGAGATTTTTATGACTTGTAAACATTGTATGTTGAACAGAGGGCACATCTCTACTGACAAATATATTTAAACAGTAAAAACACCTAATTAAGTTTTATAGTACCTGTATTTGTCTAGTAGAGAGAACTGATTACAGGAAGATCAATAGGCAGGATCATTCATTGCAGCAACCTAAATGCAGTCGGGCCAATGGGAGTTTGGAATGAGCCAGGAATGTACCTTGAAGCCAATTCCCTCACTGCTGGAGATTGCTGTCCCACATCCAGCACTGACTGAAGCATGAGTACATACTATCTATGTATTAACTGTGCCATTATTTCTTACGGACCATCAGCTCAGAGGTAAACCCAGTGTTTGCAATGATCAGTGTGCAGGACACAGCAGCTGATGTGAGGCTGCTATAGCGGAGGCAAATGGACTGCCCCCATCAGTGGAGAAAGGAGCGCATGGTCCCTGAGAACTTAGACCTGCTTGGACCTGGGTGCTCTCCAGCCGCAATGGGGGCACCAGTCAGAAGACAGAGGTGGGAAGGGCAATTTGATAGAGCCTACACTGGCCTGCTGGGATGCAGAGTCCTTTGAAAGGTTGCAGGGGACACCTCTTGACCCCTGCCCTCCCTGTGCTTTGGGCTTACTGTCATTGTCAGCAGCACTGCAGACCCCAGGTCTTCGTGCTGAAAGGGTGAGGCCTTTCCCTCTGTCCTTGTTTAGCACCTTTATGCACCAAGCATAATTTCACCCTACACGTGCTGATTCCAGAAATTAAAAGCTGTGGTATATATGCTTCAAAGCAGAAATGTATTTTTTTGCAGCCTTTACTGTTGCTACATCAACTGGCTTAGCCTTGGGCTGTGTAGCCCCCAGATGCATGACTGCCTTCTTCTGTATCACTCCAGCCTGGAGCATTAAGGAGATCCACTTATAACTTCTTATCAGCACAGCATGAAGACAGGAAGAAAATCACTTTTAAGAAACAGCATGCCTTTTAAAATAATCAGCTCAAACTTCTGGTTCAGATTAAGCACAATAAAGCTTGGGTTGCACCCGTACTATATCCTTTGGGGAAGAAAACACCACAGAGGCGTTGTTCATAAGAATGGATTAGGCTTGCAAAGATCAGTAACTAGTATAATCTGGAACCTCAATTCAGATGCTTTGTTTTTTAAAAATAGGGTTCACTGGGGCAAATGTATGCCAGATGTAACAACCGTGGCCAGCAAAACTAATTATTTCTATTTAAAAATTCCATTGCTAACACAAATGCTGCCTGGAATGGTGTGGGTTCATATTTTCAGCATATGAAAGGGCTCTTCAGCTGCTGACATCTCTGGAAGCAGTTTGACCAGTAAAGCCAGGAGTCCTCTGTGGAAACAAAAGCCCTGTGGTTCTTTTATTAAGTGTATCGTGTTTTCCTCAGTGCGTGCTAGGTACAGCTAGGAGCTATGAATGTGGGAGAACACCCATTGGTGAGTCCATCATCAACTCTTTCAGCTCTATAGAGCATATAAACGGGTGTTCTTTCCATAAAAATGTAAATTACAGTAAAGATAAAATATTCCCTCTCTCCACAAACTTTTTTCAAATACTCACAAGTTGTGCTTGTCAGCACATGCACATGCCTGTGTGTGTTCACAGGACATGCAAGCACAAGTTTATGGGGGCAAGAAGAACTGCAGAGTTTTATACTCTGTCCAGCAACTCTTGCTTTTATTCCCATGCCACACAATAGTACTGTGGGTCATAAAATCCCTTCTTCCATCTCTTCCTAGTTCATAGTAAGGCTATTCCTGAGTAAAGAAAACTTCCTCTTGATTTTGACTATGCATTGTCCAGCATTTCAATGCATAATAAAAAAATTGCACTTACAGCTAAGGTATTATTATGAACTTCCCAAAGTTTGACTGAAACTGCATCTGGAGCCTGCATGCACTATATTTCAGTTACAGAGTGATTAACCTGGCTAAGCTTTACTGAAGGAAGTCTGGATCCATGAGCTGAAGTTAGTAGGCTTGTAGATTTAGGCCCAGAGACCCATCCCAGCCCAAAAATTTAGGCTTGTTTAAAGACACTTGAACTTGTTATGGTCAGTTGAGCGCCAGGTTTTCTTAAACTGTTTTCTCAGCTGTATTTTGCACTGAGGTAGGGCTCCAAAACCATCAGGAGTAGAAATCTGTGTAGTTTGCACGTGTATACTCACATCAAGGGCACATAAAAATTATGAAGAACATCAGAACTCAAAATACAGAGTTTGTTTTTTAAAAAATCTTCAATAAAACCCATAGTTTTGCAATACCATAGAACAGAAAAAGAGAGAATCTGAGAGCCATGAGTGAGCAGCTGTGTGAGCCATTTTCTGCAGTCTACCTCCTGCAATGTTTCATGAGTTAGGACTTCTGTTCAGCCCTGTTGACAGACATCTGCCACGGAAGAGATACTGTGTACATGGCCAGAACACAAACAAGAAAAACTGATTCCAGTTCTATTGTCACTTCCCTCAAATGCATTTGGACAGTGATGAGAAAAGTTCTTATCTGATTTATGTTTCCTCTCAAATCAACAAAATGATGTCACAATATTAAGAAATCCTTTGCTGATCTGCCAACAAAATTATTAATGCCCCATGAGTTCTTACTCAGACCTTGAATGGAAGTTTTATTTCCATTTACTGCCATTTAATTTAAAATCTTGCCAGACTTTTGAGGCAGTATATGCCTTGCAGTGCATATTGCTGTTCCCACAGGGAACAGTCTGTCACTGTCAACCTGAGAGCAACGCCTCAGGTTGTGCTGATACAGCTTCACTGGCAGCAAATCATAAACTAAGTGAAGTGGTTGGACCACCAGAGGAATGATGAATAGTCCTCAGAATAACCTCGTTACCTCCCTTTAGAAAAGATGATGAGGGATCAAGGCAAGGCGCACTTTGTTTGCGTTCTTTTCTTGACCTGCCATGACCCAACCAAGAAAGTAACACAAATTTCAGAAAAACACTGATGTTACCTGAGAAAAAGGAATGCTACTCAGAAATCTTGTGAAAAAGATTTGACCAGGGAAGAACATTCTGAAATATGGAGTTGCAGATTTGGAAAACAGCCCCATTCAGCATCTGAAATGTTTCGTTTTCCACATGAAAGAGTTAACTAAGGAATCTAAATTAGCTGACTGTAAAAACTATGGTACATTGAGATTACCGAATTTTATTTTTTCAGTGAGTTGTTCACAGTAAGAAGTGAGATTAACTCTCCTATCAACATCGGAGTTGAATTCAGAATTGCCCCCAAGACTCAAGGATATTGGAAGAAGAGATTTCAGCCCTTGTCCAGAAAAATCCCAGATCTGGATATCAGCTTTAAAAACAAGCAAATGTAGTATGCCTCAAATAATTCCTTTCTGCACAATCCTAGTTCTTGAAACTTATAGGACATCCTACAGTTGTGTGATTTTTTATGAGATAGGGTGTCTTTGTGCATTGCATCTTATCTTTCTAAGTTTTGTCAGCCAGGGTGACAAACAAATATTCTGGACACTGAAGAGAGTGTGGTCAAGAATGAATGGAGCATATCCTCCTGTAGTGACTGTCTGACCTTCCTGGTTTGTTTTCCTTTTCATACAGATGAAGCATCACTCAAAAACTCTCTGGGGACTCCTGAAAAAAATGGAGCTCCCATTCTTATCTGCATGGCTGTGTTGGTGGGGAACAAGGGTACAAAAGCCATAGTGAGGTTACTGCAGATGATTTCTGGATTAACTGCATGATTTTGCTAAATGCTTCAATAGTAAATGCTTTGCCTCAGCATGAATAGCTCAAATGAAGTATTTCAAGCCATGCAGAGATGATTTATTTGGAAAAAATTAGTAGTTATTTTAATCCAATCATGTTTGAATAGCTAGTGAATGAAAAGGAAATCTCTTTGCCTCCTCCTTCTCTTCATTTAAATCCTTATTTTACTCCTGCTGATAAGTTTATTCCTGAAGCATGCATAGCTTTCAGAGGCTGACAAATTTCTTCGTCCATGGCCTTTCAAGGCAAGAGCTAATAAACACATGGAGACTACAGTCCAAAACTCTTCATAGCACTTCATATGCGGAATAACGGGCTACTTAATCTTCATTGGATTAACAAAAGGATATGATAAAACTAGTGAATGCGGTAAGATAATCAAAACAGTTTTTAAAGCTGACTTTTAATAGACTCTCATGTTTCAAAGAGTAAAAATTTATAGCAGTACCCAACAGCAAACACTTCTGTAGCACACTTTCAGATCCCAAACATTCTGCACATTTTCCTGAAAAAGGAAGAAAAATAATCTAATTCTCTTCCTACTTCTACCATCTTTTTCCAAGGTGAACACACTTCTTTTGTGGAATCATCTCCATTTAAATAAATGTTACTGACAGAAAAATCTGATCCACAGTCGCTATGTGGACTTCTGTTTCTTACGTAAAGGGAGACCAGTGCAAAGCTGAAATCTTCAACTGCTTGGATTAGAAAATATAGGTACCCCCACTAGAAACTTGGGGAGACAGCCCCTTTTCTTTCTTTTTTTTTTTTTTAACTCAGAGGTAGACTGTGAAGCCTAAACCTGTTTAACTCTCCATTTTACAGGAATGAAGTTCTGGCCACTAACACTCTCAAACCAGCTTTTTTCTTTTCTCTTATCTCAATGCACAACCCCCACTGGGAGGCTCCATTAAAACCTGAGAGGACTTCCCTGACAAACTTTGATCAAGCTCACTTGAGCTGCATAGTCCAAAGTATGGTCTCTTCTAAGAAATCTTTAGAAACTGCTCTGTAGCTGGTCTACGAAGAGTTTTCCGAGCATTTGCTGCAAGTCTTCAGGCACTGAAGTGTAATCTAGAGAAGCACAATTCGACAGAATTGATCTCCAAAGACATGTATCACTACAGCTCAGGTGACCTAAAAACTATTTTTAATGTGACACTCAATTTAATGTGTGGTAACTGTGTTAAATGTTACAGACTAGAAGTGCAAGCATTTATTAGTAAGAGCAGTTGTTCCTGAAAGAAACCAGAAGGTACCACTCCTGTTAAATTTCTAATTGGCAGATTCAGAAGGTTTGTCTCAACTGGAGAAAGTGCATTACCTGTTTTTGTCATTAATAAATAACTTAAGGTCAGATCCAAAGTCTGTTAAAATTTATGGAAAAGCTTCCCAGTGATTTCAGTGCATTTTGGATAAGGGCCTATGCATCTATATTTCTTCCTCAAAGCATTTTCAGTTCAAGGGTATCATATGTCATTGTCCTCATTATTTTAGTGCATCATAAAAGTATATTGTCATCACAGAAATTTTAGCAGCTAAAGGTAAGCATGGAGAAACCCTTTCATGCAGTACAGGAGCAGAAAAAAGAAAAATGATCCTGCCAGAGTCACTGTAAAGCTCTGACTTGCTCTCTCACTATAGGAATGATACTGTCATGTTAAAATTATAATTGCTGATGGGTTTATGCCAGCAGTTGACCCAGATAGTGAGTTGATCATCAACTGAAATGGGGATGTAAGCCTTAATAAGAATTGAAAGAACAGAACTGTTACGAGGAATTCCCTGTGGAGCCCTTGAACAGTAGACAGTGTTATCTTTGCAGCTGTGCGTAGGAAGAAAGCACAGACTTCAACAATTCTCCAGGCTGCAGAATGCACACAATGGTGTATTTCACATGAATGCATTTTTCTGTTATGGCTACCACTAACATGGATCCGTGCTTACATCTGGTGCATCTGTCCCTTTCATTTTTTATAGCTGATGGGGAGCCTACGCAGTAACAAAGATGTTATCTTTGAATACTTTTTTTTTTGCTTTTTGAGGAGCATTACAGTTATGCCTTCATATACACATGAACAGCAAGTGCTTAGTGTGTGGTTTTCTACTTAAATGTGCTATTTCAATGAATAGTGACGTCTAAAAGGCTTCCTCAGACATAGATTGTTTGCTCTTTTCAAGTTTGTCTTCAGTACACCCACTGGTATAGAAATATAATATAAATTGATAATCTCCATCACTTTGTAGAATTTCAAAGCCAGAAGCTTACTATGAATTAAAATTATTAAATATCAGAGTATAAGTAACAAAGATTATGATTAAGGTATATTATAGAGCACACAAAATGCCTTAGTGGAAGGCAGTTGGATACCTTTGATTAGTAAGAGACTGAGAAACAGATACAGCCTGGCTGTTCTCCACCACTGCAGAAGCACAAAGAAGTCATAAACTGAGCTTAACCAACGATTTAAATTGGTTTGTTGCTGTTTGCATCACTAGAGCTCCACAAAGGAGCCAAGTTATATTAGTGAGTTGAACCCCAAATATTTAAGTAAAATTTCAGAACAATGTTTGAAAACTGATACCAATACACTCTCATTAATATGCAGTTTTGGTAACTTTAATATCAATTTTACATAATACATAAATTTGTTAGTAATGAATTTAAAGTCTGTCAGGTTAGAAGTCTTTAAACACTATTTGATTTTGGTGACATATGAAAGGTAGTTTCTGTAGTGGTATTTTCTTCTTTTAAAAATATGTGGATTATCTTATGGAAAAGTTAATGAATAGCTAAATAACTTGGGAGAAGAATGTGAAAGATATCAGCCTGTTTGGTATTCCATAGCTGAAGTCTTCAGATATCGTGAACAATTCTTTGGGCAGAACTTGTCAAATCACCACCTTACTGTGGGTAAATATTCTGGATTTCCTGAGCTGCATTGCAGCACAAATCAGAGGCATGGGAGGAACAGCCCAGCTATCTTTATATGCCCCCCACTCTGATTATGAGCGCTATCTGGTTATATCCTCAAGATAAATTAGAACAACTTCACCGCTACTTTATCTCAGAAAGCCCCTCAAGGGGCTGTTATGCTCGTCAAAATTCACCAGAGCTCCAAATCCCACTTATCTCAGTGAAGTCGAGGGTGGGCTGATAGGAAGGCAGCTACACCATCTTCCTGTTAACTGGAGATTTCCTCCGCCTGTTAGCACGGGCAAGGAAGACTGCGTGGAGCTGTGATAAACAGTATTCAAGGATATGAAAGGTTGTTGCAAAGAGGAAGGGAACAAGCTAATTCCCACATGCAAGGCAGATAGGGAAAAAAATGATGTGTTCAAGCAGGAGCATCAAATACTGTGGTAGGAAAGATCAGAGTAATGTTTTTGGGACAGCATGTTCACTGAGGGAAGACAAGTGCAGGGAAAGATTTCCTAAAGCAACTGTGGAGTCTCTGCATGGAGGTCTTTAAAGACAGGTAAGCAAAACCTCTGTCTGGAGTGAAATGGGAATGCTTTATCCTGCCTCACGGTTTCTGACAGGTCTATTTTTGTTACAGTCCCTTATCGCCAGGGGGGCTGTGTGTACGTCTAGCTGGAGATCAGTGACCGTATCTGCTGGCAGTTCCTTGGGTAAGCCACCAGAGTTACCTTAGCTAATCCTTGATTTGCAATTGCTTTGTGGCTGCAACTGCACAGAGTTGTACAACCTTCTATGGACAGAAGAACACACCCTGTGAACAAATTCAATTATTACTTGTCCTCCCTTTGACAGGACATCTACCACATCAACAATTTAAAGTGTCCTCCATGAACATCTTTGCAGCAATACCATGTTGAAAAAAAATCACCATACAGCTAAGTCTATCAGGAAAATAATTCCATTTGTGAAAATATTTTCAGACAGAGGCTGAAAATTGCCATTACATTAGGCTCATGTCTTGAGACTTAGTTCTGAATGGAAAGGCTTACGTTTGGAAGGTGTTCTCTTACGGACCTGCCAGGCAGGCTTGGAAAGCTTTCAGTACTTGGTAAAACCAAAGTACAAATATTAGGTGAATGGGATCAGGAGAACACAGACCATGTTATTTTTCACTCATGAGCCTAAAAAGAAAAAAAATTAGAGGACCACCAAGAAACTCGAGGACTGAATGGATTCCTCCTCAATGCTGGCAGAAACATCAACTTGGATGGAAACCTGGAGATCCTGTGCTTACAGGAAGGGGTTTGTTTGCTTTCCTAGTCAGTGCTACTCGGACTTTGTTTCTTCTTAGATAGCTGACATCTGGTCACATATTTTGTTAATATTCAAGTCCAAATGTGAATAACATCTGATAATCAATAATTTTGAGATAAGCTTCAGCTTTTGGGTGTGTGTACATCTGGCCCCAAATATGAAATGTATTTCTTACTCATAAGCTCCAAAATAACAGAAATGCAAGTTAAAAAAAAAAAAAANCTCAATGCTCCTAATTACAAAGCAAAGGTACCTGTTTGTAGGTAAGGATAACAAAAGTAACAATAAAAAGCAATGTCGGGCCCCAGGTCTCTGAGTGTAGGTATTTTGTAACAGATGAAGCAACTGCAGTGAGTGGCAAGTGGGAAATGCTCTTTTCCTTAGTCAGATGTTGAGGTTAATGAGTTAAGCCAAGTGAGCTGGGATTTCTTCTGAACCAAGAGCTCCGGCTGCACCATCAATTTCTCCTCCCCACCACCCACTGAGTCTTAGCTTTCTGTGTCCTCCAGGTGCCAGCTACCACAGCAAACCTTCCCAGAAGCCATGTCCCTCCCTTAGCTCACGGCTGCTGTCCATCACTGGCTTTGGAGAAAGTTTTCCAAACCTTTTCCCAAACGTGGGTCTGCTGCATGGTAGATAGCATAAGTTGCTACTAGCCATGACATTGGGGTGTCCTTTTTTGGCTGCACCAAAATGGTGAATTCATTCCCCAGCTGCCCTCAGGAAACTTGATAATGAGTCCCACAGGCTTTCTTGGTGCTTAGCAGGAAAGCAGAACTGAACAAGTGCAGACCTCCCTGCTGCTGAGCTTGGACAATAGGGCTGCTCATAATACCAGCAGATGTTTTTGCTTTTTAGGCCGTACAGGGCAATTTATTTTCCTCTCAGGAGCAAACACAAGGATAGCCAAGACTAAGAAATTCAGAGCTAGTTTCTGGAAACCCACTATTGGTTTATGCTGCAGAGCAGTACTTGCAGTTAAGGTCCATCAGTAATGGGGCTCTTCTGGTTAGTACATGGAACTGCTGGCTCAGCATAAAGTGAGGTGCCTTAAGCATCAAAGCTGGGCTTAGTTTTATACCCTGCCCTGCTTAAACATGGTGCACCAGGTACTTTCTCTACTTTGTGTATTGTGTTTGTAATGGCATTGTGTTCTCTTCACCTTAAGGCATTCAGGTGTTAAAGCCATAGAACTCTGAAGTCCTCATTAGCATCATAAGGATCCGACTAATCTATATCAATTTTTTTACATTTATAAAAAACCCAACACTTTATAAACTATTTTTGGTTTTTCTTCTATTTCTTTGTGCTCATAAAAGTACTAAAATTAAAGCAGAAACAAAGGGGGAAACACATTAAACTGTTTAAAGTTTTTATTTCACAAAAACTTTTATCTGGATTTCTTGTTTGGATTCAAAGAGGGAAAACATAAGACTTTGATGTTCTTCATTGCCTGTTAAAAGAGAGAGAAAGAGACCCACCAATAGGAAGAAGTTGGCATGAAGCCCTCTTTGACACAGCAAGCACAATGTAAAGGATTAAAGGTCTAATCTAGAAGATATATTGCACACTAAACAGCAGAACCATTTAGGAGAACATTAAATGGCACTTAAGCTAAACAGTTGTCCTTGGGAACTGCAGTTTATATGTGACTGCTCTAATATCCATTTTAAGCTTGCAGGGCTTTGAAAACAAGATGTCATTGTTTTATAAAAACACACACATTTAATCTTCACTTGTGAGGCTGTTCTTGAAATATCTGGCTGCTGGACTGGCTAAACATTTCAGAGGAAACAAACGGGGCTGGTGTCAAAACTAGTACTGTTGCCCTTTATTTCTGAAGTTATTTGCATGTGCTCAGCTGATTTTTTTTCATCCAAATAAGCAAACCACAAACTTTTTTAATGATAAAAGTCCCATTTAATTTTTTAACAGTATTCCCACTGTTCTATCAGAAAATAATAATAATAATACAGCTTAAGTAATATGAGAGCACCAAGAAAGTGGTCAGTTCTACATTCACTTGTGTTCTGCGTTCTTCATAAATTAATATTTATGGAACTATTACGAGGCTTCAGCCAAAAATAAAGACCACCCAGAGCAAGGTTTCAATTTTAGTATTCTAGGCACAGATCATTAAAAAAAATCTTACAAAAAAGTCTTCTTCTATAACATGTACACTACATGGATTTTTGTGCACATCACTTAGTAGGCGTGTGAAGCATATTCCATTTCTAAAAAATTACAATGCATGCTTTTATAATTCATTTACTATTTCTCCCTAGGGAGAAATCATCCTCTCTACCATGCAGGCGGTGAGTAGAAAAGAAAAAAAGGCAACAGGGAGGGGACTGTATCTTGCAGAATTTTATAGTCCAGTTCAAAATCTTTCTGCTTTTAACTGATGATCTAGGAAACAAAAGGAAAGAACTATTAAAAAAAAAAAAAAAAAAAAAAAAAAAAGTCGTATCCATATATTTGATACCTTAAATATTTTTTCTTGTGTCTGTAATTGTATTAATCCTTGGCGTAGTGAATAATCAAGAGTATCCCTTAGCTCAAGTCATTATCCCCAAAAGCTCTGAACAATAAAGCATCATTGTGGTCCTCATGGACAGTTTTGGTTAACTGAGCTAGCGGTCTTCAAAGAGCTGCCAGGAGACAGGCAATCCCAGCTGGGTGCATTGTTAACTGCTCCAGAAAGGAGCCCAAAGGCGAAATGAGTGAGGAGAGCACCCACCTCCTGGGTGGCCTGAAGTCACAGGTGGCTCGGGGCAGAGGAGCACTGACAAGGCGCTGTGGGATAGGCTACGTGGTATTGTAGCCGTGGAGCAAGCAAACAGAAACCCTCTGTCTCCAAGAGGCATTTCAAGGGGGTTGCAAGAGAAGAGTTAGCAGTTATCCCATAATAACCTCCTGCCAGGCTCCTCAGTCACCAAATCACGATGCCTATCATCCTTGTTAGCATGGGATTAAATGCTGGAGTACCTGTGAAGCTGCTCCTCTCTGGCTGGGTAGGAATCCACTTAACTCTGTTAATTAAAAGCAGTGGCTGATACCTCATGGAAAGCATTCTCTGTCTGTGCATGGTGCTTGCCACAGTTCTGTGTCTCTATCTGACATCATTAGGTAGACTTGCCCGAACACAGCACTGAGATGTGCAAAGAACAACAGCAGTGCTGAGGGAAGCTGAGCACGAAGGCTCAGTTTAGCTAGGCCCCGAGCCTCAACAAAATGGTGTCCAGGGGTGACATGAATATTTCACTAGAAAATAGTTTTGTGTGATTCTAATTTTAAGGGGTTCAGGTCTGAAACCTGTCATGGGGGCAGGATGGTATTGGTGAAGGAAGATGAAGTATTTTAGCTATTCTCCTGTCTTTCCCTTGGGAAGTCTTCTCAAGGTGGTCTGTTCTTTTCAGTCCTTCAAGATATCCCAAATGCCAAATATCGCCCCATTCCCTAGGACATAAATTTCCTTTAAAGTAAGACCACTCAAACTGTGTCCTTAGCAATGGTAACTTTTCTGGTTAGGAAAACAGGAAATACCCAGGAGTAGGAATAATATGTTTGATTAGAACAACTAATTTCCTCAGAACAAATGCAAACTTGCAGGCACAAGTAGCCTTTCTTCAACTCTCAAAAACAAATTCAAAATGAAGGCAACGCAATTTTGAGATATCTTAACCTGTAAGACACCTGAGAGAAAATTAGTCTTCTTCCTGTCTAGAGCCATGTGACAGCTCTCTCTGCAGTCCTTCCCCTGCTTTGTAATGTCTCACGGAAAAGTTAGAGTCTCATCATACACAGACAAGTCTTACATGTTATTTATGTTTAGGGCAACTCAGGCTTTTTTTTTTTATTATTTTACCTTTTTGGCTTTTACCTTTAAAAAAAAAATTATGGCTATAAATGCTAGCTGGTTGGTATTTTTGTTGCTTTGTGTATGTCCTGCATTAAGTTGACCTCCATCCCTGATAAATGATAGAATCAAAAGTTCTGGAAAGAACAAAAGGGGTCAATGGGGTAAAAGGAAGGTTTGGGGATAGAGAATTTGTGGGAGGAAAAAAGGTTGGCTTAAGCTGGTGTAAACTATGGCACTTAAACAGAGCTTATTTAGTCAGAGTTATTCATTGTAAATGACATCATTTTGGACATTGAGCTTTAGAGAAGTTGAATGATCTCAGAACTTTCCCAGATTCAGAACATGGTAAACATTGGAGATAAAATGTCTGTAGTGTACAAAACATTCTCCCAACTGCAGCTGGCTGGTCCCATGCTGGAACAATGCATACCCACAAATAGCAAGTAACCAAAACACTTTCTATTTCTTAATAGGCTGTCTGCTGTTAATTATTTTAGTTGCTTGCTGGGAACAATAGAGGTGGATTGGAAATGATGGTTCAGAAATTATGAGAAATAAATAAGTAACTATTTTCAATGTTTTGGACTTTACTAGTAAATAGTGCCTCTCATTAGATGATCCTGAAACAGAAAAGGGTAACCATTAGTATTGTACTCAATTTACAAGCCAGTAGAGAGGGGCTAGGAAGTTAGTAGGGTGTTTAACTTTGAACAGCATGCAGGGAGGGCTTTTGCTGCAGCTATTTATAGAGGATTTACACAACTGTAGTGTTTATTGTGTCTTTCAATAAAAAGCAGCTGCAGAAACACGCAGCTGGCAAACTTCAGTACCTGTGAGATACCAAAGACATTATCCAGAAAGCCGATGCACAGGTACAAGGAGATTCACATGCTCTCTGCAGCAATTTAAGTGTTGCTTTTCTAACAAAAGTCTGAACCAATTTTAAATATTTATGTTGTTTATGTTCAAAATTCTCTTCCTCTGCCTGTTTTAAAGCCAGATCCTCATCCTGATATAAATCATCCAACCACATTGTTCAAGTTCCTCAGACAGGTCTTTGCTGCATGGTTCTGCAGGCTCTGGCACAGGTATTGTTCCGAGTGAGTCGCTCATCTACACACTGAAATATTTCTTCAAGGTTAGCAGTGCTATTGACCCAGATTTAGCTGTACATATGGGCTAGAAGCTGTGTGCTGATTGCGCTCTGGCTGACATGGGACCTACTTTCTCATGAGAAAATGGTGCAAATATTGACTCTATGACCCCTTTCAATCCACTTACAGACCCATCTTCCTATGAGTTCATGATGACCCTCACTTCTGCACATTAGCAATGCAGGCTCTATACTCTCTCTATATACACATCACATAAGAGAGATGCAAAGAAGAAAGGATCAAAGATGTGGCCATAAGCTGAACATCTGCTTCTGCCCATGATCTGTTTTCCTTGACATTTTCTTATCTTACATGCCTTTCATAAACTCCAGAACTTTCAAACCAGTCCCTCCTGTTTTCCATTGCATTATCCTGGACTGTGCTAAAAGAAAAAATGCAATTTATATGTATCTAGAAATTAAGACCCGGTGGAGAGCTTGCAAAGGAGATGCGACCACTGTTATAGTCAAAGGCCTGGAACAGCACTGTTTCAAATGCTGCCTAAATCAGAAGATGTGGTAAGTTTTATGTCTCTATTTATATGTTTCTTTAGAATTCTGTAGATAAGTTTGGGCTTAGAACTTTATTCTTTAGGTGAATTTCTTGTGAGAGGCCAAATAAAGGTCAGCAAAATTTGCCTTATTAAGAAAGAATGGGGAAAAAAGATAAAAAGAGCCTGGAGATGCTTTGATTGAAAAGAGCATGCTCAATTTCAAAATTATGTCATGTCTTTTTGTCTGGTGAGACACTCACTTCTGTGCTCACTGACTCTATTTCAAATTCTGGTTTTGAGATTTCATAGTGGGACTCATCCAAAAACCATCAGTTTTCTGTGAGATTTGGACTGGCCTCTGCCCACATGTATCCAATTAAAACGGTCACTCAGACTTTTGAGATCATCTCCCTTTCATCCTCTTTCAACAGAAGTTAGGGTTTCCCGGGACAATATGATATCCACTCTCCATCAGCAACACCAAGAGTAGTGGATGTATAAAAAACCCCCCAGCCAATACATCAGATTTTGCCATAACTTCACACTGTGTTCAATCCTATTGATGTCACTTCTGTGCAGTGTTTGGCCCTGGATTTTCCCACAATGGCATCCCATTCTTCTCGCATGAGAATATGTCTTGGACAAATTGCCATGTCACATGCATTCAAAGGGCCATGATAAACCCTCCATCTTTGCACGGGGCTCCCAATTACATCAAAGGAATTTCTGCATACAAAACAAGGGTAAAATATGCCTCTAATTTAGGGTTAAATTATACCGTTAAGACATGGGCTGAAATAAGGGGCAGCGAGGAAGCTGAACCACATTAGGGAGCGCATCCAAAGCACTGTCTCAGAAAAAATGCAGTCCTTTGTACTGTGAGCATTTGGTTCAAATGGGGAAGAATTTGTGATGTGTCTTTTCAGGCAACAAGCTATCTCCTTCCTTCCAGACAGGCCCGGTGGAATTCAGGCAAGGAGAAGAAATTAATGATTTAATATGCTCTTCACCTCTCTTTTCACACTGAGTCCAGGCAAAGACTGGGCCTGGTCCCTGGGTCCCGCACTTCAGCCATTCACAAAGACTGAAAAGACAAGAATGGTCTCACTCTCTCTTCCCCCTTCCACTGTTTATGTGCTTCTGTGATGAACAGTTTAGCTTGTGGGGGAAAAAATGCAAAGCTGGTTTAGCAGTGAATACTCTGATGACGTATGTGGTCATATGGAAGAAATGCACCTATGTTAATGTGTTCCTTGCATATGTAACTATGACTACAAAAGTAAAGATGAACTGTCTTCTGTAAGGGTCTAAGATAATCTATGTAGACGTTGACAACAGCACAGGCTTCCTAAACCAGGATAAAATTGGAAATGCAACTTTCACGTGGGAATATTATGAAAATGCAACTGAGAAGGAGATTCTGCAAAGCCAGAAATTTGCTGCCGCTGTTTAAATATTTTAAGCAAAGGGAAAGTAAAGTCAAAGGTGGCAGAATCAGCTCCCTGGTCAGACTTTTATTTCTCTTTCATCTTAAATATGTTGTCTAGATATCAGTATCAGGTACCTCTAGAGTTCACCTACGGCAGCCTCACAAGTAGCATTGTGCTGGGAACTGCTACAATTCCATCAGGTTGCATATTCTGGAGTAAGAGAAAGGATCACTTCATCCCCCGAGATTTTCGAGCTATTCATTGTAACTCACTTTTACTTACTGCTATCCACACAGCTATCCAAAATACAGTGATTTGAAAGATTTGGGGTAGAAAACTTTAAATTGTGTTACAGGAGGATTTTACAGAGGATTCAGTGGATTTAAATAATTTATGATTGCATCTGACCTTAATTGAGGTATCCCAAGGTTGTACATATAAAATGTGATGCCCTTTTCCACAACTTTTGTTTTATTAAAAACTCCTTGTATAGTTCATGACAGTTTTAACTTTTCAGAAGGCACTCACAGACTAGAATCATCTTCCTTGTGGGCCTGTTAATGGAAATCCCCTCATACAGTTATTAGTCACTGTCTTACAATAGCTTCTTGTCTCTAAGTACTTTGATGTTGTACATAAGAGCCGTGGATCAATTACATTCATTTTTCCCATTACCGGGCAAATATTTGGACATTTTCTGTTGAGTTGATTCAAGGCAGAACTAAACCAAAGGAGTTGCATACTGTGCAGACATTTCTAACCTTCAGAAGCTGAAGGTTTTGTGACCTGGGAGAATTAATAGATGTTTATTCTAGCAGGGTAAATGGAAAAAGACCATTTCTATTTTAGGGAGATAAATGAAAAGCAGGGAGGATGGGTTTTGTTATGACAAAATCGTTCACAAGTGGCATTCTGAAATGAGGAAAAGCAGTTATGTATTTATATTATAATCCTCACGGTATGTTTGTCAAGGGAGACTCAAGTGGCAAAACGCATTAGTAATTGTTGTGTTTCCTCACTTGTCAAAACAAGCATGTCCACTAAAATTAGTCTGTTAAGGTTGTCTCCATCGCAAAGATTCAAAACACACTGACCTTCTGCAGTGAAAATCCAGAACCTTTTTATTACCATGTGATTCCTTCCAACAAGGAGAACAGATACAGCTATTTCTTCTTGCCTGTTTCAGACAATAGCTGTAAGTCTTCCACCACTGTGTCAGAAACACATTTTGAAAATGTTTCACTGGCCAGGGTTCTTCTGCAGAACAGAAGAAGGAAGGCGAGCCAGCTGGCATGCCCAGCAGTGGCAATCTCAAGTGCTTACCATGCTCAGGAATGTTAGAAAGCACGAGCAAACAGGAGGCGTTCTCCAAACATGGTGCTGCAGTTACCCCTCAGCTGGTGCTGCTCTTCTAAACTTACTCAAGCTGGCTACAAACACATAGGGGAATTTTGACTCAAACAAGGGTTTCATTGAGAAGAGACTAGTGCTCGATTTGGTCATTGATTCTTCATTAAATCTTTTTTTTCAGCAGACAGCACAGATTCCCTGAAACCACTTTTTCCATAATCCGTAAAGGAATTTCTGTGACTGTGGTATAGACAAACCCTCTGTTAATTCAGCTGTATTACTGCTGTGGTACTGGGGATCAGAACGTGTCAGCTGTACCGAAAGGCAGCTTGCATGGGCTTCCTTCTCTTCCTTCAGAGATCAGGAACTGCCCAATGATAGGAGTGGTGAATGCTTAGAAGTAACCCTGTAAGAGGATTGCTCCCCAGGAATCTGTCTGTGAAGCAAAAAGACATTTCTTTTTGTCTAAAGTTTAAGGAAAATCAGATGATGAAATTATTGTCAATATTATCTTCTTTAGATAATAATTAGGTAATGGATTTAGAGCTGTTCAGAGAGTGAACATATAAATGGATAATATATTGGATGTTCATTGTAAATTCAGGATTATGATTTTTTTTTCTGATGGGGTTTTAATATTTAAGTCTTTATGAAAGGATGGGATTCTGAAAAAAAAAAACCCTTTGAAAAACAGAAACATTTCTATCAGTCTGTAAATTATTTCATTAACGTTGTGTGGTTGGTATAGAAAATTAGTCCAGTTTGAACCCTGAAAAGTGAAAAATTACAAACTTATACATGCAACTGTTTTCAAGTTCTTAAAATCCATTTGTAAGCCTTGACACAAAATTAGCATACTTATAATTTCCAAGAGAATATCTTGTGTCACGAATGTCAAGGTGTTTCAACAGAAGAAAGTGTAGTTCAGCACTGTTATCTGCTGCGACTGCCAGGAAAGGCATAAATCATGGTTATCTGAAGGGCTGATGCTGTTCCATTTGTGTAAATTTGAGTCGGGAGATACACCACTGCAATAAATGCACTGTACAACTGTACAGATAGCAGCACAAGGGTCCCCCAAACACATCGTGTTTCGCACATTTTATCTTTCTTTACTCGTTTTCCTGCCTTCACTTCCTTTTATTAATTCCTTAAAATGAAAGATTGTAAAGAGCTGCAACTGGAAACAGTCTTATCACAGGGAACTGCCCTCAAATCAATGTGTCTTTTATTAGGCATTGTCTTGAAACTCCCCACCAGGACTTGAACTGAGGACAAGAGAAGTTGGTGCATTATTGCATTAGGCCTATTGTAATTTGTAGCTTAAAAAGCATTACTTAATTTTCATTTGAAACGGATTTGCAGCATATGCAATTTCAAAAAATAGGATGAAACTTACTGTCTCTTTCCATTTATGGCTCAAGCACTTTGTTGGAGGCATTGTCATTCATCACAATGTCATCTCATGCTTGTTGCTTTGCCTGCTGGGGAGAGGCATTTCAGCTAAAAGTGAAAGTACCAATTGTGCTAATTGCAGTTGTATGTTTGCAGTATATTGAAAAAAAGAGATGTGGTCTGGGACTTAGGTTAAAAGCACAGATTCTGTGAGGTGCTGAGAACACCCTGCCAGATGCTGTGCAACCGCAGTTCCCATCCAGGGTGACAGAAAGCTAATGTGCCTTGTCTTTTTCAGGGTCAGACCGCTGGTGATTAAACAATTCTAGCAAATATGATCTCATCCTTATTTGTCTGGGATATTATGAAATACAACATGAAGGAAGTTCAGATGTGGTAGCAGAATACAAAGCACTAACACACCCAGCATGATGCTTGAAATGTGTTCCTTTATAATCCTATATTTCCCCGACAAACACTTGTAAACATTGAAGTAAAACAAAACACATTTCTTTTTTATGAAAAAAATGCCTTAAAAACCACAGGATTAACAACACCAGGGAAGGACAATCCCCTGAAGGGCCTAAATCTTGTTTCCAAAACTTGGGCTGAGTTAACTGTGTTCAAGCTGAATTTCTTCACGATAGCACATGGAAAACATTTAAAAAAAAAAAAAAAAAGTATCATGGTTAAACATACCCTGAATAGATTCTGAAGTGATACCTTATGATTTGAACACTTACTGATTACATTCCAGTGATGAGGGTGGGAAATGGAACTCACATATACTGGATCTGGTTTCTCGCTTGGCTGCAGGTTTTCCTGCATACACAGGAGCAAATCAAATTCTCCGTCCTGTATTGTGGTCTCATAGCTAAAGCAAATAAATCATATTCTACTTTGTTCAAGTCAGAAGCAACACAAGTGGGAGAATTTACCTGCCTTTCCTGTCCCCAAAGGCAAAGACCGCTAAATATATGCTGAGGTGATAAGAAGTGATAGCATTATTTTACACAGTAAAACAAAAAGCATTGTGGAAAAAGCTCACTGTGGTTAATTGTTTTGTTTGTTGAATCACATTGTTTTTAAAAGTAGACAGTTTATGACATTATGTAACAGGTTTTTTTTCAAAGGTTGCAAAAGGCTCCTCCTTTACATATCTTTCTCATGTTTCTCCCGCCCAGATTGTCCAGTCATGCAGTTAGAAGAGAAAAACTACCACACAAGTGAACATCCCTGGAAATGAGGAGAATTATATAGACAAAATGCCTGCTTCATGGGGAGAAAGCATAAGAAATATAACACATGCCCAGACCAATGTCTCTTTGATGGTGTTTTATCTTTGGCAGCAGATTCAATTAAGGCAGGATTCATCCTATATCCTTCTGAGAGTCTGCCCTTCAGCTGTGGCCTACTTCCCATCTTTCAGCATTTAGCTACATAAGAACTTTCTGAGTTAGACGTAGCATGTAAATCACCCGTATTAATACCCAACAAAGCATCTTATACTAATGAATTTTCCTAATCCAATAATTTCAGGGGGGAAAAAATTACCTGTTTGTCCTTCACAGCATCCATCCTACAGCAAGGATTATTTCACGATATGTTGAACAAAAAAAGTCTTCCTTTTCCTATATTTTCCTGTTGTCTGATAAGATGGCACTTAGCTCCTGTACTATTGCAAGTTTCATATGTTCTTAATTTCAGATATTTTCGCCATGCTGACCTTTCACTCACCACTTGTGCAAATGGAAGGGCATTATTTTTTTAGCCTCCTTTACAGAAAACTCCTCAGATTATTCTTGTTCCCCTTATCTATACTTTTCATGTTTACCTGATACTGGTGCTGCTGTCATCAATCACAATCACAGCTGATTGCCTGACAAATTCATATTTGAACTCTTTCAACTCTCCTGTGTGAATACTGCCGATTGTTACTGATCTGTTGTGCTACTGATTTGCTCTAAAATCTCTGACACTCCAACACGGGAGTTTGCACAGACTCATTCAGTGTAAAGAATGACCCCAGTGTGAAAGACTCCCACCTCATTTACAGCGGGGCCCAGTGCAAATAATTCATTTGGCTGTTCCATAATGTCTTTATCTTCCTTTGCTGCTTCTTCTCATCCTGCTAGCTGTCCGACCATGCTGCTTCTGATGTATATACAAAAGGCTTTACTGTTAGCTCCCCTTACTTTTGCAAGTTGCTTTCACTAATATTTTAGCTAGCTTTGCTGTGGTTTAGCATTTATTTTGCTGGGGATTATACTCTTCCTCTGCTTTCTTTCTTTGGACACCACAACCATATTTTGGAAGATGTCTTTTCATTTTGAATGGTGTCTATTACACCACTGTTTAACTCTGCCAGCTGCCTCTGGATGTGGCTCATTCAGAGTTCATTTTTATTGATGCTATTGATGACTAGCACACATTTACTCTTTTAAAAGCATGCATGCTACTTGCAAATATTTAATTATTTTAACTGCTATTTCCACACTTACCTTAAAGAGTTCTCTCATTTATATACAATTCCCCAACTATTTATCTGAATTATTTTTGTGGTGACTTAAATGTCACCAACAAACCCAAAAGTCTCTGAAGTACTTTTTAAGTGTTTACTAAGGATAGAAATCAGACAACAAAGCAAAATAATGAAAGGAAAGCTGTCATGAAAAACTCTCTCCACTTGATTCAGATATTAACTCAGCCGTTAATGCTCCATCAGTGTTTGTTTCATAAAATTGCACATATCTACATTAACATCATCTATAGCATCATGGGGCTGAAGTGGGGGAAGAGGGATGGGGAGGCAAATTTTCCTTAAGGAACTGTATTGAATTCTTTGTCCTCTACAAAAGGCTTTAAAATTCTCTTTGCCAAAACCTCCAAGTGTAGTTAGATCCTGATGCATGGCTAAATGGAAACATCAGTTTGGTTGCATGTATCTCACCTTCTGTGCAAGATGCAGTGTGGCAAACATCCTTCAGCAAATCTGGATGTGAAGACTACAAATTAAGCCACAACAGGTCCTAACTACAGCTTCAGAACTTTGGGCAGATTCTTAGGAAAACCTCACAGTTTTTGTGCTGTCTGTCTTAGCAAGGTATACAAGGTTCTTCTTAGAGTAATAGATGGAAAAGGAGTCATGTTCACCTGAAACTTGGGACTTGCTGTGTGGTTAAGTGTCTCATTATGCTTTTCACAGGAATATGACCATGTTTGTGCCATACTAAATTTCTCTTCTTTAATACCTGTAAATGTAAACAAGTATTTATTAAATCATAAATTCTCTCTGTATTTTGATCTTCTTTAAATAACAAGTAAATATCGATCTCTTTTTAGAAGTCTTGTTACATGTCTTTCACAAACAGGAGAATTTATGCAGATAACATACTATATACATACTATGTGTATAAGTTTATGCAACATTTTTAAGCTTGATTATGTTCTGCATGCCTAATGGTGCAAAACAGATGCTTTTTTTCCTTTTCAAGAGCGTAGAATCCCTGCCAATGGGAAAGAAGAGCTGAATTTATTTTTTTATTTTCCACACAGAGATTTTGAATCCCGTAAGGAAGCCAGTCATTTTTTAAAAATAGAAGAAATATGCCAGGAAGACTGGAAAAACAGATGTCATTGTAAATGACAAATAAGAATACAATCCTGTTTTTAAAAAGTCTGTTCAGAATTTTTTTTCAATCTGATGTGATTTTTTTTTTTTTTTTTCCTTTTTTATGGAAGCTTGAATTGAGTGTAAGAATAACTTAGAAGTAAATCTCACAACTCAAATACTGTATTATGGACAAAAATCAGTTTATTTTAAATTAAATTTAAATGTAAATTTTTCTTTTTTTTTTTTTTTTTAATTAAAACATTGGAAAAGACATGCATAAAGGAGAATTTTTAGCAGACCTTTGGTAATAAGCCTGTTCAGAGTTGTGAACTCTGGGAAGCAAAGTGCATAGCCCACAGCAGCTGACCTAGAAATCGCTGCTCTGAAATGATCCAGGGAGAGCTGACACTATTTGTCAGTGATAGTAGCATTTGGGGTGATCAAAAATTGCTTTAAACTGTTTGGTCTATATCTGGTTTTGTTTCTCACAATAATATTGAGCCAACTTGTCGTTACTAGAGAATGAGTCAAAAGCAATGAAACAGCAAAGGCAGACAGACCTGTGTGCTTAGCCAGAGCCGTGCTTTGTCATTTTATCATACAAATCATGTCAGCTGGCGGCAGCATGAGTAATCTAAGCTTCAAACAATATCATTCTGCAGATAAATCAATGAACACAGACAGAAACAAGCTAAGTCTATTTTAGACAGCCTAATGATCAGCAGTTTTTTCTAATAGCTTGTCAGACTTCAACCTGTCAAGCCTGAAGATTTAGGGACACTGATTCACTGGAGATTTCCTGATTGCATTCCTGCTGGGCTATCTGTGAATCACAATAGGAGACTCCTAGGAAAAGGGGAGAAAATGGATCGCCTTCAGGCCTTTATGAGGCACAGGTTATTGTCATGCCTCAACTAAATCCTAATTACTCTGATTAACAATGCAAGCCTGTCACTGCTCATGCATAATAGTGAAAAAGTTTGCAGTAATGACTATGAAATTCTGCTACTTCTGCTCAGGCCTCCACACGTGCCTTACTGGGGCTTTGTCAGCCCTGCGTGCCATTCACCCAGCTGCTGTTTCCAAAATAACAGGGTTGCCAGGGTGAGCTCCATTTGCAATGCAGACCAGACCTGGACATGCTTGGTGAGATCAACTGGCTCACAAGATGGGCTTAAAACATTTTGAGAAGTTACTGGCTCTGCAGATCAGATTTCTTGCTGCTTCATATTAATTTTCCTCTTAAAATCAAAGGTCCATGGTAGGTTACTATTCAAATTTAATGCCATCTTTTCATAAACATATATTAGTACCCTATCTGCCTCAAAGCTTTGTCACTGCTTAGGTGTCTCTGAGGTATAATGGACATGATATTTATGCAGGTATCTGCAGCAGCATATACACGTCTACTTGGAAGGAAATGTCCAGTAGTTTAGTGAGAGGTGTAGCACTGCTTTCATTTGAGGGGAAAAAAAAGAAAAGGCTTTTAGAAAAGAGGAGAGACTTTATTTCTAGAGAAAAAGTGAGATGTACACTCTAGATTGCAGTCATCTATAGAGTTTTGCCAGTCCCAGAACATTTGCCCTCTCAGCTTCTATTAGCTCTGCAATCTGATCCTGCCATCATCAAAACTGCCTGCAGCTTGCAGAATTAGCCCATTCTGACTCCATGCTGACACACAGCATTTCTTACCCCTCACCTCCACACCCACACTCATTAAACAGTTGCAAAGTGTTGGAGTCTTCAGCAGTGAAGCCTATAAAATTAAATCCTCAGTTATGCTCCAGGAGGAAAAAAAAAGGGTATAATTAAAACTCTTTACTTCTTGTTTCCCTGTTTTAAAGAACTTATCCTGGGAACTGCTGTGTGCTGCTTTGCCACATTCCCCAGCAGAGAGTCCACAGCTCTGAAAGAGAATTTTGTCTTGGAAGAGCAGAAAATACTACTACTTCTTTTGTGGATGTGTGCAGGGTCCTCTGCTTCACAGCCAGCGCATTTCCTGGGCCTCTCAGATTTGGACTTTACCAGGTGATCAACTGAAAAGGAAAGGCCATTTGATTCTCCTTGTTTAAAGCAAAATTTCAAATTAAAGTATAGGAAAAAAACCCCATGGTAATGATCTGCTTTGAAATCACAGAGCTGTTTCCCTGTCAGAAGCAGCATGCTGATTTCATTACACTTTCTCTGGAAGCTTCCCGGGCAGCCTGGCCAGCTGGCAGCCCTTTGCCCCTGGCCTGGATACTTGATGGCCATGGCACTGGGTGCCCAGGCTCCACCCGGCACTGCCCGGCTGTGTGGCAGCTACAGGGACCCACACAGACTGTCTCGTGTGACAGGTATTCGGAAATGTTGATGTTTCATTCCAGGGCAAACAAAATGAAATGTTGACAACCTGGAATTTCCCAGAAAACAGATGTTTCCTTTTCTGGCCAGCTCAACCTACACACACACATACACACACACTTGCAGAATTATTAACTGCTATGTAATTACACCGGACTATGTGCCCACTTCCACTGTGTGGTGTGGAGGGAATCCAGCCTTCTAATTCTTGTGTTAGAGCAGCCACCAGAGAGCTGCAGAGCCCGGGAAGCAGTTAGGTGCCATAACTCCTTCTTCATGGAGCAACAGGGAGCTCTGTGCCATGTCATGATGTGGAGGCTCTGCTGTGAAGGAAGGAGAGCGCTGATGTGTCCGAGCAGCCCACAGAGAGCCACAACCTGTGGCTTACAGAACAAAGTACAGGAAAGGCATCACTGTTTGGATCAGCAGTGGCTCCGTCCCCTTGGGAGCCCTCTTTTTTCCTTTTTTTTCACAGGAGCCGTTGCGAAGTGCCAAAAGCTATCGGGAAGCCTGCATTACATCAGGCAAGCTGAGTGTACTGACCTCCTGAGCCAGCTCACAGGGAAGAACAACAGGAGGGAGATTGCAGAGGAAGATAGGACTACTTAAGTAGCAATTCATTGTGAACCACTTTTCTAAGCTGTTGATAGAAGCACCAAGTGTGAGAGAGGAAGGGGACTTATCTTCTTGCCCAAGCAGAACCCTAATGACTCCATAATGACTGCTAAATAATGTTGCCAATAATCTCCATTTAATTATGCAGCTCTACTAAGTCCTAAAAAGGAAAGAACACACAAAAGGCGTCCGCAGTCCTAACAGACCCAGCAGTCCCTTAGCCTAGTTCTGTGAAATGCATGTGGGTACGTAGCATGAGTTATCTCCTGGAACAGAATTCGCTTCCCATCCTTCATCTCATCTGAAATATTCATTCATGTGAAATAAATTTGCTCAGCTCTTGACACAGCAATCAATAAACTCTGTGTCTGTTGTGGCTCGCTAGCATCCAGGTAGGATCTCCTCAAGACAGAAATATATGTGATTTCACAAATCTCCTTTGGAAGGCCTTTCGGAAGCATTTAGCTTTGACCAGAGGGCACTACAGAAGCAGGGTGTTTAATGAACACAGCACCACTTCATGCGAAAATTTGAGGAATATTTTCAGACATGCTTATTGTAAGAGCTGCTGACTTTCACAATGGGCTTTTTAAAAGCCTGAAAATATGAATTCTCTCTTTATCATTACAAATTTTTTTACAGATGCTGAAAGTCTGAAAATAGGCCACTCTTGGAAATAACAACTTAATATTATACTATGTGTACAACAGGCTAAGGAGAATATTTAAGTACAAAAGTCTATTTTTGGCTTAATATTCCAAAGCTTTCCTAATGCTCATTTCACTAAAATATTTCTTCAGGCACAGCCCAGATTCTGGCCAATACAAACACTGTTTTCATGTGGAATATTCAGCAAGATAATTGATAAAAAACATGGCATAGTAGGTGAAGGATCTGTCATTTGACTTCCACCACCAGCTCAGGAGACTTACTGTTATTATAAATAATACAAATTAAGAAAACACAAAGAACCAAGTTTCTACTTACGGTGTAGAAAGAGTGCCAGATTCTGGATTTGGGGATTCAATTACAATGTGCAAGCCAGCGAAGCAGGAATGAAGAGCACCTCCAGAACTGTATTTTTATGAAAACATAGTGTGATTTCATCCATCATCTAGTGCACATTTAATTTTAGCCACATGTGTTAAGTAAGCTACCTTTAAAGCCCCAGCTGGTGAACTTTGTTGGTAGCTCATTTTGGTGAATTTGCAGACAATCACCTGTCCTACCTCCCATTTATCTGTATAGAGTAGGAGAAGTGTAGGTGGGAAAATTCACAAACCAAATTTGGTATTACCTTAAATTAGATGGGAATTCTATTATTAAGAGAAGGAGAAGTTATGCTAAGTAGCGGTCAAAAACTGCTCTGTCTTAGCATCGTATAAATCTGAGGGTAAGCACTGATTGCAAAATGGGGAGAGATGCTGTGCAGGGAGCAGACCTGTCTGGAGGAGCTCCCTTTCCTGTGCTTCCGCAGCTAATCACCGTTCCTTTGGAAGGGGATAAACACAGTGCAGACACTGCACCTGATTGTAACATAAACCTGAGCTTGACACAAGCTGCACAGTCACATCTACTCATCTCACTGCAAATGCCACAGAAATCTGAGCAGCTCACAGCTGATGGCAAACTCCTGCAGCACGGAACCAGCCTCCCTGGGTCTCTGAGCGAGGCCTCTTGGAAAAGGGCAGGCAGCAGGCTCCTTCCCAGCACGCAGGGACTTCTTTTCCCTGTGCAACAGAGACAGAGAAGAAAAAGAAAAGCAAGCAGAAGGAGATGCCAAGGAAAGAAGCTGAGTTCAGAGCAGAATACAAGTCCCAAAAGGCGATGGGAAATGAGGAAAGGCTCTGTATTCCTCCAGTGGAAAATATTAGAGCATGAACACAGTCTGAAGTGCCCTTATTAGACAAGCAGCAGCCATTTCTCTTCTTCTAACCTCATTTTTTTCCATTAAAAAAATAAAATAAAATTGGCCAGTTGATGTGATTCAGCTCCTGAACTGGCTTTTCTGGAGGTAACGCTTCCTGTCTGAGGTACTGTTTCTGGCTCACTGGATTTCCTGGCTGAAATTTTCAAAGTCACCTAGGGAACCTGCATGTTCACACATGTACCATGAATTTAAGCAGGAAATGTCATCTGAACCCCATGAGCAGATGTGAAATATTCTGGGATGTTGGGGTTTTTTTTTAATCTTCTCTTTTCACATACTCTAAATTTGCTGCATCTTTTATCAGTCTTTTTGCTTCTTTGTTCTTTCTTCTCATAGTTTCTCTTTCCACTAAGACTCCTCACATTTCACTCCCTACTGATTCATATTTCTCTCTTTTTCTCCTAGAGCTACTAGCTTCTTCTGTGGTTTTGACTTTCTTTTGTCTCCAGATGTACTCCCTTCGTCTTCACTCCTTTGTGTCCTCAGTCTGCCCTATCTGGCCAGTTGCCCCATATATAAAAGCTGAACCATCTCTCCTGTTCCCAGTATGACTTATAAAATGGAAATTCACTTCAGTGCTTCCTCCCCAGCAGTGAGGCTATATAGATCATCCAAGCTCCATGCAAGAGCGACAACCTAACTGCAGAAACACCCTCTGCAATATTCTATGATATGGTGGAGCAGGGAGGGGGAGAGACAGGGTGAAGAGGAGTTGACCTATTTCTGCTTTTCTTGGTCATAAATCACTACCTATAAAATGTTCAAATGGCTTTGAACACTGAGACCTGCACCAGGCTGTTCCACAATGTCCCAGATTTTCTGCTGGCATCTCTAGTGTGCTGTAAAGGCAAATTCATGCCTTTACTTGGCAGGTTCAGACACCTGCCTGCCCATGAATTTCCAGATGTGCTCTGTATTTGTCTAGATGTATGCAAATGCTGGTGTTTGCACCCACTCTGTACCACTGATTTAGAGCTTCCTCTCTTTGTGCAGATTATTTCTGCGGTCTAAGGAAGGTAGAAACTGTCCCTGTTCCAAACACCTTCAACTATTCTCCAGAATACAGCTGTGTCTTTGATACTTTCTTAGTCTGGAACAAAAGGATACCGAAAATAACAAAAATCAGGTAGCTAAATACACTTTTTTTTCATTATTCAGAATAAAATATGCTCTGATGTGGAGCCACGCAACATGTGATTGTGCATTTGGCTCCATAGGCACAATACCCCATCACTAAATTTAAAAATGTCTTTAAAAAGCTACAATCCTAGGTTAATTTTTAACGGAAAAAAGACATTTAATATGTCTTCGTATATATCTGAGAAATTACATTTTTTAAATCTCCGTTTTAGCCTAACACCCAAACAACTGCACAACTTCTTACTTTAAAATATTTAGGTCCTTTGAGGTCAGGCGTCTCTTTGCAGAATTTACTTACAAAAAGCTATTAGAGTCTGCCAATTCTGCAGTGCAAAATTTATAGCAACAGGTCAAAAGACAGTTCCTAGAGGAATTCAGCAGCCCTTTGTAGTAAATCAGCAGTCATGTCTTTGATAAATGTCTCCTGAGTCCAGCAGTAACTGTTCCTCTGTGCTGAAAGATAAAACAGTGGACTCGTACGAGCGGTGGAGTTTAGGGAAAGTCACACAGCAACAAGGAACTGGTGAATGACTTCTGAGGAAGTAAAGGTTAACCCAGCACTCATGAACACTGAACTCAGCAGCTCTGCAAAACAAGATGGAAGCCTACCTGGGCACGTGAACTCAGGCGTACTGCTCGAGTATAAAATGTGCAGCACCTTGGAGGATAATAAGGCAATTGCTCCAACCCAAATGAGAGATATAAAACTTTTCAGGCAGATAAAACCCTCTCCAAATGTACCTATTTTCATGGTGTCATGAACTTCTGTGTTCAGCATGTTACTTGATAATTCTGTTAGAATGCAGGTCTGACAAGCAAAGAGCAGGGGTTCCTCCAGGCTCCATTTTAATGCTCCAGGGGCCAATCCTGCAGCTGCAAATGACACGAGCAACCTCAGCTTATAGGACCACTGTTCACACAAAGCTCTTTTTTGCCTTTCATGGCTACATCTTCTCCCCTGATCAGCTGCACTCAAGCCATGGAGAATATTTTTCACATCTTTAAGCTGGTCCATACAGAGATGCCGCAGGCTGAAGAGGCACCAAAGAGCCACTGGCTGGCTTGGAAGGATGAGGATGAGGCTTATGGGTCAGTTTTCACCCAGCAGAAGCAGTGCTCCCCTGGGAGGTGTCATAGCAGCCTGGCATTTCAACACCAGCAGAGGCTAGACAACATCAGAAGCCACAGCAGCCTGTTTGCAGCTGTCAGTGCCTCATCATTTTAACCTCAGGGCGGGTGAGAGCTGATTAAGACACACACTTCCAGGGGTAGTTGGGGCGCTGGTACCCTCAGTCCTCAGGCAGGGTAAGATTTGGAATGACCACAGCTCTTTGTCACTGCAGTGGTTCACAAGTTTCTGAGCTGGAATAGGATAGCCGAGGATGCCGGTGACTGGCACAGAAGGAAAATGAATAGCTCACATAATTCTTCTGGCTGAGATTTATGGGCCCATCTCATCAAGATTAAATTGGTGGCGTAGTCTCAAATGAAAACTAGGTGTGAGAAGCAGTTTAATTTGACAGCATGAAAATTTGTCCCCTGCTGGCAAAGAAATCTCTTTACTTTTTCTCTTAAAAAAACCCCCAGTCTAGTAAAAAAAATCTGGATTAACTCCCATCCAAGCTATCAAAAAAGTCAGTCCAGTCAAAAAAACTGGATTAACTTCCATCCAAGCCATCAGATCACAATCCAGGTACTGGAACCATGCTAGGAAAAATATTATTTCATATTCTTTTCTTTCCAGCTCAGTATCTGGCTGCTTTCCACCAAGAGAAGGAAGGCCTCCCTCTGAGAGGAATGGCACCAAGCCCTCAGCAATTTTTTTTGCACTTTTTGGGGGATTGCTTATTATGATTCCCTTTTTGGTGACATTTCATCTCTATTATCTCAGGAGTAAATGCCTGTCTAGACTGGTTCATTAAGGATTTTCTGAAAATGTCCTGAGATTTTTGATAATAGTCTTCTGTACCTGCTGATGAAGATGTGTCCTTACAACAGGAAACAGTGCTCATCACTATTTCTGAAGCTATTTCATTAGCTGTGCCCTTACAGCTGAGACAAAATTACTTACATACAAGCACTGGATGTAAATATTCAGAACTAAGCATTTACTCAAGGGAGTTCCTCCAGAGTAATAAATTCTATTAGAAGAGAGATAGAGGAATCATTATTTCTGGAGCAGCAGTATTTAAAAGTTCCCTCTGTGGATTCACACTTAGTACACTCGATACAGGAAGAAGCTATTTTGTGGTCTGGAGAAGGAGAAGTTTTAAAACACGATAAAGTGCAGGACTAATGAACCACTGAGATCTGCAGTGTCTCTTGCCTCTTTACATCTCCCATATTACTAAATACAATACAGTAAAATTTCATGCACAGGGACCAATGAATAAAGACATAAAATGCATCGTTATGCCATACTCTAAGGACATTTTAAAGTTCTTTTGTCGATGTAAAATTATATAGGCTACCTAGGACTATAACTAGACTGTATGGATAAATGTAATACAGATAAATCTAAGCTTTATAGGGAAGAGATCTCGTGGACTCTACTTTGCTGATGCTTGTGAGAAAGAGGCCTGGTTATTACTGTAATTCTGGTTCTCTCTGTGAGGAAGACACTCTCAAGTCTGATGTTTTAGTGCATTCTAGACTAATTTTTTTCCCCCCAAAACTCCTATAAAAGCCTAGGAGCTCTGGTTCTCTTGAGATTCCAGATGAAATGCTGGAGCCCAACATTTCTGCTCCTCTCTTCTCTACCAGCAACATCATGGCATGTACCATCCTATTTTGCCCCAAGAGTTCCAGCTCACTCAGACAGCTATCCTCAACAGTGTGGAGGAATCAGACTGGGCTCGTTCGAAAAACTGTTGCCTATTATCTGACTGAAATCTCCTTGAATACAGTAATCCTTACTATCCTCCTTATGCATCTGCACAGGGATATCGGACAGTTAAAGCCCAAACAGGAAAGACTAAAGGGAATAAAAATTTATTTCAACATCTACAAAGCATAAATTAGTCAGAAGTCAAGCCTGCTTGCTTATGGTGTCAGACCAATGTAGCTTGCTTGCATGAAAATTCACAACAGTCAAGTGTTCCGAAATCTGCTCTCTCAAGCCATTGTTATTACTTGCCAGGCTCCTAATACACCCCCAAACTAATATCTAGGTCCCCATCAAAACCAAACATGTTTTAAAAACCTGAATGAAACCCTCAGCAAGTACATCTTTATGCATGTCCTAGTAAGACAGCTGCACTTTTCTTCCTAACCCAGCTGACAAAACTGCATGAGACAGTGTTCCAACTCAAGAATGCTTGGCTGTGGATGTGTTTCCAGAGAGCAAATCAATCCAGAGTTTGAGCACCTTGAGAGTCTTCTTGGTTAATATTCTACCAGAGAAAAAAAAAGACCCCACAGAACAAATATGCACAAGGTACACCACTATATAAACAGGAAACTGAGAACAGAAGTTTCACAAAGACCCTTATGAACCTTCCTGTGCCTACCTGATTAACCTCTGTAGCACTCTGACGTTGTTGTGCTTGGGAATACTAGAAAAACGAACTCCCAAGTGGACTGGGTGTGTAGTTCAGTGTCAATTGGGGCATGGAGGAATGGCAAGGTCTATGCCATAGCAGGTTCTGCCCACATTTATGCCCTTAACATCTTATTTATGCCTGTGGCCCTGTACATAAGTAGGTGTATTCCCAGCCTCTTCTACAGTATGGAAGTGTCTACAAGCTTGGCCATGTTTTAACTTTTGTGTTGGAAAACCAAAGTGTTTTGTAGCTGAATTTCCACCACGTGAGCCTTGAAACCCACAGGGAGACAGCTGTAAATAGCAATCCCAAAGGGAGCCCTGTTCCCTCCTCCTTCCCTGCAGTGTTCCCTGGGCTGGCCTGAGCAGCACAAAGCCTTGGGTCTGGGCTGCAGCTTATGTAAAATAATTTATTTCTGACTTTCATAAAGCTGATCCCAGGTAGCATGAAAGAATAGATGGCAAAGGAGGGATATAAGGTCAGTGGGTGCTTGAAATTCACAGTTTCAGAAGATTTTTTTTCCCATGTTCCTCTTCCTCCCTTCTTGCCCCTCACTCCCTCACCTTCCAATTTTCTTTGGAGCCATATTTCTCTCCCTTTTAACATATCTTTCCCTCTCCTGCTGCTGAGAAAAGGACTCCCACAAACTGCAAGATAAACTAATTTACAGCCAGGTTTTCTGGAGTGTTGAGTTCCTATTGAGGTTCCCAAATACCTGCCAGGTTTTCTATAGTTTGAGGTTGCTGGGTATTGAACATACTTGCTAAATCTAACATATATCTACCTGGGATATGAGGTCTTTCAAGGTCCTAGTGGTATGCTGGGGTCCTGTGTTCCCTTGACTAGAACTGATGACACACAAATATTGGGAAGAGCAATTACTTGCAAGTTGCTAACAAAGCAGTAGCCTAACTTGTGCAGACAGAAATTGAGTTTTTGCCTCTTCAGCAGTCTCCTACATTCATATACTATTTTTATGTAATCAGAAATAGGCCAGAATGAACTAGAGAAGTTAGAGTGGACCTTGCAGAGAAGAGATTATCAGCTCTACCCTTCTAGCAGCTCTACATTTTTCAAAGAACTGCACTTGGATATAATAGTTTTTCTGCAATTGTTCATCTCCCCTACTCTAAGGGCCTCATTAGAATATTTTCCTCATGAAGAATGCTAAGCAAGGAGGATATAGCTTTCTGTAGCACTGCCTTTTGAACTGATGTGTGTCATGGCAGCCATCCCAAATCTCATGCTGAGAAACATCTCAGGTCTCTCAAAATCTTGAGATTTGAAAAACACTTAGTTACCATTGACTTCTTACTATCTGTCTCCTGTATTTAAAATCCATTTGAGGTCACATTATCAAGTGCTTGTCCATTTGCAAGTCTAGAAATGCGGCCTTACAAAAAAAACCAAAAAAAAAAAAAAAAGAAATCTGGGTTTCACAGATAGATATTTGAGTACCGGAAATAAGGTTTTACTTGTGAGGCTCACAATAAAATCCTGAGATCTGGCAACATTAACAGTGTGATCGTTACTGCAATTAATGGCAGCTTCAAGAACCCTCATAGGAGATAATAATTCCTCTGTGTGCAAAATATCTTTTCCCATAAAACTGCTATAAGGCTTAGCTTTGTATGTAGCTGCCAACATGAATTAGTCAAGAAAAATTCATATCAAACAGTCCTTATTTCCTACTGTAGTAAGGCAGAGATTTTGTGGGCAGAGAAACAGCATAAAATGCTGTGTTTCTACTTCATAAAATCATTGAATCATAGAATGGTCTGGGTTGGAATCAAATTTAAAGAACATTTATTTCCAACCCCGTGCCATGGGCAGGGACACCTTCCACTAGACCAGATTGCTCAGAGCTCCATCCAGCCTGGCCCTGAATGCTTCCAGGGATGGGGCATCCACAGCTTTTCTGGGCAGCCTGTTCCAGTGCCTCACCACCCTCACTGCAAAGAATTTCTTCCTAACATCTAATCTAAACCTTCTCTCTTTCAGTTTAAAGCCATCATCCCTTGTCCTGTCACTACATTATACTTGAAATTTTTTTTTTGTATCATCCCAGATGACATTACCACTAGCAAATTAGGTAAACAAAATAACAATTGATCCAAGACAGATGCCTATATGATTCAAAGCTATAGGATCTGCTGAAAAAACATGCCTAAGAAGAAATGAGCAGTGGCTCATTGTCCGACTGCGGGGCTGTAGAATGTGGTATTTTGCAGGCATCCCTCCTGGGCCAGTTTAATATTTTCATTAGTAAAATTGCTTCTAACATTTTCAAACAATGGGTAAGCTTTCAGGGCCTGGCGGCATATTGGAGATGGTGACTCGTCTTCAGAAAAGACGGAGGAAGTGGTCAAATGCTCTTGAAAGTACAGTAGTAGGATGTGATTTAATACACACAGTGGCAGGGCCCTAAGCAGGAATAACCACGTGGACAAATTCAGAACAGGTAATGATCACTTCTGCAGAAGAGCTTTTGGAGATAATAGTTTATAAACTAGATATGATGTCATGCAGTTGGAGTTTAAAAAAAAAAATGGAGGGTAAAAAAAAGAAAAAGGAAAAAATCATGCTGCTTTGTATAAACACTTCTAGCAGAAACAAGTAACAATCCTTTTTCTTTGACTTGTGATGCCAAAACTGTAAGTGAAGTTCCATTCCCAGTTTTAGGTACTGGATTTCTGAGAAGAGGTAAACTCACATAAAGACAGAATGGAAGAGAAATTGTAATAATCTTTAAATATATACATAATAGCAAGAAAAAACAGTCTCACAATGACTAGGTCAGAAGAAAATAATGACTCTAAGTAACAACAGTGTAGATTTAGGTTAGTCTTTAGCTTCTGGGCAATTTCCAATGACGATAAACAACTTTTATAAGAACAAACTTTTATAATTAGACAATCTAATGAAAGAAATCTCATAAATAGCTGTAAAATAAAATTATCTGATTTTGTACTGTACCATTCCTGGTGAATGTCAAATGGATAAGTTCAGGCCACATCAAAAGCAAACTACACAAAGAAGTGACTTGTAGTGCAGTTAAAAAATGTTTGCAATTAAGAAGTGATGCAGAGTACTTTAGTATTTGTTAATAATGTGCAAAAACGGCTAAAAGTACCCAGATCGTTCTGTTTCCAACTATTTGCTTTCAGTTATTGTTTCAGGCTTATCTTTATTATGCAGTGACTGAAATTATCTCAGTAGTTATTTGTGGAACTGGAATCAGAGACATCAGTAAACTAGTGTAGGCCTCTTCATGGGGAAATTTAATTTTAGCTATCCTGTTGGATGATTTGATGCTGCTTAGTTTTCTCGGTATCTTTTCAATATAAATGCCAAAAAATGGCCCTACTCATTTGGATCTGGAAAGCTGAAAGAAATTCAACTGAGACCAAATAAGTTTTCCAGGAGAACACTCCTGGATCAAGTTGGACATTGGTCACTTTTTCTTAGATCGCAAACAAAGAAAAAAAATTGAATAAATTAATAAGTAAGGTCTTTTATAGAAGTAAAAGGTGTACAATTCCCTTTCTCCTTTCCACACATCACCATTAGGTGAATGGTGGCTACAGTTTCAACTAAACACATTGAGGAGCTGAATGCCCTGCAAAAAGATGGACTCCCACTGAATTTCTTATTAGCATGTCCCTTTTTTTTGAGAAATCTAAAAATTTGGCAAGGAAATTAAGAAGTTATTTGAATCTGCTTATTGTAAAAATAGCCAAGGGCAAAGAAGATGTACTGATGTTAAATGATAACGTTTCATTTCTTTCCTGTCCTGAAAGGTGATATGTGTTAGAACTAATGCCCCTTGGCACAAGAGTTTGCTGGAATGTGCTGGTTTAGCATGGATCAGTGATCTTAAAGCTTTCCAAAGTGGGTGCAAATGTCAGTCCACAGAGTAATGAGCACCAGGGAGGATTGTTCCCTACAGGATCTGTCTAAATAAATACGAAACTACTAGCTGTCAGTCTGGAAAAAGGGTCAAAGGCTATTTTTTTTCAGCTGATTGCTTGTTTGTCAGGCATACAAAACAATACATAAAAAAAAAGGAAATGAGGAAATACCAACCAGCATATGGGAGAGCTTTATGAGACTGATCAGTGTGTAGCACTGTACTGAATACTCCTGTGAAAGTCATGAAAACTTCTTTCCTTGTCTTCCTTTCTTTCTTTCCTTCTTTCTTTCTTTCCCAGAAAGAAAACATTTTGTTACTGCATCGTGGATATGCAATTGAACCAGTATTTGGACTAAGAGTATTTTCAAAGAAATATTTGGGGAAGATTCAAGAAATAAAGTCTGTGTAACTGAGTGATGACTCGTTTCTCGTAAACAGTGGATTATTCTATGACAATAAGGGTTTTTTTAGTATATTGTGATTTGCAGAGCCGTGGAAGTCTATAAACTACCCACTCTGTGAGTCTGTGAGAGCTAACAAAGAAAGCAAGAAACAATTATCCACAGACTTAAATGGAGAGTGCTGTACCTTAACTAGATGAAAGCTAGAGGAGCAGAAGTGGAAAATATTTGAAAACCACTGAACTAAACAGTAATGGAACAGTTTATTAAAAAAATAGAGGTTGAGATAAACTCACTGAGAAGCCAGTCCATCTCTTCCTGCCTTCAGTGAGAGCTTGGATAACTCCCTGGTTCAAAGCCCATTGGAGTCAGTGTAAGTCATTCACAGACTTCAGTGGACCTAGCTGTACTTGAAAATCAGTCATTATATAAAATATAAATTTGTTTGCAAATTGTTCATTTATAGATAGGAACTAAGTTAATCAAATAAATATTTTGTTGCAAATTATTCAATCTAGTGCTTACCTAGTTTTCCTCAAAACTTCTGTATAATATCTGCAAACCTACACTGTAAACTAAATGGAGTAACACTGAATTCCAGCATTCCATGGAGTTCCTTTTGAAGGTTTTATATGCTACATATACGCTATATTCATATTTAAAACAGCTGTTTAACATATGAGGATTTTACTACTTAGTTTACTTCTACCATTTTTCCATTAATAAATTCACCATATATGCAGGCTTACAAACCAACTAAAACAGACCCAAATGTTCTAAATACACAGTCAGTTCATTAATAAATGATAATAAAGAAAAGGAAAAATACAGTTTTTCTATTCATGCTAGCTGAAAAGATACAAGAGAAACAGACTGATCATCCAATTTCACAGACCACAGAATAAAACACCTAAGCCTTCACCTAGCAAAAAAAAAAAAAAAACAACCCAACCCTCCACAAAAAAAAAAAAAAAAAAAAAAAAAAAAAAATTCACATATTTTGAAACAGCTTGAAGAAAATTCCAGAAGAAAATAATTAGAGACACATCTTTTTCTGGTTCTGATCTTGCTCTATTCTCAGTGTCAGGTAATGCAGGTGTATTTTCTAAAACAAAAGCACATCCTCATATTTTCAAATGTACCTAGGGATCTCCTTGACTCTACAGAAAACAGCTGCATCATATCTGCACTCAAACATATAAAACCAAAGGCACCAAAACCCTCTCCTCTTCTACGAAACTCTGGGTCATAAAAAATGGCTGCACTCAGATTCATTGTCAATATTGAGCCTAACAAGCAAAACTTTATACAGTTCAGAGAGCCTGGGAGCTTTCGCTGCCAGCACAGACACGCTCACCCTTTCCCCTCAGACTCAATGGCAAACTGTGCTGCAGGTCTGCTCTGGGTGGAGATGGCAAACAGATGAGTTCCCACACTTGTATGCACTTGGGTTCTTTTGGGCAATTTTAGATGAATTCAGAGGTCACTGGAAAGTGAACCCTGACAGGACGGAATGCTTAAATTACAAGACAAAAAGCAAACAAACTTGACCCCCACTCTTCATGATGGCTCTGACAATTGTGAAATGAAGAAAAAAAAAAAGAGGAAATCACTGAAGGTTTGTTAGGAAAAAGCATCTTGTTGTGCAACATAGTATTATATCCTTCTGTGAAATGGGGAGATTAAAATCCGCTGTATCTTTCCGTTTCTCTAATTCTCTTCTCCCCCTCAAAATTCATGGACTCGGGACAAGTGTGGCACGCACTAAGCATTCCAATTGCTTTTGAAAGGAGCATTTTGCTAGTGGAAAATGTGCTGTCTCTTTGATTGCAAATGTAGTTGATTGTGAGGAGAATGAAAGGATGACCTATGACATGACCTGCTAGCACAGTAAGGTCATTTTTTTTTCCCCCTCCTCACACAAAAGATAAGAGGCTGACTGCTTACAAAGTGTTCTGGCAAATGGACAAATTAGGACTGCCTGGACTCCCGCTCCGGTCAGGCAAGTTATTCTAAGTGAAGATAAGTGAAAGTTTGAAATGTTTTGAGGAGGAGGCAGGCTGCGAGCTTTCATTCCTTCCCCAAATGGATGGATTGTGAAGGAAGAGAGCTGTGCAAAAATGGCTGGCCCAGGAGTTTCAGGTTTCAGGCTTCAAGTTTCCATAGCTGAGCAGTAGAGAGGAGGAGAAGGACAGGATGGCTCCATGGATATAATACTGGACGGCAGCAGCTCAGGACAGCAAGCCTCTGTTTGACTCCCAGCCTGATCATTTGTTTTCTGTGAAGCACCACACGATAACAGACAGGCAAACAAAATCCTCCTTTGAGATGCTGAGGCACAAGTCAGATCTTGGGTAAAATTCCTATAGCTGTGTTACCACAGCATTTTATTTGAAAAATACCTGTCCATTCAGGACAACTCTGGCATTGTAAAAATTTAGCTTTATGGCTTTGAAATCCAAGCTTGCATTGGCTAGTCAGGTCAGTGCATGGACCAGTTTCTGTCCGTGTGTGTCCACATGCATAAACTGACTCTTGATCTACTGTCAGACCAACATTTCAAGCTCTGTGTGAGTCAGGAAAAATGTTTTCATACCTTGGTGGTGTGTTATGAGATGAAATTATCTGTGAGTGAGAAGTGTTCAAATAAGCTTGTGCTGTTCATTTATACACCTAGCTAGAAAACTGAGCTGCTTTTTAGCAAAACTAGGGTCAGGTTTCAACTGAGCCCTCAGTGAGGCTCTAGTTTGGGTGAAAGTCCCCTGGTTCCAACAAATAAACAGCCTAAAGCTCAATCATTTTAGCACAGAATTGCTTTGAGACTTGGGGTTTGAACCCTAACCCTCAGTGCAGAATTCCTGAGTATGAACTCATTCAAACCAAAGCCAAAACAAAGGTTTTCATGAAACCCAGGAAATCTGAAACACCAACTTTCTTAGCAGTGCTACAAAGCAAACTCCAGAAAACCACTGAAAAGACCAAACACCACCAAAAAAATTAAACAGATGGAAAATGTAATTTTCTGGAAATGCTTATTTCTTCCTACAAAACTGGCAGGTTCTCTAATTTCTGTTTGATCTGCTTCAGAAATATACAGTATCCGTACAGTTCCACCTGAAGTGTATCTGGTACGTACCTGGTATCAGCTGGAAATCAAGGAACTCTCCAATTGAAAGCAGAATCTGAATCACCAACCATAGGGTGACAGGCCAGATATATGTTTTCAACACATTCATGGAAAGTTGTCAAACGTGGCGCTGTGTGATTTCACTTCACAAACATTCTTTCTTTTTTTTTTTTTGGTATAGAAATGAAATATTATTGGGAAGTCCTGGAAAACTTGCAAAATGAGACATGTATCCCAACATCACCCTGATGAACCAGATTTGCATCATCTGACAGAATGTCACTGTCGATTCATTTGGGCTCTGGTCCAGAGCAATCTTTAAGCAAGTATTGTCTCAAAGCATGGCAGCAATCTCCTGCAAGGGTTCATATGTTTTATATGAAGAACATTCTTTAGCGCTTCACAGGGTCTGGAGCTATGTTAAGAGGTAAGTAAGAGGTAAAGCTGAAGCTCATTCTTGCATAAAGTATAAACCCAAACCTTTCCTTTTCAGCAATTTTCTTAGCAATAAAAATGAGCATGTAAATGACCTTCTTAGCCCCACCAAAATCAAATCTGTGACATAAAATAATCAACAAGAGTGATTCTGTCCCCCATCCCCTGTGTCCCCCACCCCCACTGCACACAATTCTCATTCCCTTCTGGTGGAAACTGTGGGAAAATTCAGTCCTATGTATCTGTCAAGCCAAGTCTTCGTCTGTGACCAGAACAATGAAGACAGAGAATCTGGAGATCATTTCCCTCAACACTGTCTTGGACATGCTGATATTATCATGGTGCTGTAGAGCATCCATACCTCCTTTGTCATGATTATATCTCTAAAAAATGTGGGCATATCTGCACAGTGATTCACCATTAGGTTAAAATGAGCAAATTCAAATAGAAACTTTTATTGCCCCTTGTTTTAGAACATAAAACAAAATGCTTGACATCTGGTCTCTTTTAATGGCATCTGGAGTTGTGTCTAAAGAGATACTGCAAATTCAGTTTCTTCAATTGCATTTGAATTTCAGTATGAGTTATTTTAGCAGAACAAAAACTTCTTCGTTTAGAGCTAGTTAAAATTACAAAGCAAGAAGAAAGACACTCTCTAAAGTTCCTTTAGCTAAAGTCAGTGTCTCTACATTGTACACCCTTTGATCTCTGGACAACAAAGAACAACCTCAGCTTAGAGGCAGGATGAGAAGGAGAAGCTGAGGGAATAAAACATTCATTGAAAGGCACCATCAGCTGTCATTCAACCTCAGGGTGAGACACTGCCTGCAACCTTTTCAGATCAGTTTTTGATTTCTAGCTTTCTTTCTTCTTTCAGAGAGTAAAAAATTTACCAGCAGCTTCTGACATGTTTCAGATGAGCCATTTCACCATTCTACAGTCTCCATGCAGCATTATCTTCTATCTTCCAGCAATCATTTGGAAAGCCTTCCACTGCTGGTGTGGAACTGCTCCTGATGGATACAGCACCTCATGTGTTAAGGTTTGCTGGCAAAGGGACTGTACAGGTTCCATAGATCTCATGGCTTGTGCATGGACATGGGCTTCTACCCTGAAATACCTCTGTCTTCAGTGTAAATAAATAATTACATGAATTATGTGAGTAAAAACTTACAGAATCTGACTCATGAGGAGTATGCAAGGCTCTGGTAGCTAATTCCAGCTCTGCGAGGAGCTGAGCCATAGCTCAGCAATCAGCACTTTGTTTGGATGCAGTACCAAATTCATAAAGCTGCTATGTTTTGGTCACTAGAAGGAACAGAGATATCTATTGTGTTACCACTGATCAGCTGCAGTGTAGCATTGATGCTTCACAACTGGTGGAGTTGGAGGCAGAAAAACCAAAATTGAAGCTCTCTAACTTTTAATCTACATTGCATCAGTTTAAAACTGGGACAGACTTAAGACAGATATGGCCAGTAACCAACAGTTCCTGCAGTTCTGCTGCCAGGCAGTAACTTATTAAGTTGCTATAACTCAGCTGTCTGTCTGAACCCTAGCACATTCACTTAATGAACACTCGGTAATTTTTTTTAACCATGCTGAGATTTCTATTAAAAGCATTCAGTTTGGGTTTTTGAATGCGGCTGCTGGGCTTTAGGAGGAGGAGGAAATTATTTAACTTCTTCTCATGCATAGAGAAAAATCAGGGTTTAGAGTTTCTTCTTGTTTTCCTGATTACTATCAAACGGCTCCCACACTCACTTTCCAAATGGCATTTATCCTCAGCTCATTACAGGCACTGTTACTATTTAGCAAGGAAAACAGCAGATTCTGTGAGCACCTTGACTTCATATTCCAGGCTCCCAAATATTGCTAAGCTAACAAGTGCAAAATAAGGGCTTTAGAACATTTAATATGTGGCAACAGAACTGAATATTTGCAAGTATATTGGTGCACTGCAAGAACATCAACTGCAATAGGATAAGCTGTATCTCTACTCATTGGGCCAAATCCTGCTGCCTGTTTTCAATGCAGTTACCCCAGTGAAATCAGCTGAGTGACTCCAGATTTATATTCATGCAATGGAAAGCAGAATCTGATTCACCATATGGAATCAATTTGGAAAGAAGTCTAGTTGCGAGTTTTATCTACAGCTTATTGAATTGTTCATTTTTCTTATTTTCTTATTTCTATTTTTCTTAGATTCCTTGCAGGTTGATAAGCAATCTGAATGCCTGCTGAGGACTGAAGTTATTATTAAATATCTGAAAGTAAAGGTACCTAGAGAAATGGATGGCCTATCCTATTTCCCAACCACCATCCAAGTTCCTTTTTGTTGTTACCACACAGAACTCTGACCCAAGTCATCACCAGCCCAAAGCAAAAGTGTATAAATAAGTCATAAAAGAGTATTTACCTCTTGAATAACCTGTCCAGAGCCTGCTGTATGTTTATACTATCACAGCGCTTGCAGAATGGGAGGAATTCTGCTCCTTGGGCTGAAGACTCCACAGACCTCAAACAAGGGGCTCAGCAGCTCCTGGGCACTGCAGCCTCTGCTCCCAGGGGTTCCACACATCTGGATTTCTTCCACAGCTGCAGTGCTGGGTCCATGCAGAGCCCATGCCCATCACACAAGTTACAACAGGCTGACAGGCCCTTGGGACTCCATCTTACCCAGGATGGTCCCAAGCATCCAAAGAGAAATCTTGTGACACTAAATGTCAGCTGGACTGCCACATCAGGAATGTCGTTACCGGGATTCTCTGTTTTGACAGCTTTGGGACAGAAAACAAAACAGAGATCTATGAATTTCTGGCCAAATCAATGGGCATGAGATTTGTGCTTCCTATTCCTGTGGAAGGCCTGGGATGAAGCTCATGGCAGCATTTGAGAATTATCAGCGAGGGTTTTTTCCCAGGGAGAGCATGTATGTCTGGAAAATCATTTTGAACCCATGTACTTAAGATACAATTAAACACTTAATTAATTCCATCTTAAATCCATAGACGTAATATTTTAATTTGAAAGGTGCAATTGATCCTAAAAGATATGGGGGTTTGAGACGATAATCTGTAATGTAGGGGTTTTTTTGTGAAATAAAGGGACAGATAAAGTCAGTAAAACAAACTGTTGCCTGTAACTACATTTCAATAATGTTATATTTAGAGAGTGCTGTCTAAGGGTTTATTATAACTCTTATCATTCAATGAAAGCAAAATAATCCTCCTTACACAAGTAAACAAGAAACATGATAAATAGAAGTTACAATAGTTGAATTTCTTTTTATCAGTGCAACCAAAACAGAAAGGGTAAGTGAACTCCCTTCAGCACAACACTAGATTTTCATGAAATAGTGAAACTTTCAAAAAATTATCTGGAGATGGACAAAGCCACTCCTATGCAAATAATTAAACAATGTGAAAGAGGCATAGCAGAAATGGGTCTGAATAATTGGCATTGTACTTTATAGACAAAGAAGCACAATGAAGGAAAATTATTTAATTAATATCAGCTAGTTAAATGAAAAGCCAAGGTCTAAGATCCTCTTCTAAAGATAGAGGCAAGAAGCAACAAACTTGGCCGATAAAATTAATAGTGTACTTTCAGCAAGATTTATGAAAGCCATTTTAAGTTAATACCATTAATGACATTTTTAATAAGAAATGAGCACTCTGATAAATTTATACAGACTTATGAAATAGCCTAAAGCTGGACAACTGAATAGGTCTGCAAAGAGAAATGAGAAAAGGAAAATCCATTCTAGTTCTACAGAGCTGAAATAAACTTGAGCAATCGTGTCCCTGCCTGCTTACTTCCTGAGAAAGTTGGGGATGACATGAAAGCCAGTACTTAGGAAAGCAGGTCACAGATACACAGTCACCTGGACTGCTGTGTGAAAAAGGCACGGCCATAAATCTGAGCTCCAGCACGGCCAAGTGCAGGACACCCAGCTATGCAGAGTGAATGCTGCCAAGACAGCAGACTACATCTGGCAAGTTGTAGCTCTGGAAATACTTGGGGTCTGGAGGTGTCCCTGATGCTGTGCTACAGCTGAAAGAGTTCATTTATTTCAGGGTTAGATGAAGAAATGTGATACTAATAAACAGGACAAGGAAAGTCACCAAACATTTACTTTGGGAACTGGTGCCCTACTCAGTACTGAGTACTGAGGAGCCATGAAGAGTGCAGAAAATACTTGGAAAATGGAACAAAGGATTGACATTTTTGCCGTATACTGAAACACTCAGGAACTCAACAGATTCCTGTGTCAAGGAGAATATAAAAGGGCAATTTGCTTGGCAACACAAATGTTGTAATTCTTCAGAGTTGCAAAAGATCAAATTATAAGAAGCTTAACTGTCTGAGCACTGGAGCTAGACAAATTCTGAACAGTGTCTGATTAGCCACTAGGACAGCTTAATAAGGTTACAGTGAATTCCCATCACAGGCCGTTTTAAACCAGAACTAGAATGTTTTCTAAATCAGATGCTTTTTGGAATGAGAAATAGCTTATGAAAGTCCTGTGTCTAAGTTATGCTGGAGGTCAGAATAAATGATGATACTCCCTCCATCTGGTTTTGTAGTCTTCCAAGTAGGAGCCTCAGAATAAGCTTCCAAAGGGAAGGAGCTGGCTCCTAACATATCTAGCTAACATTAATTTTAAGTGTTTGGTTCTGATTGACAAAATGCATTCTTCAATGGCAGTCTACAACAAAGTTATGATTTTCTAATCTTACTAGTAAATTTTGACAAATAGTCTTTATTAGTTTAGATTGTCTTTAGCAGGAATATTTTAGGAAGAGGCTGTCCTCCGAACAGCTGCTAAATTAGACAAATTCCCTTATAAAAGAAACTTAGAACTGTGAGAAAGAGACTTTGTGCAAGATTAGATTAACATAACTATTTACTTCAAAAAGGAAAGACCTAAAGGACAATGCCATAACATGTGTATCAAGTCGCTTGTCTCAGTTCCAGAACTAATTACTATTACAAATATTGACTCTGCGCATCCTGCCAGCAATCCAACAAGATGTCTCTTACTACATTTTCTGTTGAATCAGTCCCAGCCCCAGAACTACATGAGGCTGTTCTACTGGTGTTTATACAGACCCCAGGCCAGAGCAAGTGATTAGCTCCGGCTGCTGTGGCTGCTTCAGCACTGCAGGATGGCTGAAGTCAGACCTGCATTTACTGAGTTTATTGTTTGTCTCAGCCGTGAATTTGCTGTAGGTGAAGACGGACAGAGGCCTTTGTTTTTCCAGCTCTCAGCACTTTCATATTTATCTTTTCTTAGCACAAACAAAGGGGGAAAATTGTGGATAATGAAGTGACGTTTTTCCTTCTAGCAGTTTTTTTCAGCAATGTAAGTCCTTGCTAAAAGGTTTAGTAAATCAAAATGAAGCTATATTAGGAGATAATTCTGTCAGGTAATGTAAGACTTCTTCTTCACCCTTTCTGACCTAGGTTTCTCAAAAGAAATCAGAAAAATTATTTCTTTGGGGCAAACACTGAGGAGCTGTCTGCTTTATTCTCATTTGGCACCAGTGCCAGTACACTTTTTAGTCTCTATTGATATATTGCATTTTTCCATCTCTTGATAACACTGGGTAAAACCAAAATTATATGGCATAAATACACATAAAAACACAGGCTAAAAATACAGGCTAAGAAATACAAAATCTCAATCACCTTTGGCAGTAGCTAACAAAAAAAACCAAAAAACCCCCAAAATTATCCCCAAAAGTTAAAACACTTTCTAAAGTGTTTAGGACATTTCTAAAATCACATGCTTTGGCTTTTCTTCTTCCTCTTCTTCTTCTTCTTCTTCTTCTTCTTCTTCTTCTTCTTCTTCTTCTTCTTCTTTTTTTTTTTTTTAACTGACCTAAATCTTTTAAGTAGAGTAAAAAAATGGGGTTAAGTAACACAGAGAGGGCTTCTCTATGTTAAAATTGTTGGATGTCTTAAAATTTTCACCATTTCTTTTTCCTCTCGTTCCTTTTCTTCATAATGCAGCTATGAAATGGAAAAATCCATTATTCACATGCAAGGCTAGAATTCCTCCACTGAACCATTCATATTATTTTTTCTAGAATAATTTTAATACAGATTCGAATTCCACACAATTGGATGGAATTCATCCTATTCATGCCTTCAGTTAATTGCACATTCCTAAAGCTGTCGGTGATAATTTTGGTGAAATGTAGGGTGTGCTGCATGGTGAAAAAGCATCAGATGCATCCTGCAGACATAAATGCTCACTATTGTTTAAGCTCAGTTTGTGGAAAGTAAATGCATACTCTAATTTTTGCTTCAGTTGCTTTATTTCTGACTTTGTAAGCAACTTTGTGAGAGGAGTCTTCTTTTTTCTTTCTATAGAGTATTTTTTCTTTCTATAGGGTATTATATGTTATATAACATATTAGTTAACCAAAATTTTCAATAGAAGAATGTTTAATCCTCAATCACCTAGAATAACCACAAATTATTTTAGTGATAGAAACTCATTAACTGGACTCATGTGGGCACTTATATTTTGGGTTGACTTCATACTCTGTGGAAAAAAATACTTCTCCTTTTTTGAAAATCTGGTCCTAACCAGATTTTTAAGACATCACTTAAAAATAGCCATGTCTGTGCAAGATGCTTCTGTAATAGTTTTCATGAAGGACCCCACAGGAGAGTAAGTCCAGTACTATATTCCCTGTGGGAAAATAAGATTAAAAGGGAATAAGAATTTTTTTCCTGGATACCAGACCTGGAGATAAACATACTGGGTATCTTGCTTTAGATGTGAATTAGGCAGAGAAGAAACATCAGGGTCAGCAGCACAGTCAGAGGCACTGTAGGGAAGGTGGTGTGTGGCACCCCTTTTAGAGGGTTAGAAATTACTCTTTTCCAAGCAGTCATAGTGAGAGCAGACACCATTTTTCATTGTGTCTGAGAGGCAGCAATAAGACTGAATGATGTGCCAGTAAAAGGCAGTTAATCTTCTTTGTATTGCCAATACAGAATTTGAACTTGACTTGTCTTTTCATCAAATTAGTAGTGGAGCAGACAGTAGACCATTTATCTTGTAGACCATCTTACATCTGACACCTGAAATTCATTCTGTCCAAATTCAGCACTTTATTTTGGCAAGCAGTTATGTGCTCAGATTTTTGGTCTTTGCTTCTTGGATGATTCAGAGTACAGTAATTCAGGAAGTAATATTTTACATCATCCAGTACCAGAAATGAGGCCATTTTCTCATATGCTATTGCAACCATCCAAAGCCATTCCTTTCATGGTCTAAAAGAAAAGAGAAGGATAGAAAAAATGTTTGGAGGGAACTGCCAATAAAGGCCATTTATTTTGTATTTCACTTTTCAGTCTTTTTTTAGTGTTCAACTGTCCCAAGTTCTGAAACAGTTCATTTAATAAGATGTCAATAATTTTGGAAACAACATCAGAACTAACCTTCTTGCCAAGTAGACAGGCCTGTTTTGATATCTTAGTAATGAATAGCACCTTCACCCCTGACTATTACTAACCCTTGCAATGCTAAGTTGGCATCATTATAAAGTTCATAGGTCTTTTTTTCCAGACCAAAAGAATGAAAGGTTTTATCAAGATATGAAGTACATTCCAGTAATATGGACAATTTCTTTATTGCTGAAAGTGTAGCTTTAAAAATCTATAGATCCTACTTATGAACAAAAAAAAAATTCCTTATACAGCTGTATTGTGTTGTTTCCACATTTGTTTAAACACAGGAGTCTGGCTAAGGAATATACAAACGATTCATAAAAACATGCCTATGTTACACATGTGTGAACCACATGGAAAGTAACATGTTGGTTTCAAACTCAGGGCACGGGTTTCCCTTTTTATAACTATTCGAAGAAAAAATATTCTTACTAGGGACGTTTTTTCAATAACATTTTTTGAAACCTTAACTTCAGAGGGTATCAAAAATGCCTCTCATGAGATATGGGGCCACACATATTGCAGGCAGCTGCTTGGAAAAGTTAAGACCCACCTGAAAAAGCAAAAGGGATGAAGTTTCCACAGCTCATTCCTTTCAGCAAGCAAGAACCATACCTGGAAGGCCAGCCAGAGATACCCTCCATTTACCCCCATATCTATTAACTGCGCTTTAAATTCCTGATCCAAACGTACAAGAGGGCTTATTCTGCTGGCAACATATTGTATGAAGTCAACCAGGAGATAGAAGTCACAGTTCATGTAGTCACAGGCAACAAGGAGGCTCCTCATTTTCATAGAGTGCAGCTGACAAGCTTGAAAGGTAGGATGTCATCCAGAGGGACATGGGCAGTCCTGGTAAGTGTGGCCATGGGAAGCTCCTGACATTCAGCAAAGCCAAGTGCCAGGTGCTGCACCTGGGTTGAGGCAACCCCCGGTACCAATCCAGGCTGGGGGATGAACAGATCGGAAATAGAGAGCTCCCTTGCAGGCTCTGTCAGAGCTTTCCTCAAGCCACTTGTCTCTCAGCTTACTATCCTCAGTCCTGCCCCAAGCTCCACAGAGAAGGCTCCCCACAGAAACATGCATGGCCAGATTCCAGCACGCTCCTGCCAAAGCAATTTCTTTCACAAGGGGTTTCAGGTCCCCTTCACACCACTGCATTTTGATATGGCTTTTGGAGAGGAAAAATTTAGATATTCCCAGACTACTCCCAATTTCTTAACTTTCTTTCACAAGAGGCCACCCAAAGAACACTGGAAGGCTGTTGCTTGTGCTGCAATATTTTCTTCAGTGTTTTGTTATAAAGCGTTACATCTAAGAGCAAAGAATCGTTATTTTTTCAGTCAAGGCTCTCTTATAGAATGCTTCTTGGCTTTGCACTCTGCTGTCTTTGCACTTCTGAAACTGCTTTACCACAATGTAAAACCCAGAAAGCTCCTTCTGGAGTTGGCGCAAACTTAAATTCAGAGAGCATTAACAGTAAATTTGATTCAATTATTTTGAAGGCAGAAAAAGCAAGCCATCACGGGTTCAGATATGGTGTTAATGAGCACAGCAAAGAGCCTGCAGTGACAAAAAGTAAAAGAGGGTGGGAAAGAAGGCAGCAAAGACAGAGGGAGGAAGAGCAAGAATAGGTTTTGATAAACAAGCTCCGCTCTTTTCAGGTAGAAGTAAGAATCATTCCCAGTGATCTCACTGCTTTTTTATAAACAAAGAAACGGAGGCAGGATTATTTAAGGTTTCAACAATATAGGCTTTTAGTCCCAAATCCATCTTTACAAACTGGTGATGGAACGGCAGGCAGAGGGATATTGATGCACATAATGTGGGATCTATCACATAATAATGAAGATTAAAATGAAGTCTAATATTTCTTACGGGAAATCCACAGTATGATGCAAATGAAGTAAAACAATGGTCTAGCAAATGGAATTCTGACAAATGGTGATCCTGGGGATTTCTGCTATGGCTCCTATTTTGGGATTGGGGACTCTGGGAACTTTTTTGTTCACAAAAAAAAAAAAAAAAAAAGGAGATTTATGTGGTGACAGATAGATGCAGCTGTGGAAAACAACCATCCTAAGAGAGCACCTTATATCACCTGGCACTCTGAGGCCAGGATAGCTGAAGTGGTGGCTGATCCTATGTGCCAGAGCTGCCCTGCCCTGCATCAGCAGACAGGAGACTGACTGTGCTCCAGCAGAGACATCCACAGTGCAAGCTACATATGTAACTGTTATAATGGAAAATATATATTCCCATCGGCTCCACTGTCAGATACTCTGAAGCCATGGAAAATGCCACAAAAGATAAGCCATACATTTCTTTGTTCATTCCACTTGTTTGAATTGTTCTCTGCTCTGCAAGTCCTTTATCAGCACCATTTGTACAAAGGCATCAGTCTGCTTCTGATAAGTGTTGTTGATATCATTACTGCTGAAGGATTGCTAGGGGCATTTATTTCCAAACAATGAACAATGGGCCGTGGGCAGTGTGTAATCAGGGGTTTACCCACTTATCTATTAAGATATTTAGTTAAATTTTGGGGTCCCGTTGCCTGTTTGTATTTGAATCACAACTCCACTTGGCCTTAAAAACACAAGAGTTTGGAGAGGTAGAGTACTCTTTATCCCACTGCCTAGAATGCAGGAGGTTGGAGGACTCAGCTTAGCAAGCTGGGAAAACTCTAGTTTACCTTTTCAGGCTTGGCACCACTTGCAGTGGAGGGCTAAGCAGCAGAAGGAATTCTGGGACCACTATGCATTTTAACAATATTTGATTTTTCTAGCACAAAATGCTGATTCGGGGGAACGTCAGTGCATACCTGATAGCAGAAATACTTTTTTTTTACTTGAAAGATAGAATAGTGAACAAAATAAATTTCCTTGGCCTCAGAGGGGAGAAGAGGAAGTAGATCAGATCTTGTGTTTGTCAAGGCAGAATTAAAGAGAAAGCATCTCTGCCAGGCTCTTTTTGATGGACGTGATGTTATCTCAAATACACCAAAGTCAAAGGCACACTGTGAGATTCATAAAAGTCAGATTATCTGCTATCTATCTAAATGTTTTTGAAAACTGTAGCCACAATGCCGTCAAAGAAAAACTATTTTTTGTGTGTTCTTTACTAACTGGTATAATTTTGGAGAAAATAAAATTGTACTAGAAATTCCCACTGAGCCAAATCTAATTTTTAGATGATGTGACATTTGGTTTCCTAGAGTTACATTGGAAACATCTGGTGGAAAAGGTTACTTCTTGATCTGTTTTTCAAAAAAATTTCCTCTCTAACACTCTTAATTAATCTTCAGAGACATTAGCATTAGCAATAGTTCATTTAATGTGTTTCAAAAATAAAGGTTGAAGTATATGATCGGTGGGCAATGATTTTGTTGATACTTACAATGTCAATAATAGCTCTGTAGTAAAGCTGTTGTAACAAACCTGGGGTTTAGCTCTTCTTAATTATCCAGGGTAACACAGTTCACTAAGCATGTCACTTGGCACCGCTCCTTGCAAAGCAGAATTTTCCTGAAAAGCTTGTTTATAAAAGAGGTAGGGGGAAAACGGAGGGCTGGAAGTGAAGGATGCAAAGCTGGCCAGCACAATTGCCCATTGACGGGGCCCTCTCACAGCGAGCAGCCGCGGCACCTCTGGGTGAAGCCAGCCAGCTCAGAGCCAGAGACTCTGCCTGGCTTCGTGCTGAGGCACAGCCCTCCCCTGAGCTGGGCAGCCACAAGTGACAAGTGCCATGTGCCACTGCAGCGTCTCAAGGGTGCCCGAGAGGATTTCCCTGCAGCCAGACTGAACTTTAACACCTGGCTATACAAATGCCCAATCCATCTTGCGTCACTTGTGGATATTTTTGTTGAGTTCATTGAGTTTTGAGGCCCATCCATTAAATATGATGAAAATTAATCTGCTGCTGCCTGTGACAGCCAGGTTTAAATAAAGCTCATTTTTTTACTTCTCAATTAGTGCCATTGCTGTACTTACTAGCTAAGGTGGAAAGATGAGTCAGGTTCAATGCATGAACAGGTGTAAGAGCAAATAACACCTTTAAGCCTTGCCTTTATTATGAAGAGACCATCTAGTACAGCCTGAGTGATGTTTAATTAAAAATAAATGTGTCAGTGGCTAACAGAGCTCTCCAATCTTGTTATTCCCAGAGCTATCTGCATGGGATATAAGACTCATTTAAATGCACCCTCCCTCTGAAAGGTTTTTAATTTCATTTTTTAATTGTTAAATTTTTCTTTGACTGCAACTGTATGGTACAGCAGAGGTTTATATATGTCATCAGTTTGTCTGGGTAGTAAAAGATATTCATGAACAACAAAAAAATCAATTATGTTGTAAGAACATTTCTGAATTTCACTCTTAAAACAACTTCAAGTCCTCTACCCAGATGAATTTTGTATGTGAAATTTTACTGTTGTAAAATTATAAAATTTTAGTGAGTTTATTAGTTTGCTATTGATTTCTTATAAACATTAAATGAGTCCTAGTGACAGGGAAATGAATTGAAATTTAAAGAGTTTCTACCCAGAATCAAAGATGTGCATCTGATTTTTAGTTTTCAAAAGTCTAAGCAGTTTGAAGCATTATGGAGTTAGCAATGAAACTACAGCTATTTCTAATTATTACTGTGTCTGACAGGATGCATATGTTTATGGAATAATCTATGCATAACATGAAAAAGCTCTTTTTACTGTTTTTGAAACAATGTTTACATCAAAGTAAAACATATGTGCGATAAAAGAACAAAGCAGAAATCCCTAGTTGTTAGTCCTAGCTGAGATCTATATATAGGATATTTACAACATTTTTTGGTGTACAGAGTTGGCAGAACTCTGTGTCAGAATGATTAATTAACAGACATGAAAAATTAAAGGACCGTGAAGGGCTGAGGCAGATAGAGCATCATCTAAACTACCAGGATAGGTAGAAAGGAACACTTGGATTTGTCAGGGGCTTGCTGCAAAGTTTTATTATTACTCAAAAGGCACCTGGGCCCAAAGCATCAAGTGGAAACAATTTTACAAATCAAAGGAGATAAACTATGTGAAAAAATTATGAGTAACTAGTTTACTCGAAGGACTTGTAACAGGATCTGGAGCTTTCATCCTCGCCCAATTAACAGTGACCAAGACTAAGTCTCATCAGGAATGAAAAGGACAGATGTTCCCATCACAAAATCACCACTACAGCTGACACCAATTGACTTTCTTATTGGTCGTGTCAACAAAGGGCCTATGATTACATGACTATGAAATATTGTCCTTCCAGAAAGGCCTTAGGATGGCTGAGGAATGATGTCTAGACTGTGTCTAAACTGGGAACAGACATTGTTTAGGCTCCCGTTGGAAGAACTGTAATTGCCCTGATTCTTTCATTGGACACAGATATTGTAAATCAGGATTGCTGATTTACAGCAGCTTCAGTGATATCCACGGAAACAGTTCAATATAAAATTTGTGGGTGGAAGGACTCCGTAGGGTCATGGGGTTAGAAGGAACACTTCACCATTTTTCTCACCCAATATGTTGCCTCGGTGTCACCTGAGGAAGAAGACACTTCCCTGCAGTGCATTCTTTTATTAAGAGCTCAGCTGGTAGAGCTTTTGAGCAACAAAAGAAGAGTCTTCTGAACAAAACCATTTTATTGTTCAATGGGAAACTTTTTGCTAATATTCCTTCCAGTTCCTCAGTGGGGTAAGACACACAATGGTGAGTACACCCCCTTTTGCTCTTTGATGACTGTTTTTAGCCATTCAATTATAATAAGATGTAATTCGAATTATCCTAATTTTCCTTTACTTCTTACTCCATGTTTTCCATATCGTCCATTAGTTCTATAAGTAGGATAATATTTAGTTAGCTGAAATGACATGGCTTAAGTGTGACTACTGTGTCTGGAGACAATGTGAGCAAGCATCGGCATAAAATTTATAGGTACAGAAACATAAATAATTCTTTAATAAGTCCTCTCAATCTTAACATAATCAGTGGGAAACTAAACCAGTTGCTGTCCCCCCGCCAATCATGAAAGTACAAACTCTCAGCAGGATTTGTTGATCAATGGAAAACTTCATTTTGGATAAGAGCCATTTTTAAGCCAAAAGCTGTTTATTTAGGCCGGGAAGTTTGGCTGTAGCGAGTAGGCATCAGAATTGTTTATTATTGGAACCCAGAAGCACATTAATTATGTGATTTGAGTGACTGGGTAGCATCAGCCCCACAGGTTTTGGACGTCAAATGCCCTCATCTCGCATGGCGTAAACTGACCCCTGAAGTGCAGGTCTGTGCACCAGAGGTTAAAGGAGGACCCTCCTCCATCCCCACCCAGGCTCTGCCAGGGTGGCTGTGCTGCAAATTTATGTTTTGGGGTGATCAGAGTGCTTTGATATACTGCACAGGGCAGCAGCATAGCTTCAATTTCACTTACATGTTGTGATTTCCTATGAAAGATCATCTGTCATTTGGGGCTCTTGTAACACATTTGCAAATAAGGTCAAACAATTTGTTCAGAGGTGAACACGGTAAGTATAAACACATTGTAAATATTTGAGTATGAGTTTAATGGTGTTTGAGAGGCTCGCACAAACAACCTCACAAATAAAATCGCTATATTTAAAAACAAATTAGAAACTTGCACATTATTTTAGCCTTTGGTGGGCATTCATCATCATTATGGATACTTGTGTTTATTTGGGTTAGTGTTGGGGGAAAAGGAACGTTTAGAAAGGCCCAGTGAGGGCGGGCAGGGCAGGACAGAGGTGCCCCTGCAATCACCAGCTGCCATCGCAGGACCGTGCACACCGCTGCCCGGGGGACCCGCTGTGCCCTCCCCTTCAAAAACCCATTAGGCTTGTCCAAACAGCATTTTTGGAGAGCAATTATGGTGTACGGGAGCACCAGCTTTGGTCTAGTGGCACTCTCGGAGAGGACTGACCCAGTGTTGGGCAGTGAAGGGATGGGTGGCTTTTGTGGACAGCACATGGTGTGTCTTGGCTCTCTGGGTGGGGAACAAAGGGGTTTGGTGTGAAAAATGGCTTGTGGCTGTTGGTGCTGCATTTTGTGGAGCCACATCACACCCTGAGGAAGATAAATTGAAGATGACTGCCCCCAAAATTACCTTAGGACTGGAAAAACCCCCATTTTGCCCCATATGTATCGATCAAAGCACTAATGGGAATTTCTTGTAAATCCGTGCTCAGAGCTGCCACAGCTTCCGTAGAGAAGGCTCCCTACAGAAATGTATGGCCATATTCCAGCACACTCCTGCCAAAGTAATTTCTTTCACAAGAGGTTTCAGGTCCCCTTCACAACACTGCATTTTGATATGGCTTTTGGAGAGGAAAAATTGGGATATTTCCAGAGTACTCCCCCGCAAATTTACATCCCTGTGTATTCTCCAAGCAAAGTTAGATTTGAAGAATATTAAACCTATTGATTTTTGATTCCAAAATGGTAACAAAAATGGCCTTGAAGTAAGTCTGGGAGTCACGATTTTCAGGACTGCAATATCCATACTCCAGCTGTTTGCACAGGGCCCAACCCTGCAAACACTTCTGCACATAAAGTGAGGAAAGCCATACCTGAGTGCAGACATTTCCAAGCTTAAGTTTCCAGCTACTAAACTCTTTGAAACAGAGAACTATGTGTAAGTAGAACTGTACGTAAAGCATCTGGCATGTTTGGGGGCACTGCAATAAATCATATTAATAATTGTGTATATATATGCAAATTGCATTATCCATAATATGTAAAAAACACTGGATTAAAATATAAATATATAGGTTGGACTCCTAGCATCAAAAGGGACTTCTCCGTCTAGTAGAATCCTATAAATGGTATAGGTAAAGAATTCTAGTTCATTAATCTTACTTTTGATCTTTTTGAGTGAAATTCACCCCAGGGTTTCATTTGGTCTCTCATGAAGCCATCCCATAAATCACACAACATATATTGCACAAAGACAATTATTTTGCTAAGGTTTAAGCTAAATATTCCACTGCTTGCCGTCACTTTTAAGGGTTTTTTTCCCCTCCTGTGGCATAAATTTCAATGCTCAGATACACTTCATACCTGCTACAGAGTACCGTTAAAAAAAATGGATTCTAGGTGCCAAAATATCAAGGAGCTCTGGCAGCTGCTTTGGGAGCTCTGCCTTAGTGAGCCTGTGTGTGAACAGCCCATCCCTCCTTGGCTGTGGCTGGGGGAGTGATCCCTGCACAGCTTTTCACAGCTCCTCGGGGAAGGGTGAGCAATTGCGTGGGGACTGACCTTCCTGTCAGCCCCCGAGACACCACAAACCAAAGCTGGGGGAGGACTGGACTTAAACTGTTTCTTCTCAGGCAAGATCACACCCTTCTGGAGATTGCTTTGTCCCAGCACAGAAGTGTGAGCTGCTGCAGTAATTCTGCCATGAATGAGAGCCTTTCTTTTGAGTCATATACTTTTGTTTCCAGCCTACGGTGACTTGGCTTACTACTGTGCTGGGGATTATCCCTCCAAAAAACCAGAGCCTGGAAAAATGAGCCATTTTCAGCAGCTATGAACTAGGTTTTAAAAAGTGTTTCCCTCTTTATATACATTTATATATGAATTGGTTTCACTGCAGTGAAACTATGTAAATCATTGTAATAATAAAAAATATAATAACATATTTTAGTACTATAATGTAATAGGAAAATGTACTACCAATAATATTATCGTTACTATTATCATTATTACTAGTAGAATAGTACTCTCATAGTTAAAGTTTTCTAGATGCCAGTCAAACATAATGAAATGGAATTTTTTTTTCCCAAGCAGCAAAAGCCTCAGTCTTACTGGAAACTCCATGCAGGCAAATCCCAAATGAGCACAGAGGGGTCCTTGGCAGCTCAGAACGGCCCAGCAATGGCTGCATTGGGACTGTGATCCAGGTAAGGGCCACAGGAGAACTGATGAGGAAGAAGAGATGGGAACCCTTAAACACATACAAGGAGACATTTATATCAACAGTCTGAATTCAGTTTATTCCTACCCTCAAAATCCTATCAAAACTGCTGCAGGCAGCAGTGGAGTCATACAGGTGTAATTTATGGCAGAATTTGGCTCAGACAGTATGTTTCTCCATTCCACAGGGCTGGGGTCCCACAAAAGTCTGATCAGCTAATTCATAAATGCCTTGTGTAGCTATATTATCCTGTATTAATGATTAAGTGAGATAATACATTGTTATAACTTCATAGGATCAAATGCAAAGTTTATGAAAAAATCTTTGGTACTGTAGAAACTGCAAAACTCTACATACTTAAAAGAGATTATTGCAACACAGAGCAGCTCTGAACACTTTAATATTTTTTAATGCCAGAACACTCTATAACATTGCATGTCATGCCAGAGAATGGGCTGAAATCTTGTGCTTTGCCCATCCTTTTAATGCCTTACTTTTGAGTCTCCTGTGGTTGTACTTTTTTCATCAGGCCCCACAAAAGAGGATTGTCAATGGCACAATCAGATCTACCTCTGACTACATCAAATGTTGTATTTCAGTCTTTATTCATCAGAACCAGATGCTTCAGGTTCTGTATTAAATCTTGAAACGCTGTGCCCTGGCTTACAGACATTAGTCCCCCCTCCTCCCTGTATATCTTCTAGTAGCATCCTGAAGCACATGTCAGTCTTGGGGCTCTGCTTATACCCATTTCACTCACAATTGGCTACAAAAATCCTTTAAAATACCAATTCTGCAGAAGTATGAAGTTTTTCAAGATGTATCAGACTGAGTGGCTGTGCAGGCAGAGACAGTGGAGTCCATGTCCACGACATATTTATTTCTTTCCTTTCCCAGATTTGTTTCAGGGATATGAATACCTGGAGGAGTGGCCCAGGAGAGATTAGTCAGTAGAATATGTAATTTTAAAAAGGGGGGAAAAAGGGAAATCTTTATGGCAAAGCCAAATGTAAATAGGAATGAAAGAGGAACAGAGAAAGACCACACGGCAAGGGAGAGTGAGGCTGCAGGAAAGACATGAGGAAGACCTGAGGTTGGAAAGAGTATGGAAGCAGGAAGAATGGCCACATTGTGCTAGGTACAGGACAGTCAAATTTAACTTTTGAAGCTAACGCCACCACAACTATTTCCCCTGAAATGAGTGCCAGCTTAAAAAATCTGTCCTGAGAAACTGCACCAAGTTGGCAGCTGAGTCACAAACTGGTCCTCCTTGCTTCAGGATCACCACAGAATCACAGAACATTCTGTGTTGGAAGCAACCCACAAGAATCATTGAGTCTAACTCCTGGTCCTGCACCCCAGGAGTCACACCACGTACCTGAGAGCATTGTCCAAACATTTCCTGACCTCTGTCAGGCTTGATGCTGTGACCACATTCCTGGATAGCCTGTTCCAGTGCCCAGCCACCCTCCGGGTGAGAACCTTTTCCTAACAATTTATCACACAAAAGTGGAGTGACTGGTATATCCTCATTCATCCAAATCCATTCTGATGCTGCAAATCTGCCCAGAAATCTAAAGGCTAAGGAAGGATATAAAACATTTTGACGATTTCAGGAGAAAAATCAAATTAGCAGAATTAGCTATCTCATGTGCAAAGAAGCCCTTCTTGCCAGAGTCACATTATTTAAAGCTTTTGATTGACCTGAGAGACTTCCTACTCTTTCTTTCCTCTGCCTCCCACTCCACATACTATAAGAGGGGTGGGGTTTTTTTATTTTTAGCTGTATCATGACAATAAATTTAAAACTCTTGGATCTCTCAGCTCACTCTTCCTAGTTGGCGCCTCATTTGAGTAATGGGTCATGAAGCTGACATTCCTCCAGTGATGTAGTGCTTGCTAGAGTGGCATTGACCACAAAAAGCAGGTCAAATAGTCTTTTAATTTAATCTTTTACAGCTAGAGATGCGAATGCTATAAAAAATGCAAAAGAGGATATCCATGCGATACTCTCGCTGGGGAGAGTATCCATGGGGGAGAGAAACAGCATCAGGAGCCATGGAGAGCTATATCTCAGGAAACATGGCTTATTTTGGGGACGAGCCAAAGGCAGAATAACAAGTGAGAGGGAAATGATGGAGAGTTTCTGGGGAATTTTTCGCTAGCTGATTACCTTCTGTTTAATAGTTTGGCTCCAATGACTTTTTAGGTGGCTTCGTCCAGAATACCCTTCACAGCAGAGGAAAACTGTTACTCCTGGAAAGTTAAAGCTGAGTCCATTAAACTTGGTTTTCTGTCTGTGATTTTGATTAATTGTGTTTCTTAAAATACATGTTGTTTCTCTTAGGCTATTACTTCTGATGGCACAGTCCTGAAGGTCCTTAGATTGCTGCAATTTATTACACCGTTTCTTAAAGTTTACTGTGTCCTCTTAATGTAATGAGGAACGGGAGTACGCACAAACAAGAACTGAAAAAGAAAACAGTGAATTGTTTAGCAAGCCACTACCACTTCGCATTGGATTATGAGAGTATGTTAACCATTTAAACAAAGAATTTGACTTTTTTTTTTTTTATTGTTTCCTCTCCACTTGATGGAGCAGAGTTTGTCTGATGCAACTCAATTTGTTGCAAAATTAGATTAGACCTTCCCTAAAGAGGAAGCACTCCTTTCAAAGTTATGAATCTCTTTTCCCATCAATCCTTTTCCATTTTATTATTTCCCAGGCTGCACACAAGGTACGTCCCTGTTTTTTAGATCCTTCTAACTTTTCAGTCTTTTTCTCTCTTTCACTGAAACACAAAGTTTTGTAAAACCACCATCAGGAAAACCATACACCAAAGCTTGTCTTGAATGAGCAGAGACATGTGCTTGTACTTGCTAAGGATACTGATACAGTCTCAGCAATCTGATTCCAGGCAGGAGATTAATAGTTCTGACAAGTGTCACAGATGAAGGGCCATATTTCTGCTCAATCCATAAAAGTACTTTTTGTTGTTGTTTCAGCCCCACATATTGTTTATGCTGATCCATCTCTTCATGAAGAAAACCAAATGTCTATATTTCATCTTTGCTGAAGTCACCCCATAGCATTTAAAGTTGAGGAAGAAATTCTGACATTCCTATTCATTCATCACTGACACCGGAAAAATATGAGATATTATGAGAATGTCTCAAGAAAGAAAAATGTTTACATTTGACTTCTCATATCTTGACCCTCTGAGGTTATTTGCTTCATATTTTCAACTTAGATCCACAGCCTGGAAAGCTAGCAAGTCTAAGTTGCCATTAAGAGTCTCTAGTTTTAATGGAAACTTAGATTCTCACAAAATTCCACTATCCCAGCAGCTAGGGAACAGAAAAAAACCAAATATCTAAAACTTTGTGATAAAATTGAAAAACTTGGCAGCATTTTTGCCTCCTGTTGATTAGCTCTTTAATCTATGAGCAATCTGATATAAAACCAATGGAGTAAGTCACCAATAGATAGTATTCAGTGTGAGTAAAGCTGGCAGAAATACGTGCTTGTTTAAAACAAAACATGCTGACGAAAGTTCCCAACCTGAGAGTCTTGGTTAAAGGATATACACCATATAAAATGCATGCACATATATACACACACACATATATCAATAGGCACGCAGATACCCACACTGTTAAAAACCCTGCAGCAGGTTCCAAACTAAACAGAATTACTTGGGTGATGGTTCCAGCATGACCTCACCTTGTTAAATAAAACACCAAGTTATTATTTCGCTGTTAATTTTAAATCAAGTGAACTGCAAGTGTATGAAAAGAGAGAAATTTGTTTATGGCTTGCCTCTTCAGTGCCAAGCTGCCACAGAAATAGCACAACTCTGTGATCACAAGATGATACACGACAGGAGTTGACACACATATGCCAGGCTGGCTCGAGGAAGCGTTGCTTGCATCTGACAATTACAAAACCCTGGGGGTTTTGAGCATTTAGATTTCTTGGTTGCATACATCCCTTGATGTATAATAAATATATGTGACAGCCTCTCCTTTAGGCAGGACACTTGAAAAACCTCCTTTTTCTCTCTTCTACTTAATCACTGATTTGACACTATTCGTAAGAACTTAATTGCCTTTTAAATATCAACTGCCTCTGTCATATTTACTTAAACTCAGTTAGTGCTTTTAAAAAGATTGTTGTGGGGACACACAATGCAACTGCAAAATAAGAAAAAAAGGCAAGTATTCAGCTAATGGAAGTAATTCTGGCTTATTTCTGTATTCTATCACAAATCCCCACGAGGAGCACTGGCTGGCATTTGTAAATGGCAGCTGCTGCCTCTGAGCCAGGGCAATCAATCTTCATGCTACTGCAGTTATCCACATAAGAATAGTCAGTGACTGTGAGTCAACAGGCTGAAGCATGTATCATTTATTCCTATCCACTTGGAAGTATCAAAATAACAGCTCTCCAAGGCAGAAAAGAAGGAAGTAGCCTCTTATTTTCATGCTATATTTAATACTAATACAGTAGTTTAATACAGGGCATTTACAAAGCCTTACCTTAGACATTCATCTCGTTTTATATTGGTTTGATATTTTCAGAGAAAAATGAAACCATCCCAACAGACAATATTGCATTAATGTCGTAGTCATTCTGGACTTTGATATCAGTGGCATTCTGGAAAAATGGTGATTTGTAAATAGATATTTTATTCCAAACATATAATCTTATATAACAGTAAAGACCAGCGCATAAATTCCTCAGAGCATTTATATTGCTGACCAAAGGAACCAAAGTTCTGCTAAATAATATTATGGAATTACTATCCTTGGTAAAATATTTAAGGACATGATTTTTACATGTATGTAGATTTAGGGAAGATTCATTTTTATTTGGCNTCCTTACCAAACTGAGAAATTGTCCTAAAACTGAAAAGTTCGGAAAAGTCCCCATTACGTTTGAAAAATTGTCAAAACGTTCTTCTGCACAAGAGCCACAGAGGACACGTGTCAATGAATTACAAATTGGCTACTATTAAAACTATATAAAGTAGTATTTCCTTTAACTGAGATGTCCTGAATGTATTGAATCTGAGTTCAATCAGATGCCTTGAATTGTTTAAAATGCAGAAATGAAGAAAAAAATGCATGGCTACTCTTCTCATTGATATTTATTATTTTGTGTTTGAAATCACATTTTAGTCTCACTTAAGTCAGTTGTTTTCAGCTCGTGGGTTGTGGATAAAGGGATACATGGACTACTTTGTAAAAAGTCTGCAGAAGGTAACTGCAAAGGACAGCGTCAATGGCTCTCAAGAAAATGGGCTCCCATCACTCATGCTGAAAAAGATTGACCCTGCATCTGCTAACCCACAATTCTGAATGTGGGCACTCCAAAGCTTAATTTAAGAAAGCGTATTTTGCCTGCTATTTTCCTAACCTCATCTTTATAAGTCAAATGCCCATAGCTAGAGTAATCATTCAAGTGAATCTTCACATAATTTTGACTGGGTTTGTCATTCTTCAGAGGCTTTCTCTGCATAGCATGGCTATTTAAATTGAGGCATCCAAAACTGAACTGTGGTGCAATTGGTGCGTATCATTTGTAGTTTTCTATTAAATCATTATTACAGTGAGATATTAGTTTTGTATAGTATTTCTCTAATCCATCTCTTTGTTAGTTTATTTTGGAAAGGCATATTCATTAAGCTGTAATACTCACAATGATTCATATCTGCTTCCTCAGGGAACCCTGTTAGATCAAAGTCCATTACGATAATGAGAAGTTTATTGTATTTTCTAACACATAGTACTTTTCAGCTGCCAAAATGCTGATAGATGAATGAAAGAATGAATGTTTTGGGCAAATACAAGTATTTTTAGGAGTGTCTAATGGTCCTCTTTAGTTGTTACTGAACCAGAATAATTTGTTAGCAAATTGCATTAAAACCCTTTTTTCAAAGTAATTCAAATAACAAACAGAAATCTGATATGTTTTCTCATTACTCTTTTAATTTAAAATTGGCTATTTGCTATGAATTCCAAGCATCCTATAGGCTGGCAACATGGCTTGCTATTTATTTTATTTCAAAACCTCTCACAAAGGGTCCTGTCAGAAGTCTCTTGAAATTCCACGTAAATTATGTTCGAAAGATACATTTCATCTCTTGCTTCATGCACTTTTTGCATGGAATTCTTGAAAGATAGAGCAGCACAATTTGCCCTTACAGAAGCTGTGTCAGTCGGTCCTTATCGTATTATGCTTATCTTAATGTGTAATCTAGTCTTGAAGTAGGTTCCATTTAAGGTCTTATCTTTCCCAACTAGAGCAGATTAAAGAGGAAAGTCTTTGTTCATTGAAGTGCCGTGACTTACTTGCTCTCAAATCCTTGGAACTCAGAGACAGACCTTGCTGTCTAGCAAAAGGTTTTATGCACTTGCTTAACCCCGAGCACAAACAATGTCGCTGCAGCCAGCAGCCCTCTCTCTCGCCTAAAACTACACGTGTGAGCAAATACCTTCCAAGCTGTGTTGAGCAAGTAAAAAACCTGCAGAAAAACAGCAGAATGCAACTATGTCAGGCAATTAGCGCATTTTTGCCCCTTTCAATAGTTTTCATAAATCATATGCAACGCTCGGATCATTCAGAAGCTTTCTCTGTTAAATACCCAGTTTCATTAGTTCTAACTTCCTCAGACATATTTTCTGTCATACCTAAGGAACTGCCGAATGTTTCCAAAAGAAGCACATGATGAGAACATTTCTTGATGAGAAAAATGAGAAGAAAACATGTGCTTGACTTTTCCAAAGCCTGTTAGGAGTTCTGTCTAAATTTCTGTTTTCCTCCCAAGCATGGCTTTCAAAAGAACCTTACACCTAACAGCAAACGGACAGAATTAGCCTTTTCCACATTTTTCCAGTGGCTAGGGGAAATATGCCCCCTGAATCCCACCTTCTGCTCTATCTCTTACTGTGAGGTTGTTTAGTTTCGCCGTGTTAGCATCCAATGCAAGTCATTTTTGCTGCGTGTAACTGGGTCTTTTAACTGTTGTAAAGCCTTTGAAGTTTCCTCTTTCTGCAAAGAGGTCAACGCAGTCTTTCTTTTGCCCTTTCAAAAGGACCTTTCATTCATTCCTGTGTTTGGTCAAGTTGTTGTGGGTTCTGCTCTGGCCTGGCACCATGAGTCCCCCCTACACAAGCAATTGCTGCTTTCGTGGCTACTGCTGTTTGTACTCCTTATTGCTTCTTTCATTTATCTTCGCTGACACACCAAAGGAAAGAGGGGGCTGAAAGGGGAGAATTTGGCTGTAAGCTAAATTGATTGCATGTTATATTTCATGGAAGTCTGGCAGGAAGAGTTGAGTGATCTCAAGAGTTTCGGGAATATTTTCGTTCCTATTGTGCAAATCAGTCAAAGCGCACTCGGCCTCGGCTGCCTGCCCCCCTGGCAGCCCGGAGCAGAGCTCGCTGCATTGTCAACAAAGGTTTGAATAGAACAAAAGTCTCCCAAGTGGACACTGCATTCACTTGATGGGGTCACATATTACCCAACATTTAATAAAACTCATATGAATTTGAAAAGGATTCCCAGATAGATCAATGACCGGAAAAGTAGTAAATTTAGCGGGTAGAAGGGATGTCCTGAAATCAAGGTGATGGTATTACATGTGGCAGTTACTCTTCTGTTTGGATTTTAAGTATCACGGGTGTCTTGGGACTATTAGAATGAATTCTTGCCAAATAAACATACCTACCACTTTCCTGGGATGCTTCCACCCACCCTGCATCTGTCATGGAGGAATTTGTTTAAAGTGGGTTGCTTTTTCCCAAGCCTTCATCCACAACCCCAGCTGACCAGGCTGGTTTGGATCCAGCTTTACATGCTTCCCTGTGGCATCAGCATAAACACAGCAAAGCCAGCAGAAATGGGGAGGCTCAAGCAACACCTAAGCAATTGCCCCCCTAAGTGCTTGGGAGATCATGCTCCCTCCCTCCCTTTGTGCCAGAGCAATGTCTTAACCTTCTCTAAAAACCACAGTCCTGCCACTCTCATTCTGCCTTTTCCTTTTAAATCCAGGAGATCCCCAGGCTGTAGCCACTCTGTTAACCTAGTCTTCCACCAGCTCGTGAAAAAAGGTGATCTTGGTAATCCTGATTCCTGCTACAGTAACAAACTCTTAAATGCTGGCACATCATAGGAGTTTTTAATTTCATGCTTGAAAACAGAGTGAGAAATAATGACTCTGCATTCTTGCTCAGCGAAGGCACAGCCTTAGCCTATCTAGGGAACACAAGGCCATATGATGTGTCACTGTTCAAAAATTCAAAAGGAATCCAAAGGAGTATTTGGTGCTTGTTCCTCCGACCTTATCTGGTTCCCCACTAGCTTTGGCAATCCCTGTCACAAGTGAGAGCTGAGGGAATGCTGAGTCTGGAGTCATCACTCAGCCAACAAGTTAATGCTTCCGCAAGACACAAGGAACTTGCTGACTGCTGGCACCTTATTTTGGACACAAGTCAGACTAGAAAGAGAGAATGGGTGCAAGAGCTTGCAAAAACCTGTAGTTCTGGGCAGGTCTTCATTCTGCAAAAAACTTCAATGCAACCAGTTTGGATTTTGTAATCCTGTTTGCCAGAACCCCTTGCATTTGGAGGCCGTGTTAATCACCCCTCTCTGCAGCAAGCCACAAAACCGACCATTCATTTGGAGTGTTTGTTCTTTGGTAACTCAGTATAAATTTAGGTCCAATTAACATATTTATGAGAGGAGGAATATGCAAGTACAATTTTAAATCAATATAAATATGGAATATAAAGAATATAAAAATCAGAGGAAAATCCCTGGAAAGGGGCATAGAGGGACATACTTTCAATATAAGAATTATTTTCATACTCTTTCATTCTATGTCTTTAAAGAACAATAATTTATTTTTAGAAAAATATACAGGATTAAATTTTCCAGCTGGCTGCCCAAATTCTTTGCACCAATGCCATGGTTCTGCAGCCAGAAGAGCAATAGTGCAAAAAATGTACATAGATTTGCCCTTTATACATTGTCATGCACAGTTACTCTGTAAAATAATTTCAGCTGGATGATTCAGAAACCCAAATTTCAACTTTATTGGAAAGGTTAAGATTTTCAGAAGAGTTTAGTAATTGACTTTTGCTAAATATAGGTGACAGTTATTGTCTGGCTGCAATAATCTCTTCAAAAAATTATAGCCCAAAAATCCCATGTGATAACTATCAGTTCAAGAATCTAGCAGAGAAATTGTATTCTTGCTGGGACTTTGCAGAGGCAGCCAGAAAACCACAGTTAAGGAACATTTAAAAACAGAACAAAACTTTGCTGTTGATGAAAGTGAGTACTCTGATGTCCAGAAGTTTATTTCATAAACTTTTCAAACATAATGCTCACGCACCACCACAAAGCAACCCAGTTTGAAGCCACCTGATCCACCCCAACCATGAGCATTAACACTGGAAAAGACAAGATTATTATCTGGCACAATTCTGCATTCCAGCACGGATGCTAACTGTTGAATCCATGGATGCTAAGCTAAACGTTGTTACTAATCAAAAGTAAATAATCTGCTTAAAGCCCGCAGCTATTTTCAACCTCTCAGATTTATAGACAGAATAGGTATGTGAGATATACTTTTATTATTAACCTCAGAGTTAATTGTTCAGTTTTCTACCTTTGCCATCAAACCAACTTTGTTGACTAGAACTGGATGAGCTGTTACGTACCAGAGCCCAAAAGAGAGGTATGCTGATAAGAGAAAATGTGTGCTTAAGACTCATCTGCTGTTGAAAACCCTCAGAGCATGAGGTGAATCCCCTCCGTCACCCCGCTGCCCACGCTGCATTTGGTGCAGCCCAGAACACAGCTGACTTTCTGGGCTGCAAGTGCACATTGCTGGGTCAGCCCACTCTCTCAGATACACTTTTAATTTTTGACTGGAGCCACTGACAAGTGCATTTGGGTTGTGCTGTGTAGAGACTGGTGGAAAGGCCTAGGGCTGATTTGGCTCTGCTTCGGCACTGAATCTGTGAACCAATACATCCAGAAGGCATAATTTAAAGTGTAAGTCGAAATGCGTTTCCTCAGGTTTTCCAGTAATCCACTTTCTGCAAATATTTCAGATGGTAAAGTCTAATCATACAACCGTTATGGAAAGCAAACACCAAACAGCTGTGAGCCAAATAAATCAATTTCAGCTCCAGGGAGGATATTTGCAGAATTCAATAGGAACCATTATTCTTAGCTCCCAAGAAAAAGAGATCTCAGTTCCTCTTGCTGAATATGTGTTATTTGGTGCAATTAACTAAGTTGATGGATCAAGGATTTGAGGCCCAAATCTGGGATATGCTGTACGGAGTGAGTAGTGAGGAATATTTCTATCTGCTCAAGCTTGGGCTTAGCCTGCAGTGCAGTGCTGTCACATGGAGCATTTGCTTTATGGGTGCTGTGCTGGATCTAGAACTGTTACACAATCATAAAATATCATACAGTCATTGAAATGTGGGGAATTTAAGCTAGACCTCCTGCATTGGGGTGTTCCAATATTGTTCCCTTTCTTTTTTCTTCTTTTTAACTTTATCAGTTTATTTATTTTCTATTTGGCTTCTGGAATGTAATCAGCTGGAAAACCAGGCACAGAGAAAACAGTGTTGTGGGGCTTCCAGCCAGGTCCAGCAGTGCCCCAGGAAACACCAGGGCACCGTGACTTTGCCTGGTATCAGGAGGCACTCAGCACCTACACGGCTGGCCAGTGTAAATGAATGCTGGCAGGAGACCCGTACTCTGGGAGCGAAGGTGACATATAATTAGTCCATATGACTTTTGTTGATAATAATTGCAGGTAACTGGCTGCATTCCGCTAGTCCAAATGACTGTCACCATGCGCCGAGGGCACACGTTATCTGCCAAGGTTTCATATTTCATTTCAAGCAAGGAGTTATCCATTAATAAAAACAGAAGGCGATTACACGAATGTGCTCTCTGCCAAGACTGCCTAGCAGAGCACATGCAGAGCTTTTCTGGCAGTGCCTCCCCGCTGAGCAGCACTGCCCCTGCACCTCCCTCTGCAGCACAGCCAGGCACGGGAGGGGCTCCCAGGGAATGGTAGAAACGCCTGAGTAATTCACTGTGGGGAAATGCAACAAGTAAATACTTGAACTGTGTTGTCCAGTGAAAAGGAAACAAGACCATCTTGCGGTGGGAGAAGGGGCATGAAAAGATGTTAATCGCATGAGCAGTAATCTCTTTGGCTGCTCAGTGTGCCACACTTGGGCTTTGTTTGCCTTGACTTATCTGGCTTACTTACCCCAATCCGTGTGATCGTGGAGGTGCTGGAGGGCCTCTTTAAGTGTGCACGAGATCAGCTACTGCAGAAGGGCAATGAAACTTTAAGGAGGAAAGGTGGTACCATTAAAAAAGCAACCTTCAAGGCCACCTATCTTGACAAAAGGGCTCAGACAGGCAATAAATGCAGAAAATCATTGAGACAGCAATGAATTATGAAGGCTATTAAAACCCACAACTGAATTTACAGAATCAGCTTCCCCTGATGTATTATAAAAATGCTTTTCCCCAGGAACTGGAGATATCCAAATTTGTATTGCAGATTAATTACAGCTTTATTTAGCAGAATTGCAGAGGGGGAGTTCAGCTCAGTCAAAATAGCATGGATATTAATGGTGTTAAACTTTCTGAATCTCATATACTGCCAGGAAATCATTAACATTACATCTAACAATTTCAGTTACTTCTGGTTTTGAACTCCTATTTTATTATTTATGGAATTTTGATTGCAGAAAAAACATACCCAGCACTTGTATTTAGATTCTGTTTACAAAGGAGCTCTGTCTTCTCCCTGGAACTTGCATAAGAACAGAAAAGTAGATTATGTGGTTTCTTAATAGTTCTTCACAAAGAGTCTTCTGTTTCTGACAAATGGTTTATGCAAATGTATTCTCTGACCTGCTTTAAGCAGTCCTCGTGGAAAAATGACATTTTGCAAGAGGGAACAATGAATATTCAATGCATCATTTCTTAGGTGAGCTAATGGACAGCTTGTATTCCACTGCCATTCTCTAATTTTGAAATTTTGACAGAGGGCAGAGAAGTATCAACAGGCAGTGGAAACTGAAAAGCACGGGCTCTCAGATCTTCCATCGGTATTCCAATTTAGAGGCAATTCAGGATTTTAAATTACAGGCTGGAAGCAAATTTTCAGTTTCCCCCAGTTCAAGTAAAGGGCTGTTTTACAAAGGGCAGTACGGAGAAAAAAATCTATCTGCATCCTTGAAATCATAGCTACCGCTGGGCTGTGGAAGGGCAAGAGGATGAAGGCTTCACAAAAGCCTCCCATAGATATTAATCCCTGGTGTGAATGGCACAAAAAAAGAGGCAATTTGGAACGTACAGGCTGTATGTTACAGGCCTTATTCATACGAGCTGGCACACTGAAGTCACTAGCTTTGTTTGTATTGGGCTGGGACTTGCCTGAGAGCAAAGGCTGCGTGAGGAGCCCGCAGTTTGCAGTCCTGTTCAGAAAGGATGGGCTGGCAGGAGGAATTTGACCTCTGCATGACAAAACCAATTTAAGTCATCAATTCACATACAACTCCAATTTAAGTCATCAATTCACATACAACTGCTGTATAAAAATGATAGTGTTAATTAAGAATAGAGACTAAGAAACCAAAAAGAGGAAGAAAGGCAAGTTAAAGAAGCTGGAATGTAAATGTCTTAAGCCTCCTTTGCCTCTCATGCACCTCATGTGACAGAGGTAAGCTTTTTGAGTTGAGTTCCACAAGTGAACACAACAGTTTAGGGAAAGTAGGCAGGCTTTGCTCTCTCCTCCTCATCTCTTTTCTGCACTCCTGCAGTTTTTCACAAGTATTTTTCTGGTTTGGAGATAGGATGCAAGTTGTTCTCAAGGGTTGCTTTCAAGAGTAAGGGTATCTCATCTTGTCCAATTCCTTTGTGTTTATTTCTTAGTAGTCTTCTACATTTACCAGAAAGCTGGATAACTATATCTGTGAAACCTAGACATTTGGAGATAAAGAATTGTTCAGAAAATCTTCACCCAGATTGAAAAGAGGATCAGATCTCTTATGTTAATTTACAGCAAAGGTATTCAGCATATGAAGCAGAGTAACTAATACCTTAGATTGCTGAGCTTCTCAAGTTTATCACATCAAGTGCAACTAGAGATGGGAAAACAATTTCATGCATATAAATGTCTTCTAGTAAGTACATTTAAATAACAGGTGACCTCAAAAGAAAAATTTTTGGGCATGCTTTAAAACTTGCCTTACAAACACAGAATGTAACAGCATTATTGTAAAAAAATATACACAATAGATATCTCATTTCCCCACAGTCATCTGAAGTTAATAGCCAAAATTCAGTGTTCAGTTACCTCACCATAATTCCTAAATTAGTTCAACCTATAAGCCATTCATTCAACAAGGTAATTGTGGACAAGAACTCAAAAACTGAGCCTGGAGATCCTGCACTACAGGATCGGATCACACTGAATCTGACTCAATTGTTTTTACAAACTATGTCCAGAAAAATCAGAAACTCTCTGCTTTGTCCAGGTCTAAATAATACTAATATATGCCAAAAAGATTGCAGTATTGCACCCTTTTTTAGTTCCATTAGCAGAGGTGTTTTCAGAAACTTTCCAAACTAACTATTATAGGGGGGAGCAATGAGAAAGTCCAATCTGCATGTAGAAATATCCACTGCTGGACGTTAAAATTAATCTTCCAGGATGGTAAAAAACCCTACCTTCTTTGGGAGGGGAGTAAGGCTTTGCTAAACAAATGTTTTAAACGGCCTTCTGTGGACTGTACGTGCTAGTATCAAGATTCTAAGCTGAGCATTGTTTGCAACTTCCCTTGGACAGCATTTCTGGCTGACAAACAAACAAATTTTGAAAGTAATTCACAGAGGAAAAAAATTGCTGAAAACACCAAAGACGGGCTCCATTTGTAGATTTAATTAAGATATCATGCCAATAGAAAAGCACTTAGTTGCAAAACAACAATTTTCTGCTGCTGTGTGTGCACCAAGACTAAGCTGAGGAGCTTATTTTCAAAGTAGGAGATACTGGTCCTGCCACAGCTGCCAACACAAGTGATATAACACTCTTTTAGACAGTGTCTGGAGATGGTTCAATAATTTAAGCTCGTGGAAATCCTGATCGGCTGCTTGACAGAGAGGAGGAGACTGTGAGAGGAAAGGTCAGGTCTGTACTTACTTTTTCCCTCGAGGTCAATTGCTGGACACTGTCAGACACAGCAGCCGGGGTTACTGGCTGATTAGTCAGCCCCAGCAAGGCCATTTTGGAGCAGATGAAAGTTGCCTGGATGACAGACTCTCAGTGTCACCACAGCTTTGGATCTCAAACTTCACGTGACCTTTCGAAATCCCGTTGCTGCTTAGTGCAGGGGAAGGGACTGGAGTTTGTGCCATCTGCCCTGTTTGCTGCCTGGCACCACGCAGGACAAGTCCAACACACACCTACACAGAAACCATGAGGCAGGGCTGGGCTGTTCTCACAGAGTGAAGCCACGACCGAGAAGCTGCACTGCTCACTGGGGGTCATAGCTGAGAAAGGGACAGAAATCAGAGAGAACAGAGCAGGTGGAGTACTGTCACAGCTCCCCAGGGGACCATGGTCCTCTGAGACCTGTACGGAGCCTAAACAAGTAAGAAAAGCCTTTTGCAACATGTGTGTAGGGCTAGAGGGAAAGGTAGATTTGGGATGCCATATCCAGGGCTGATCACTCCCTTTCTGATGCATTCAGTTCAGGCTTTACACAGCAGAAGCTTTAGGCCAACTAACATATCTTTAGCAAGTAAAAGGCCAGCTAGGTTATTTTCAGTAAATAAAAATGAATCACTATCTTGATTTGCAATTTCCAGGGACTATTCCTTCTGACAAATAAATAAATAGTAAATTAAAATTTACTGCATCTAAAACAGTAAATTCATGGCCTCAGTTTGACCAAATAATTACATGTCAGGTTGCAGCTAAAATATCGTTCATCTCTCCATCAGGCTGCTTTGTTTGTTATAAATAAAACCTTGATACACACAAAACCAGAAAACAGCATGCCCCAATAATTCTCCCCAGGCAGGCACAGATAGGTGTTAGTATGTTTGCAAATCACATTTCTGACACTGAGCCTCACATGAAGAGAAAATGGCTTAAAACTTGACCAGAATCAATACTGAGATTGCAACAGAAATTGGAGTGTAAACTCAGGCTCCTATTATTGTAACCTCAAAGTTTCTCTCAAATTCCTTCTTGGAAGTCATGCTTGCATTACTTAGAATGATACTAAAATGCTTCTTATATAACTGCTCAGGAAAAGCTGTACGTGGGGAATAAACTACTGAGCTGGCATTAATTTAATTTTCCTCTAGTGTTCTGCAATATGGCATATTTCACATCAGCTCCACTGTGTAGGGTTCTTCTATCTATCAACTTGAAGAGACAAGTTTGACATCAAATTTATTTCTTGGATAAATTACTGGATGCTTCTGAAGTCTACACTGAAGCATGAAGTGATAGTGTCTGCTGAAGCCATCAGTTCTTATTGACAAGTCTGGTTAAATTATCAGGTTGTATGTAATTTTATTTGAGTGTAGGAAAATGAAGGTTATAGCCAAGAACTTGGTGGGGTTTTCTTTCCTGAGATGATGATTTATTCATTTTGGCTTCAATAGCTATGGTGTCAGGCGTATTTTATATTTTTCCAACTTTGACACTTCAAACATTTGATTTCCCTTTGCAACTTCCAACCTAAAACATGTTTCCCATTATATATATTCAAGTGACTGCCTTGCACACACTGACTCATGAGGCTGGTTTTTATTTTCACAAAATATATAACCCTATTTGAATAAAATACAGATGGTGCCCAATACATTAAACACAGCAAATTTGCCATTCCCTTCTCCATCCCCTCTATGTTCCCTTCCCCAGATTTTCTGTGGCTGTGTGAAATCTTATCAGCCTCAACAGCTTCGAGAGGACATGGCAACAGAAATGTGATGCCATTCATGTATGGTTTGCTGCAATAAACAACGTGCATTTTTTTAATTATTAGCATTTTTCTGTAGGATTCTGCATTTGGAGCTCTGCTTTAAAGCATGCTTCGTGCCCCGTGGAAGGTACTGAACAGGCAGCTTCACATTGCCCTGTGGTAGAGTTTGAATTAAGGGCAATCAACGTGGCATATGGCACCAAGGTCCTGGGTGACAGCTGGAGCAGATTCAGCTGCCTCTTACATCACCAAGCAATTTAGAAGGAAAAAAAAAAGGCCATAGACAAGTGTATAGTAAATTACCTGAGTAAATCAGGAAAAACTGCTGAAATTAATTGAAGGAAAACTGTTCTGGGTTTGCTCTGAAAGCATAACTATACTTCATAGTATACACACACACAACATTTACTTGGAATGCACAAGGTTTGGGGGTTTTAAATAAGATTCTATCAGCATCACTAGATGGCATTGGAGGGTGCTTTATCTCATCATAAGAAAACAGTCTACAGTAATTTTTATTAGAAACACTAAGTTAACACACTGAATTTATCCCAAGCAAGCTGAAGGCATTTTCTACGGCAAGGGAATTGCAACATGAGGCAAGAACCAAGGCTGGATGAGCAGTCACAGCATTGCTGCTGTTTCCTTCTGTCACACACAAGGAATCCACCATCTCTGAGCAAGAATGGGAGGACTGAAATCTGGAGAGGAACAAATTGCACTGGGTACTGAAGAAACTGTGAACTGGTATTACATGGGCTGGTGACTTCAGAGAGGTAAGAGTTAATCTCTCCCTGAGATGTAGGATGGAATTTTTGGACTGCGTATTTGTTTTTCCCCCACAGCAAATGATACAATTATTATACAAATGGTATTTCTGTTTTTCTTACACCTTTTTTACTATACAGTTCTCATGTCCCTTTCCTATTACTTTTAGAATGAGACATGTTTGCCATCCAGTGATATTTTTGGTTGGCATCAACATCCACTTTGGAATTACTGCTAACTTTAGCCGCCGACTCTTGTCCATTGATTGTTACTGCACAGGAGCCATGCAGAATCAACTGCATCACAGCTACACTGGTTTCTAAATTGCAAGAGTATTATTACACTCATAGAGCTCTCTTTTACTCCTAGTCTTTGGTAAAAAGAGGCAAAGAGGAGTTTGTTCACTATGAATACACAATTGTAGGAGCTCAGTCTCTAAGAAATGGTCTGTATATCAGAATAATTATAGGCCATGGAACATATGTTGCAATATAAGGCAGCAAAATGGTGATTTCTTTTCACATCTGCCACCTTGACCCATAATCCAAGTCATTAAACTTCTCAATTCTCCAGGTAGACAGTGCAGAGTCTGTTCACAAACTCACTGCCTGTACGACAAAATGTGCATTATTTTTTGCCTCTGTAATATTCTTTCTGCTTAAGAGCTGTCATTGACCAAAGTTGTATAATGAATCACAAATCAGAGCCATCCACAGATGAAAACCTGACATTTAACTGAAGCGTTTCCATTCTTTAAACAGGCCTTATGTTTGTAACTCTTGGGGATTAAGGACAGGATGGTAAAACATGTAGAAAGAGTAGCACACATGCTGATCAGCAGCTTGTGCCCAAGAATGAGGCAATACCTGCCAGTAAGTCATATGAGGTTTTTAATAGGTCATGAACTAGCACAAACCCAAGGTCTTGTATAAAACATTAAATACACCAACTTCTAAAAGTGCCACTGTGCCCCTGGTCATCGATTTGTCTGACTGGCTGCTCTGCATTCCTTCTAGTCTATTTATAGAAAGCTGTAATTCATAAATACCAATTTGTACCATTATCTTCATACATGCCAGGTACTTGTAGTATTGAAAACTGGAAATTGTTCTTAGGCATACTTGAACTTGGCAGAAGGATGATAAATAGGAATGGCATTATTCCTGTTAAACAGTGAGTGTAAATGTGTAGAACTTCCTGGCATTATTTATTAAATAATATGTCTTTAATTTTCTGCATCTTGTTAAAGCTTCCGTCTAAAAGAAAGATAAGTCTTCATGTTCCCATTGTTTAAATTTCACAGGAACCTACACGTGCTCATATGGACATGTATATTTGGGAAAATCAGTGTATTTTTCCTCACTTATATGGCTCAAACATTTAGGTCCAAGAGGTAGGTTTTACTGAGTTCCTCCTCTACAGATACTTTAAAATCGAACAGTCTGATTCTGTTTTAAATGAACATAAATCAAGGATTAACTGATCTACGGTGGTAAAATCAAGTTAAGTAAGATCAGATTCTGGCTTTATCATTTCAAGTAGCCACTGGATAGTTTAGTCTTCCTTCTCAGCCTCCCAGTCATTTGCTGAAAAACTGTGGTTAGCAGGGATTTTTTGTTTTAAAGCCACGATTTCCAATAAATGTGTTGTTTGCTCTCTGGCTTGACATCAAAGACAGTTTCATAATGAGGGTGGCTCCTACAAAATTATATTTCCCATCAGTTTGCAGAGAAATGGGGCACCTATTACACAAAGGCAATTGTTGACTGTACACAGCTACAAAGGGAAGCGACACGATGTCGTTTCCTTCACATTTTTTTAAATGTACCTCTTAAAAGCATCCATTCCAATCAGAAAAAAATCCCTTGTACTTACTTGCAAGTACCTTACTTGTTAAGAGTTCAAATGCCAAGGCCCATGTCTGTGTTGAAGGAAGGACAGGGACTCTGCGTGCCCTGGGAGCTCTAGAGGAGGGCAGCCCAACATATCTCACTCCTGCTTAAAACACAGGGGGAGAAAAAAATATATTTTCTTGACCAAAAAAAAAAAAGGATTCAATGATCACATCTCAAAAATCATTAATCAGAGTATGATTGTGAAGTCTTTATATACTGCCTGCTTTCCACAAATGTTCCTCTTATTGAGTCCCATTTTTTTTTTCTGCAGTTGATTGATGAAAACTTCAGATGAGTCTTATCAACCCAAATCTGTTTGACTTCTTTCAACACCATTTCACATTTTGACCAAAAGGTTAGGGATATGTTTTCCTCGAAAACACTTGTGAACAGGCTTGCCACTCCATTTTTCCTTTTTTCCCTGCCGATAGTAGGTTATAGTTAAGCCTTCACAGAATTTAGTGCTAAACGATTGTGGTGGTTTGAAGAGACTGAGTTGATGGACAGGGTTTTAGACCAATCGCTTCTCACGATTTTGCATATAAAAGGGCACTGGTGAGGGGAAGTCACTCTCTTCTTTTCCGGTCCCTGAGCCGGGAGGGGTGGCGGGGCCGGGCCGGGCCGGGCCG
>VWZT01008908.1:439415-478005 GCA_013397055.1 Pachycephala philippinensis
AGAGTTGTTGCTTTCCAGGCTGGAATTTGTTTTATCCTTAAAAAGAATACCCCATGCGTGGCTTATGATAGCAGTTATGGGAAGACTGCAGAATTCATGAGAGAAATATATTTCACAGCAGCAGATTTCCGGGCGGGTCTGTTGCTAGTGGCAGTTTGAAACACCACACTGGAGCAGAAGAAAAACCTCTTTTTCTTTCAAATACGGAAGAGACTTAAGAACTGCAATTCTGACCTAAAATCACATGTGTTATCCTTTGTGCGAGCTGGGAAATTATTAGGGGGAGGTGCTGGAGGGAAAGGGAGGGTTTGCTTTAATTTTATCATTATCATTGTTTTTATTACCTTTAATTCTGTTAGTAATAAACTTCTTTGTATTCTTTAAAGTTTTGAGCCTGCTTTGCCCTTCTTCTAATTCTTATCTCACAAAAAAGTAAAAGATGCAAACTAAACCACCACATTAATAACTAAACCACCACAACAATACAATATAAGGCTCTCCCTACTAAATCTGAACATCACTCTTCATATCATCACTGTTCATATTATTACTTCCTGACAGGTAACATCATATGATCTCTGGATATTCACTATCACCTTCCATTTGCTTTGAATTACAAATCCTCTTGGTACAAGTTGATAAGGTGAATTTCAGAGGCAGGGACAAGGTCTTCCCTGTGCACTTACCATGGTCAGGTCCTGTCCCAGGACAGTGTCCCCTATGGTTGCCACACCACAGACAGTAACTGGCAACAGGCAGAGCTGCCTTCATGCCAAGTTGCTGTCCTCCCTGCACCCCACTCTGCCATTCCCACCAATCTCACAAATCTTATGGGAAACTTGATCATGGTTGGCAGCAGGACTAAGCAAAATGCCTCAGCAAAGCAGTGGAAGGCAGGGCAAATCACACTTAGTCATACTACACTAAACTCCTTTATCTCATGTTGAAAAAGCACATCTCTGAGATTCTTCGCCAGCATCTGACTGCCCATCCAACCCCCTTCATGCCTTATACAAACTTACCTGAGCTTCTCAGCTGGAAACAGGGCCCACTTCTTTTCAGGCTTTGTCTCATGGCAATGAATGCTCATGGCAGTATTACTAATTTCACCACAGATTTCTCCCAGATGTGATGTAAGTTGTGACCCCCTGTTTGAAGCTTATTACAGGAGACCTCAGCTTTCTACTTAAAAAGACACACTGAAGTTGGGGAGAAAGCTCTGAAAAATGAGCAGAGATAAAGCAGTAGGCTCAGACAAGACAGAGAAAATTAGAAGAACACATTTTTATTTTGGTCTAAGCAAAGATGAAAGCTCTCGGCAAATCTCCCCTGCAACCCTCAGGATATCAGGCCAGAGGTCAGTGCTTGTTTCATTGCCTGGAGCCTGTTTCCAGTGGTGGGGCTAGAATCACCTCCTCACCAAACCATCACGGAGACCGTGGGCAGCTCTTGGAGGTGCTCTGAGCCTCAGACCAGCCAGGGTGATGCGGCGCTGGACTGGGCCAAACAGTCAGCACAGCCCCTTGCAGAGCTGCAGCACCCATTGCCTCACGCAGCTCTCACTTCTCCAGATGAACTCAACATCCTGTTTAGCACTTCATTTTGTGCACAGGCAATTGGTTTTTCACTGAGGAAATAAGCTCTCCCTGTTCAGCGTGACACGTACATAAATACGTATACACATACACACACGTGCATGTGCACACACAGACAGCAGCCGTTTAAAGCCCTGTGGGTGTCTTCTTTCATATTTCTACCTTGTGGCTTGAGGAAGCCAGGAAATGTAAAAAGCAGTCAAAAAAGTTAGGGGGAAAAAACAGAAATGCCTTTTCCACAGAAAACGTGAAGCAGGTCCCAGGCTGACTGGCCCAGACCCGCCAACTCGCTTTGTGCCTTGTTTCCTCCTCTTCCTCCTCCTCTGTGGCTTCTCAAGGGTTTCCATGCCACGAATGCCAGTCAGGCACTTTGCTGAATCAGACCCACTGCTGCAGAAATCACTTTCTCCACATAAATTCAGAACTTTAGCAGTGCTTATTACAGCTGTTAAATTCCCTTATTGTAGTATCACACCTCTCTTACTAAGATTTTAATCAGCATTTCCACTGGAAAGCCTTACTCTCAGAGTTATAAAACCTGCCTGTATAAAGTTGATTACCGCTGAAATTTAAAATCCAGCTTCTTGGCTCACAGCTATGTTTCTTTCTTGCTTACTTGATCTCTGTTTGCAAAAGCTGATGTAAATTGGTTTGGCAACTTTGTTTAATTCTAGGGATAAACAATTCCTGACTTAAGAGGCAATTTTTTTCCAGTGTGCAGAAAGTGATGGAATGAAATTACTGAAGTTACCTACTACAACATTAAAGGATTACCCTGGATGCTTTTTTTTCTCTTAAATGTAGGTATTTTTTACATAGGAATGCAACTAAGGAATTTAAATTTAAAGAATGTTTTTAAATGCTGAGTATTTTTGGAACTGTGCAGTGCTTAATGGGAAGGAAATCACAAGAGGTTAAAGACTTCCAAAACACATACCAGCACCCCAGTGCCAACAACCCATATCACTTCAATGAACTGTGCAGTACGTGTTGGCATGATTTATGCAGCAATTTTAAAAGAATCCGTGGTGTTTGTTTATTACCACAGTATGATTGATGGGTTCCTAAGTGCACGGCGACACAATCAGCTGAGCTATTACGGCTGGGAGTTTGATAATTTGTGAGTTACAGCCATTACAGGACGTCACTTCAGCCACTTGCCAGAGCCATTAGGGCATCAGTGACCTCAGAGCAAGCGCGGTGAGACGAGACCCACTGCCGGTGGTGTCACTGTCAGACCTCTCCTGCACTGTCACACTGCTGCCCTGCTTCCCTGACTCCCCTGTTCTCCTTCCCTGCCCCTCCCTGGCACAGAAAATACACCTTTGGCCCAATTTCATCAAGTCCTGCTCTCACCACTGCCCCTTCTGAGTGCCAAAAGACTGATACCAGCATAATGCAAAGCACAGAGCAGCAAAGGCTGCTCAACCACTGTCTGCTAACCATGACTCACTTTGTGACAGGCAACCACACAGACAAAGCCACCAAGTACTCCAGGCACCAACACACCTTTCCCTGGGAGCCACTGGAACAACCTCAGTTCTTTCTGGAAAAAATATCCCAACTTTAAGTTTACATACAATACACTGGATTTAAGCATTTATTTGAAACACAAACACACAACAATCAAGAATAAAAGAAATTTTATTTATCTTTTATTTTTATTTTTTTACAAAAATAAACAATTTGAGAAACAAAAGCACATTTTTTCCTGACTGTACAAACTACAAAACAGTATGACACTGGTCACTTTAGCATTTACTTCATTGCTTTCACTGAAAGCAAATTCTCTAGACACACCCTGCCTTTAAGATGCATTTTATATAGAATTAAGGCTAGCATTCATTTGACATCATTAAGGTCATTTACTTCATTCACTCTAAGAATTAGCGAGCGATGCCTTAGAAAACCAAGGACCTGATGATAAAAGGTACGAATAACTTTGAGATAGTCATTAAATTAGTACTGTTCAACCAGCTGGACTGCTTTGCCAGTCTGTCAAAGATGTGGCTTCCTGAACAATTCAAACAGATTCAACAAAAGTCTTAAGCACAGGCTTAATTGTAAGCATATGCTTAGGCCTATCCAGCAAAGCACTCAGCACTTGGGTAAGTCCCTGCCCTTTCAGTGGGACTATTCATATGCTTATGTGATTTGCTAGATCTACAAAATGGCTCTTTCAAATTAAAAATGAAACTTTATGATAACATTGGAAGCAAAAATGAAAATTAGTTGCAGTCTTGCAATTCTAAACATAAGCAATTCCTTCCGTTTGACAAATATGCCGGCATTGCATATTCCATAGCTTTAACACAAATGCTGATTGTCCTCAGTAACGTTTGCTATTCAGCAGACAAACTGATACGCTTCAGTTCCTCTGTTGTGATAGTACGTGCCCAAATAAATATCAGTGTGGAGGATACAGGCTTCCCAGAGAAATGATCAGCTTTCATCCCTGGACACACATGTATAGGTCAGAAATGTTATGCTAACCTTGGTTAGAAAAGCCAGAGCTGCCAGCTGATTTATAACCAAAATTATACTCTAACAGTGTATCATCTCTAGTACTTTGCTTTGGGTTGTTTTGTTCTGTTTTGAAATCACATTTTCAAAATCTTGTTTTATTGCACATTCATCCTGGTCATGCAGGTTATTTCTTTAAAGTTTCCTTTAGCACTCTATAGATTAGAATGAGTAATAGTGCAATTATTTCTCCGGCCACAGCCGCCTTCTACCTAACAGCTGCCTATATTTATACACAAACAGCTCTTATCACTCACGTGTCAGACTGAGCCACTTTAGGTGTCAGTCTGTCACCTTCACATATGTTATCTTGTCAGGATCAGGCACAATATGATTTGAGGCCATCTTGAAGAAGACAAGCTGCCGACCTGCATTGAATAGGAAAGGGGGGGAAGGGAAAAATATTTAGAAGTGATGAGCAAAAGGTTGCCTAGTTTAAAATACTGACATTTCAAATTCTACTTCAACCTATGCATTTTCCAGGCCATGCAAGACTGAACTCTCTCTTAACTTCAGCTGGTATAAACCTGAACTGTTTTTGCCTAAAATGACACCAAATTTCCCCTGGTTCCAGTATCTTTACTCTTACCTAATTATGGTCAAGATACAGTTGTCCACAGCTAACAGTAAATGAAGGAAAGGTCTGAAGATTTTAATACAAATTCCATGTGATCTTTAAAGAAGTATTTTGAGACTCCCACTGATAAAAACATTGATTCATTAGATTGTACAGGAGCAGAATCATATTTGCATGCTTGAATCTTTTCAAAACTGATCAGTGAGTGCAATGTATATTAAACATGACTTCCTCTGAAACAGCTCTTGCTGATCACTTTGTAGCTCTGGCCTTTACACAAGCTGGAACAAGGTTTCTAGTCCTCAGACAAAAAGCAGCAGCAAGTGACAACAGCCTGGGTAGCATAAGGCACCTGCTGCACATATATCCAAGGCCACTGGGGGCTGAATTTGGCAGGGTTTCTTTGTTTGGTGTCTGTGGGAGCCACAGCACCGTTCTTCTATCTCCCCACACTCACTGACCTGGCACCTTATTCACACCCCTGCCTCCCAGCGAGCTGCTGCTGCCCCACAGAACTGCAAAATCATTGCCTTTCCCTGCAGCGAAGACCACAGAGATACACTCCATATCTGCTGTACTTCTGCCTTCCCGCTCTAAACTTCAGAAAATCAAATGCTATTTGCTCCCAGCTTGCCTCTCTAGGGGGGTCCCATAACACTAGTTTCTTTAAAAGTAAATGGGATGCCTCAAACACTGAGCAAATTTCCAAGCTGCAAGTTTCAGGGACTCAAGTGCTCATGCATCAGGAATGATATGGCAAAGGGAATGACAAATAAGACTACAAGTATTGCTACTATATTTGCTTTTAATACTGTAACCTGAGATAGGAGCTGCTCTAAACTTCCTATGAATTTCCCTGTGCCAGAATAAATACTTTTTTAGTATATTAATTAACTTCAATAATCCAACTACAGATAGGCTGACACGATGACGTAGCCACTGGTTAGCCATAGGCAAGGTTAACAGGAATTATTTTTTTCTTGGTTCCATGGAAGTGCCTGTTCACACCTCCCAGAAGCACAAAAATGCAAAAAAATAACATTTCAGATCCTGTGGTTTGTTAACCTAGGGTCCACGTGCTTAGCTCTGTAGTGCCAGCCCCTGTGAGCCTGTCTGTAGGTTTCTGCTCCCCTGACAGCTGGCAAAGAGGAGCCTCACCAAAAAAGAAACTGCCTCAGCTGAACCTTCAGAAACTACCTCACTTCTAGATGCCGCTGGTGGCTCCCACAGCCCAGCACAACACACTCCCCAAGTTGTATTAAAACACTTAGAGCAGCCAGAATAGGTGACTCAGTTGCTGCTTCCGCTCCACAGCATCCAGGACCTACCTGTCCAAGTTGTCTGGTTAGTGAGGACAAAAGCTTTGCACTGGGAGTAGCTGTCACAGATCTCAATGGCTTCGTTGACATCGAACACAGAGAGGAGGCAGCCCTTGTGATGGTAAGATGGCCAGCATCTGTAGTTCTCGTCAGGAATAAAGGCTTCAGGCACCCGTCTGTACTCTGCAAATCAGAGCAAAGCAATGGTCTGAAAGCTCCAGTAAACTGCTTGTTCTTAACAGGCAAGGTTTATTAGAAGGCTTAGGAGCAGGATATATGACGGAAAAGCTGACGGGTTAGACTGTACCAACCCTGGTTTACTCTCAAACGTGTTTATAGCTCTGCACCTTACTTTCCTTTTCCTTTCCTCCTTTCTTCTTGTCACCTTTTTCTCCAGAAAGCGTCTGTAAATAAACAGTCTGTGCACAAAACCCCTTCCCCTTCCCCACTGTGGAGGCGAGGCTTTGGTTTTATTAGGAGTTTTACAGGAAGAATGTCCCATTGAATAAACAGCATCCACTTGAATGAACTGACTCACTGTCCTACTTCTCAACAGTGAGCAGGATTGTCGGGGTGAGACCTGACCAGGCGTTCCCAGCCCTCCCTCTCCCTCAGAAGAGCATGCTATTTTTCTCCGGCTCCTTTAGAGAAGGAAGAAAAGACAGGCTTTTAATTAAGCAAACTTTTTTTGCTTGCTCAGATTAGAACAAAAGAGGAGTCGCTTGATGGGCCTCTGAAGAGAAGGGGGGGGAAAAGTAGCGGGAGCATGTCAGCATGGTCCTCGCCCAGCGCCTCCGCGCTGCCCCGCCGACTGCTCCTCTCCCTTGGCTGCCGTTCAGTCTCACTTGCCTTTATGAGCTGCCTCTTGTTCTCTGTTCACAGCTCCTCTCACTTTCCCAGCCACTAACGGGGGTTTCTCTAATGAATGCATCAGCAAATTCAACTGATCATTTATAAACATTTCTATTTAGCCTCCAGATGCACAAATTAATGGTTCCCTCCTGTCTCTCCTCCCCACGTCCTATTCAAAAAACTAAATACATTCTGTATTTCTTCTAATTGTATCTATTATGGAAACCAGAGCTGCCTGCCCTGACTCACAGCCTATTCTTAAGTCACTTTGGTTCAGGCATTTTCTGCCTGGCTCTGCTGATTCAGCCTGCTAATATTTCATACAGCACATTGTAGGAACACCACTGAGTCAAAGGCGAGCGTGTCTGCTACTCCAAACTGTCAGTATTTCAACTGGGAAAAGAAATGCACATTCACAAGTGCTCGTTCTCAGCACACAGTCTGAAATAGTGGGAAACAAATGTAGTAAATGCATTCTATTTTAAGCCTTAGCTCATTAAAACTATCATAAGAAACATTCCCAAACAAGAAGCAAAATCAGAGCCGATCATGTCCCAGTTAAATCAAAAGCAAAAAAAGTTTTCTAAATTCAGGAAATGCAGATTAATGCACTAGAAGGAAAAAAAAAATCAAAATGTAGTTCCACATTATGACTGGTCATTTCTCCATCCAAAATATTTATGCATTTCTTCTGAAGAGAAGTCAGAGCATAAGTCAAAGTGCTGGAGAGGTAAAAGTCCCTTTTTTCCCAGTTTCTGTATCAACTGTAGTGTAACAATAATTGAATGTAACAGAATATTCTCTTATCTCCACATGGCAACTGCTGGGTATTGATTTGTACCTCACAGCCTAGGTCGGTAAAATGATGTGCACAAATTAAAAGCAAAAAAAATCAATTCCGTGTAGTTAGCACCATATGTAACCATTTGTATCAGCATCCATGCCATGATGACTAGATATAAAAGGTGATTATCCACAGCTCCTCTTAGCACACCACAGAATTGCCACCTTCCACTGCACTGTGCCAAAGCCCACACCACAGAGGGCATTCACAGAAGGATGGTCCTGGCTGTGGCAGCAGGAGAGGAAGCTTCTACCTGATTCTCTGTGTCAGCAGGGAGTGTGTCCCAGCCCTTTTCGAGGCCACTTTGGGAGTCAGACAGGCTCCACGCTGGGGCTGGGAGGAAGCTGCAGCATCCCTCAGCACACCATCACAGCACAGAGCCTCATGTCATGTGAGGTATTTTACTTCACTTGGCAGAAGCCCACCTTGAAGACCCTTATTTTGAATTATCATCCAATATTTAAACTCCTCTGAGCACAGATATGCTTCTTAATAGGCCTATAGCACTTCCCTTCTCCTCAGCCCTGCTCCTGATACAGCTCTCAGGGGTTAGGCTCTTGCCTGACACACACAGACTTCAAAAGAGCAGCAGTGATTTACGTGACCTGAGGCTCTGTCAGAGGTAGGAGATAAAGTTCTCCCTTTCCATCGACTTTTTCAAGGTGACCAAGCCTGGTAAATCATCTGGGCAGCTCAGACACATTAATCAACGGAGTTGGGCCAGCAGTAACTGCGATGGCAATGGTAAGGTCCTGGTTTGAGTGTGCAAGTGAGGATGGAAACAGCCATGCCAGGGTGGTCTCACCATGCAGGACAGCCCTGTGGCTGTCGCTTCTCTCCTCGCTGCTCCCTGCCAGTTCCTACACGAGGGAAAGCCACAACCATCTCCAATGGGAACAGGTAACAGGTACACAGCAGTGTGACACACATGCAAAGAGCATTTTCCTTTGGCTGTGAGATCACTGAGCACCGTAGAGGTAAAAACACTGCAGTCTAACTGAGAGCACACAGTCACACGGGCTCCACAAGGGCAGCTTCTGGCAGTGCCTCCAACTGGCACGGGCCACTGGATATCTGCAGTCTGGGGATCTGAGCCTACACTGCCCGCAGGGAGGGGAGTGGGATGCCATGAGGGGGAAAGGCAGGAAGGCAGCTCCTCTTCCCCCTTGCATGGCAAGCAGCAGAGATGGCTGCCTGGGAGTCCCGTCCCTTAGGAGCATCCCAATGGGAAGGCAGCCACAAGGACCAGAGAACGGGACACATGATGGCCCTGCACCCTGACTCCTGCTCCCACACCAGCCAGGCGCTCCTGCTTGCCCTGGGAAGCCAGCATGGGATCGCCTCTTAAACTGTTGCAGTCAGAACTGATCAGGGACTCATTGCAACACCAACCAAGTGGTAGTCTAAGCAAACTGCATTTCTCTTCAAAACTCACTCCATCCCCAGCACAGCAAGGCAGCTGCCTTGCCCATTTGCATGGTAAAGGCAAGTATCCCTGGCATCTCTTGCTTGCACAGCGTCGATTTAGGGAGTTTGCACTGTAGCCCTTATTTGTAAGAGTTGTGAAGAAATGCACTTCTCTCACATGAAGGACTATGGATGCTAAAAAGCTTTAGCAGAGAAGTTTTCAGCTCTCAGCAGCAGTTTGTGAGAGCTCTGTTCTTTCTCATGCGAAACTATGCAAAACATGATAAGGTTTTCTGTAAACAGACTTTGCTAATCTTGCACCTGCATTTATAATTAGAATTGTTGTGATACTGACTAGAGAAATGAATGATGTGTGAATTGACCAATTACCCTGATAGGTAGTTAGTTAGAGGTCCAATACCTCTTGCCTTTTAGGAAAACACTAAAAGAACTAAACACATAAAAACCCGTCCTTTATTAAATAAATAAATCAATCAATCCATTCCTTTCTGCTGACCACTCGCGTGTCTGAGTCCTAATTGCCTCTTGGCACCGCCGCCAGCAACAAAGGACCTTCCTGAAGGATGCTCCTCCACTGAGATGTGTCCCAGCAATGACATTAGGTCCAGCCCTCAGGAGAGCTGAGCTTCCCTTACACCTTTAAATTATCATCTTGGATACCACAGTGCAGTGACTCAATTAAGCAGTACCCCAATGGCTTAAAGACAGCTCCAGCTCAAGTTTTTGTCCTGCCAAGACCTGAAACTTGCTTAAATGGAGTCCTTGGAATTTGAAGGCTCACAGCAGTAAATCACATCATAAAAAGGTCAAAGTTCTGGTCGATTTCCAGACTAATGGTGTTTAAAACCAATAAATGCTTGCCTAATACTATAAATGCAGCCATAAATTTACACTTTTGCGTACATACACATAGCTTGACAGAGAGTACATAAAGTCTATCAAGGTAATGGCAAGGAAGAGACCAGAGAAATGCAAGGCATTCCTACTGGTATCAGCAGAAAAAGAATCCTTTCCTCCATCTACTAATTTTGTGAGGATTGAAGCAAATAAATGCAATGCAGTAAGCCTGATGTTAATGTCACTTACAATGCATTTACTCCAGTTTAAAACATGGGAGATAATACAGGAGCTCACAATTACAGATAAATCCTACTACAAAGCATTTTTTCTTGTAAACATTTTGGAACTTCAAGATATGTTGCTATGCTGAATCCAGGCAATCCTCAAAAGTTTTGGTTTGTGACAGTTTCTATAGTTTTAAAGTATTTTTGCAAGTTTTTTTCTGATCAATCAAAGCATGCTGCTTTGATCAGGCCAAAATCCTTAGCTTGTTAGCCACATCCCCATGATGGCCACAGTGATCCTTGAACCAAGATCACTTACTTGTTGTGACAAGTAAAAGAGGCACTTTAAAAGCAATCTGCAGCATTACTGACCAGTGCAACAGCTATAAAAGAAAGTCAAGGCTTTAAATTCTTATTCTAAATTTTTTTCCATCAAAAACCACCTGCATTGTCCCAAAGCCGAGTACAATCTATAAACATACTCATTTTCACTGTACTAGACTGAATCATATAAAGAGCTCCACAAGTATATAATAAACTATGTGAAACCGCCTGTGGTTTCCCCCTTTTAGCCTGTCTGAATCACCCTAAATCTGACTTTAATCAGTCCTAATGACCGTTTATTTCAGCCACAGCAGCCAGACTGCATTTTTACTACCAACTACAGCTACTTGTTGGAGATTTGCCCAGTTCTCTTATCACCTGCCAATACACTGTGGGTCAGTGACAAAGATGCAGCCACGTTCATCCTTGAGAGAAAAATCATGGTGCTTCTTTTTCTCCCTCCTTTTTTCCTCCAGTCTCAAGAGGAACACTAGCAGTCGACTCTGGAATTGCTTTGCTTACAAGTAAGCAGAAAGAGCCTGATCTTGCCAATATCAGCAAAAAGTGGTATTGAGGAGTGTTGTGCTCTACAAACAGTCCCCTCCGATTCCCAGAGAGCTTTTGGAGAACAGTATCGGATCCAAAATAGACAATAATACACTGATGTTTTTAGTACGCTTCATTTTACGCTGAACTTTTCCTCATGTTCCAATACCTCACATTCAAACATGCTTCTGACAACAGGCCCCGCAAAGCACCCTGCACAGTTTGCTACGGAGAGTGACTTCTTGGTATGTCTGAGGAAACGAGAGGGCAGTCTAATCCGCAGGCCTCTGCTTTCAATCAGTCCTGACGCATCCCAACTGTTTGGGAAGACAGGCTGGCCTGGCAGGACACGGCTTTGCCGTCAGACCAGGAGATAGCCCTGCTCCTTTGGGGAGCATTTCCGTCCTCTGGCAGTTTCCTGTGCGCAGGCTGGGAGCGAGGCGAGCCTTGTCTCTTTTTATGCACTTCCACTGTGCTGGCAGTACAGCCATATTTAAATCGGTATGCAGGCTGTCACCAAAACACAAATAAATAACGAGAGGAACGACATGTTCCCTTATATTTTATTCCTGTTAACATGACACAGCTGGAGCATTTTTCCTGCCTCATGCCCCACATCCCAGGGAGCTGCTCCATACCCACAGCCACCTCTGTGTCACACACCAATTTACTGAAGGCAAGGAGCCCAAAATCATCCTAGAGATGCTTAAACATTGCATGTGGTCCACACTCAGTCATAAAAACAATGATGCTGATGAGGGACAAGCCAGAAGTTGCCTACAGTCACATGTTGGGGCATTTAAGCTCGAAGACCGACGCCCACAGGATTTATAAAAGACACTCAGCGACTTCTTCAGTGTTCTGGAAGGGAACTGAGGACCTCAGCAGAAAGCATTTTGCTGTGCACTGCCAAGTTGGACAGGGAGAAGTTTAGCAACAGCAGAACACATTGCTCAGGGAACAGGGCAAATGGTTTGCACGGTGGTGGAGATACGAGTGAGCAACAAGCACCTGGTTGTGGTCACTGCAGAGCTGCACAGACCCACTGAACTGCCAGTGCCACAGGGGTGCAAAGGAACCTGCTCCTGTATTCCTGCCTGCTGGGATCGCCTGGCTCCTCCGAGCAAGGCAGGGTGTCAGGGGAGACTTTCTGCCCTGTGCACCTTTCCCCCTGAGGGCTCTGGGAAAGAGACACCAAAAGCACATGTATAAAAATAATTTTAAAAACTATAAGATTAGTAAGATTTATTATAATATATTAAGATAGAGCAGGAATCTGGGCTGCAGTTTGTTCCTGATTTCAATAATTCTTGGGTGGATTTACAATTTCCTAAGCAGGTTGCTATAGTGACCCTGCAGAATATTTTTTTCAAAACACTGTTGTACTGTAAATATTTACATACAGCATAATCCTGCCAAATTGTCTTGAGACAAAGGAAAACACAACGTGTCTTTGCTTTATGTCCAGCCTTCCAGCTTTTTTAGCTTTGAGAATGTGCTTTCAGCTAACAACAGCAGCTAATTAGAGCTTTCTCTGGGCTTGCACGCCCCCAGACCTAATAATGGGTCATCTATTAGCTTTAATGAATAACAAAGCTATCCGATTTATGAGTGTTAGCTGATTTCATGCATTTCTGAATAAATTCTGAGTTAACTGAAGGGCTGGGGCTTAGCTCTAGGGCCAGATACTCAGTTGGTACAAATCACTGTCACTTGATTGAAGTAATAAAAACATTGATACTGGGGCATGACTTTACTGATGAACATCAGTAGTTTTTTTTATAGTCTCCTTAATCTGGATAATTAATGGAATGATTTAATCATTTTTAGATAACACATGTCAGAAGAAATACATGGGTCCTGTTTTAATTCACATTCTTCTGGGTGCCAGCAAGAGAGGCCAACAGCCAAGAGAATATAAAAGTATTTGTTCCTGGTGTTGTTTTAAACGCTGCAATGTTCCCATATCAACGTGAACAGCAGTGTGATTTATGATTGCAGAACACATACACAGCTATCAAATGTCTCCCACGCCTCTACTCTAGGATACTAAACCAAAGTCCAGAGCATAATATAATTTACAGCACTATAAAATCTTTACAACTGAAGCACAGTGAAAGCTTAATATCCAAGACCTTCTGTAATATGACTATGTCATCTTGTTAAACTTTATTTATGGGAACACTAAGGCTGACAAGAGCTTTCTTCGTGTCACTTCCCTACTGCTTATCAATATCACCTTTCTCACTTTGTGGTGTTCATAGGAGGATGTCTTCCTTTCAAAAACATAAGTTCACATAGATAACACACTGTTTCCTCAACGCTTATGTTTTAGTTATGGCCTTACGTGACTTGCCCAAGATCACGATCTCGTCTTTCCTAGCATGAATTTACAATGCTCTATCCAAGACAGTGCATAATTCCAAGCATTTATGACCTAAGACAAATTCTGAAGCACCATTACCTGAGCCTTCTTTAGTTTCTTTTCAAAACCAAAACAAAACAAAACCGTACAATTCTTGGATCTGGATTCTCCTCCTGTTCTTTTAGGATTTCAAAATAGATCATGCACCAGAAAGGACTTATTTTGTCACAAACCTTTAGATGCCAGGAGACTGGCATCACAAATTCTTGTGATTTCTACTATTTGTGAGAGCGAAAATCCCGGGAATGAGTCACCTTGTGAGATTTCTATCATCTGGAGCAAAGTGGATACAAACTTGTGCCTCCTCCATCTTGGCACACATTGGAATATGAATGCAAAACTGATTAACTCCAATCTGGCCTGAGAATCAAACGATCATCTCTAATTTTATCTTAACTTAGCACTGGATGAAAAACACCCTGGTTGAACTTTCTCTATGCTGCAGAGCAACACAGAAAACATTTTATAAAATCACACAATCTTAAAAATATTTTTTTGTCCAAACAGGGCCAAAGCAGGACCTCAACTGACAGCTTGGGAAAATATCACAGTTGCTCCTTTTCATCCCTGTCTACCTGTCTATCAAGACTTATACAAAATATTCAATCTGCTTATCTGTTCAGCCTTGGTTTCGGTGGTTAGGATACCATCTCAGCGGTAACATCCTGCCAGTGGAAGAGGCTGATTCCCTGGACATCACTCCCTTCCAGGACACCTGTCACCCTCTCCTGCAACTTCACTGTACCACAGGAGAATTCTTCATTCCATTATCTCAGAATAAACTCTAATTAGTAATTTCTAATTCCATAATCTCTGGATTGAAAATACTAAAAATTAATTCCAGCACGGTATTAATATCAAGTATCAGTCAAATATCACTTGAGGAAAGATTATGGTTGGAATGAAAACGATACAAGTGGGTATATACGCACATTTTAACCCTCATGATATCACGTCTTCATATCCGGCAAGGAAAGGGAGTCTTAAAATAGCAATAAATTACAACACCTTTTCTCTTTGGTTAAAGTAGCCTTAGAACAAACAAGAAACAGGCCTGCACATCTTAAAGACATGGCAGCTAAGTCTGAGAACACATCTCATCTAACTGTGATTTCCAGTAAGATACCCAAGTCCTCAGGCTTGTCCCTGGTTGAGAACCTTTTCCTATGAAGGAATTCAATATTACACTCACGGTATTTAATGTACATTATCCAATACGTTACACAAAGCACCTACAGATTTTCAATGTCTTTGGTCACACTGTAAAGTGCCCAAGTCCATAAGCAGTGTCCTGCAAATAAAAAGGGCTCCTTGCAGAGCAGGGCATTACTAACCATGAACATGGGCAGTGGATTCTGTATTATATTTGTCAGGGACTCTACAGAATTAAACAAACACAAAAATGTGTAATTATTACAGTAGCTAAATATACACAGAGCTCTGCTTCCTATCAGTGGAAATCTGAACTGATACATTGACTACTGCTGTCCAAAGCTCCTCTCCTTGAGAGTCTTTATAAACATGACAGACCTCTAAAATTCAAAAACTTCACCTCGTCCTGATACAGCAGAGAGATCTGGAATCAACCAGCGTCATAGAACAACTTCAGCTCTCCTGGCACTTCTTCAACAAAGGACATGTTTGTACTATTGATTGTACTGCTGAAAATAATTTTGCTGTGTTGACAGGTATCACTCAGCACAGATTGTGATGAAAAGCTGAAAATTAGAAAGTTAAATGAACACCTGCAACAATTTTCCTGCCAATTTTACAACAAAATAAATATTGAATTATTCTGATAAGTGGGTCAAATTCATCCCTGGTATCATGGCCCTTTGAGGTTAACAGAGCTACAACCAGAATGAATTTGGCTCCTGTGTCTCTTTCACTGAGCAAATGCTTCACTGAACTTTTCAAACCCCCTGTGCCAACATTCATCTTCATTTAGAACCCATCTTTCCCTCTTTACCGAGCTTTTGCAGCAAAGCCATAATCTTCCTATCAACTTGCAGTCAATTATGTTGACAGTTTGACATGAACATTGTACGTACACAAAAATAATTTGCAAAACAGCTTTTACAATTGTTGGGCTAAACAGTCATTTCCAGCACACATAATATTCTTTGACGAGTACAATTCCACAGCTATCCTTCTAGGAAGAACATGCACCACTTCATACCACAGCTTGAATACCATACAGACATATTATGAAAAAGATACTATTATTCAGCCTTGTTTTCATCCTGTCCTTTTGTCTATTTTTTTTATTCTATTGTTAGCAGAAGCTGAGGGACATACTGTTTTTCCCTTGCAAAGGAAGTAAAAATTTTATTCTTCCAATCTACAAGTGCTTATGTTACAAGAAATTCCTTTAAGTCCCAGGAAATCCGTGGAGGTTTACAGCCTCATGATTGGATTCTCTCCAATATATGTTCAGGCAGGTTCTGATACTACAACAGCAGCGGGTGGATGTGATGAAACACGCTTTCCATAAATCTGTTATGGAGAACTCTCTTTGGATTTCCTCATTCCCATTACAGCCCGCTCACATTTATGGAAGTCCAGCTACATCACTTAATGAGGAGGGTTACAGGAGGCTCCCAGGAAGCAAAAAGCAGATAAAATACTATCACGTGCATGATTTCAAGGACCACTTAGCCTTGTTTTCTGCACATTTGCCCTTGCAAACCTCAAAACAATGACAGTCTCAGATTTTAAGTTTCAAGAAAGACAACTTTACCAGCTTTCGGTGTCCGGGTTGTGTTCTGCAGGTACTCCCCACTCTTATACAGATTCAAAACTCTCTCCAGCTGAGCAGCTGTCTCATCTATTCCCCAGTGAAGTTCTCCTTTAAAAGTAGAGGAAAAGAATGACTTAGGCGAGGAGCATGTTGCACAGAACAAAACAAGGTTTCATTTGAACGAAGCCCTAAGCATGGGAGCCCCGTGGTGCCCTGCTCCGTGGCAGGGTTGTGACGTGGGCAGGAAATCCCTGAGTTCCTCCAAGTCAGGTTTCACACCTGACATGGCCCAGGCATTCCAGAGGCTGGCTCGTCCAGCTGGCAGCCCCAGGCCTGCAGGCAGAAAACACTGAGGAGAACTCCCCACAAGGGATCAACATCAGCCAGTACAGGGAACTCCCAAGTTCCCAGTATTGTAATGCTTGCTCATTAGCTATAGCCCAAAACCAGTCATTGCCCCCTCGGATGCACACTGGAGCAAGGCACTGAAAAACCCTCAAATCAGTTTTATAGCCAACTGCTCTTGTCTCAAAGGCACTACCTTGGTAATCAGTAAAGATCTATGGAAATGTCATTTGTGCCTCTGGTTTCTAAGGTATAAAACACCACTGGTATCACTGATAATGAGAAAGTATCCTGGGTTTTATCATCAAAATTTTGCTTTCCAGGGATGGAAGTTCTTCCAGACCCCACAAGGAATTGCGTTCTGATGCAGTTCACCTCACTGCTGAGGTGTCAGGATGGAATACCTCTGTGAAGCCTAGATAAAATCTAAAAATAGGATTTCTCTGGTATATGGGCCCACTCTTGGCTTCTTGGTATGGGAGCAACTTTATCCTGGATAGAAAAACGATCTGGTTCTATTGCAGTGAGCACAAAAGCAGCACCCTCCCCTCCCAAACACAACAGTTACACTAAAAAAGCAAATACTTGGCATTACCATGTTTATTGTGATTACCTGTTGCATTGACTATCTTATCCAGTAATGGTCTCAGTGAGGGTGGAGCACTGTGTGGAAGAAGATAGGTAAAAAAAAACCTGCAATAGAAAAGTAACCAATATTGAATTTTTTTTTTTTTTNAACTCCTGAACATCATAAGGAATAAAATGCCTATTGCTTATATGCCACTGACCTATTCAGGAAATACAATGGTATTCTATACTCAAATAAATACATAGCTGAGACTATTCACACAGCTGTCTGGCATACCTAGACCACGCTGCTACATACAAGGCTGCCTTGTACCTACATGTCAATGTTCCATTAATACAGCAATTTGCTGTGAAGCCCCACGGATTGTGACTGTTTGCAAAGCTGTCTGTACTTTAACAAACTAAAAGGATGCCATCAACCCCGTAAGTCTTGCGCTTGGTTATTTTTTTAACATTGAAAGTAGATAAATTAAATTTCTGTCCATTTCTAATAAATGAAATTACTATTTCCTTTACTACACTTTCCTTAGACTTTCAAATTAATTGCAGGAGCAAGATGCCTTCTATTGTTTCAATGGTTCTGGAATACAGAATGTCCTCTCTGTCTCTTATCATTTATCTATATTCAAGATGCATTCATGTAGGTATTCATTGATGGATGTAGAATCACAGAATGAGTGAGGTTGGAAAGCACCACGGGTAGTCAGCTAGCCCAGCCTCCCTGCTCAAGCAGGGTCCCCTAGAACACGTTACTTAGGATTGTGTCCACATGGCTTTTGAATATCTACAGAGAAGGAGATTCCACAACTCCATTTTAATATGTTTTATTACAAAAGAAAAAACAATATGCCATTACCACCACTTGAAGTACATTTAATTTTCATATTCTTCCTTTAGAGTTCTATTACTCTGCCTGTACTACTACCTATTGCAACCAATTCAGTGTCACAGAAATCTAAGATGGAGATGGACAGGTCAGGATCTGACAATATGGACAGAACTATTGGACATAAATATTAGCTAATGAAAAGAACAGGAACACAACTGGGATATTGCCCTGCTTCACATCTAACTTGCAAAGCAAAGTAAACAATTTTTCATATACAGAGACCACATTGCCAAATGGAAACCCCCAGGGACTCGTGCTCAGGAGGGAGACCAGCAGATGCTTTACATAAGCGCAAATTAGAAAATTCAGCTACTGATACCAAAAATTGATCCTAGATGCAGGTATTATTGAGCTGACACTCTACTTACACAATGACTATTTCTTTGAGAATGAAACTCCCTTTTTCATCCCTAACAAAAATAGTGTTTATGATTTTCCCAAGTGGGATAATCCACTGTTAGGTTTTCCTGACGATGAGTATAAAACAGCCAATGTAAATACATACAGAAATCTGAAGAGCAGCACAACATTTGTAACAAATATTTTGTCTGGTAAATTTTACCTCACTGTTTTTGCTTAGAGACTATCCCTAAAGCAGAGTCCAACTGATTGTGAATAGTTCTTTGCAAAAATTCAGTAGCTGTCACTAAGTTTGCTCAATGCTGGCTGGAAGCAAGTCACGGAGGTTATTGTTTTTCTGTAGCTACAGGGCTACAGAAACATGCGACTGTCCTACTGCAAACACCCACATTTGAAATCCTGACATGTACAGACACTGGAGTCTGCACAACTTAATTGCAGGAACATTTGTTATTCATCGATTCCAGGGCCAGTGGCATCCCCTGTGATCTGCACAACACAGACTGTCAGATCCTTCTACATTCGTTCCTACAAATTGTTTCTTTTTGAGAACTATCTGATCCTAATTTAAGAATTCTCAATGATGAAGAATTCATCTCAGCCATTGGTTAATAGTTCAAAACATTAGTTATGTTTACTTTAAAACTGTCCAGTGCTTTGAAAACTGTTCCCCCAAACATTCAGAGGAAAACACAGTGACCCACATTTGTGACAGGAGGTAACCACCTGAAAGTCAAGATGGACCAGTTCTTGTAGAGGTTTCTCCCAAATGTTTTCTCTCCTTTAATTATTTACCTCATAAAGAAACCAGCTAGATAGATTTAAGTATGCTTTCAAGGCCAGGGCGTGCTATGTTTTAAAATTACAAGGGGTTTATGCATTGTTTGACATATTGCTGCTTTTGACTTCTATCTAACAGCATCAGAGGGCAACCTCTAAGCCTAGAGCAAGGGTGCACCTATGAAAATAACAAATTTAGCAGCCTATCCCTAATGAAGTGAGGATTTCACCTTCCAAGACAAGTGCATAGGATTTGCTGTAATGCCTTAGCATGGGTGGTCACAGACTCTCACACCATGAATCCACTGCTCAACAAAACCCCACTGTCTCTATGGGATTAAGGCAAAGCAGGGGCTGAGAACACTGGGGCACTGTGCATGAAATACACACTTGAGAGCAGTTCAAAGGCAATACTAAAAACTGAATTAGAAAAAGACCACTTCCTCCAGTGTGACCAGCAACCTGCCACAAGCCCACCATACCACAGACATGTCGCCACTTATGACCGAGATGGATGAGTGCCTATTAAAGGTTCCTTACCCAGAAAAGGCAAAGCAGTCTTAACCAAAAGCTAGCAAGCTAAGCAAGATCTTCAAGCCAAGCAAATGGAAATGGAAAATCTTGCAGGACACACTAAATACTGCGCTCCACAACTGCAGATGGCTGTCATGTGGTGCAGCCCATTTCAGTGTGGTCAGCTAATGCGACACACATGCTGGTGAGCACCCCACGACCAAAGCAGAAGGCTCTCTTTGGAGCAGCCTCCCCTCGCTGTGGTCTAGAAGGCAGTGAATGGCATGGTACTTGAAAGGGAAGCCTAAGAAATGAGCACACCATTACGGCACTGCTCTGAGATCTGCATCCTCCTATCTGGATCAGCCAAGGCGGCCGCCTGTCCCAGCAGCACCCATCAGACGGAGCGGCAATGGCAGGATGAGCACAGCACTGAGCATCCACTACTGGCTCCCTGGAAAGCAGTGATGTGGCTCCCCCAGCATCCCACACAGCCCTCTGGGGGACTGATGGCTGATGGGGGAGAGCCAAGACCACAAACACAAAGCCATCACCCAGAAGGACCCAGCTGTAAATCTGGACACACTTTTAGAATCAAATGTGGAAGATGGTTGCAATTGCTGAACACTTGCTCCAGAATGGCCAACTGGTCCAGCATGGCCCCTCAGCCACGTGTCCCCCACTGTGGGCACAGCACTGGGAGCGAGTCTCCCAGCACCTGCTCACACAGACCAGGGGCTGGGTGGGGAGGGTGAAAAGACCACCCCTTGTTTAAAAGGTTTGGGCTTAGACCCCAGATTGTCAGCAACTAAAGGTGGTTCTGGCAGCCCCAGGGCTGTTATCACCCTAGAACAGCGGGCTCCAGCAAGGCAGGGAGCACTGAGCCAGAGGGGAGGATGTGAACTGAGCTCTAACTCTGCCTCTGAAGCCAGCCCTTTGCTCAGCTGGTGGTGCAAAACACGTGATGACCCCTCTTAACTCACACCAAAGAGCTGCTGGAATCATCTCACCACAGAGCTTGTGGGCCCCCAGCTCCACAAGTGCTTCTGCTTCACTCCTATGAAAATCTTTACTTGAGTGAAGGATTCAGTGGGCTTCAACCAACACAGAATTAGACTGAGTGGTGAATCACACTCAGAGTATGCAAAACATTTCAAAAGTTATAAATGCCATGTATCTTCACAAATGAAACAATTACTCGTGGCTTCACTTGTCCTGGATATTGGTTCTGAGACAGTATGTGCACATTTATGTGAATAACTATAAAGGATGCTGGAGCTCTAGGTGCACTCTTAGTTCTATATGGCTTTATCTGATCACAGACCTGTAGGCATTGTAGAGATTCCTCTTTTCGTTCATGCTCTGACACCGTCCCTCAACCGTGCAGGGCAGGGTGAAGTTTCTCGCGGGGAACTCCATGAAGCAGTCGCTGTTACTGGTGCAAGAGCTCTCCTCAATGCTGGCATCATCCAGATCTGTCACCTTCAGCTCCCCATCCACGATCACAAACTGCCGAGGGCGAAAATCCAGTAATGTCACCGAGCCAAGAGGAGAGTGAGCCAAATAATGCAGAAGCCGAACTAAGCTGAGACATATCTGAAACACAAAAAGATGGGTACCTCACATTACTCTTTCTCAGTGCAAAGCATACAACAAATCCACTTTAGCTGAAGATATGTTCACAAATTTATGACTTAATATAAGCATTATAACTTACCCTCAAAACTGAATGTTGCAACCAAGGTATTTTTCACAGGATTAACATAGCTGATTGTAAAACCCTGAGAGACTTGAAACAAAAATAAGCTTCTTTACAAGTGCTTTCCCACACTACTCTTGAAGCATGGCTCATTGCTGCTGTTCTTACTTTTAACAGAAATAAAAGCATTAACTTTTAATAACACATTACACATAGGTGTTGACCACACAGTCTGATCCTGCTCTTTTACAAACTCCAGGTCTGGAAATTTTGGCTGGACCGCCCTGCACCCGTGCCTGGAGCTCCAACTGCAGACAGCGTCTGTATTGCCTCTGTACTGATCCTGCCTCTTGACTGTTTTTATAACTTTTTCCCACTGTTTCCTCTGATGTTTTCCTTTTTCCAGGGAAGAAAGAAGCAAATTCCCAGGAAGAGGAGCTCCCCAGGCCCACTGTAACTCTTCACCTCGGGGCAAGTGCCTATGTCTGTCTGCCTTACTGGGTCTGCCTTGGTGGACTCTCATGCACCACTTTGAGCCTGAGGTGGGAGCTCTGTGCTGATGCTTCACTTTTCCACTGCAGGTTAGAGACTTGAGTAACTCTTACTAGACAGTAACCCTGATGAACATTGAATTCAGCCCCCTTACCAAAGTCCTGTTTTCAATTCATGCATTCCTTTACAGTCCACTACGTAACCTATTAATCCAAATGTAGCAGTAATATGAACACAGTTAAATACTGGAATTTTTATTTTACGTATTAAAGAAATAACAGGTCTTGTTCAGTTTAGCAGGCTTTTTACTGTTTTATATATAATCTTTGTTTTCTATTAAAATACAATGTTAGGGCATGTGCATTGAAGTAGTCAAATCCAAATTCAGTCTTGGGGCTTAAACAATACACTCAAGGGTGCACCTCAGTGCATCCTTGATAAGAGAGCTCAGCACAGCTGAAGTTATCTCTCACAGACCCTCCACCTGTGGGATATTAGAACCATCTCATGCTTCTACATAATCCTTCTCCTGGTTGACCAGACAAGAATATTTTTCTCCTACTTACAGGATACCATAGTTCATATAGAGATGTTCAAAGGTGTAGATGGGCCTGGTTATGGGATGCTAAACTTGACTGCCCTTATCTTCCCTTGGAAGGACACAGAACTCATGTCTGTGTTATCCTGCAATACACTGTACAGAAAAAGCACATCCAGCCCAAGCTAACCTATAATATAGCTATCTTCAAATGCCAACAAACCCAGAATTTAGCTTGAACAAACCCACAGGTTGTCATCCAGAATTATTGCCTTTTCTTAAATGCCAAAAAGCCCCTGCTCCTGCACCAGCAACCTCTGTGACCAGCCCCAACAGGCTCTGCCATGCAGACCTGCTGCAGGCTGGGACTGCAAATGCCCCCTTACAACAAGCTTTAAGCACACAGATGAAGGCTTTGCTCTGTGTCACACACCTCTGGCTAACTCAGCTTACTGCTGAGTCCCTCCACACAAGGAAATTATCATTTTTAGGAATAACCTCATAGATTTATACAGTCATTTTCAGGACTGGATCACAAACAAGTCTCACATATCAAGAAGACACAATTTTATTTCCTTGCTTTCTGTGTTAGTTGCATCCTAGACAAACTAATGAGCATGGCAGTATTTAAGATTTCATTACGGTGATCACAGGAATGTTTCACCTGTAATTTTAACTCTGTGAACCAGCTCAGCATCTTCATCTAATTCTCCTTTATCTCCCTTTGCAACTGCTCACTCAGAAATGTCCATCCTGGAAGGAAACTTCTCTGTTCATTACCCATAATCGAACATATCTCTTGGTCATTTATTTTGTACATAATTGCTGTCACAGTCCATTATTTGCATTCCCTGGATGAGATGAGCTAAAGGCAGGTGGTCCTGTGTTTTGGGAACCCTGCTGAGTACCTCCACTGCTGATCAAGACCTCACTTCTTTCAGGAAAAGGGAGCTGAAGCTTAGTGCAGGGAACACACTTGCTGCAGCTGTATGAGTAAAATAAACTCTGCCAGGGAACATTCCTGGGCACAGAAATTTAATCCCACCTGCACACTAGCTAGCATGGTCTCTGGCCAGGTCTGCCCAGGACCGAGGCTGTTCTCCCACACTGTCCCCAGGCACAATCCCAAAGGCAGCATGGCCCGGGGACTGTTTCCAACAGGAATCCTGCTTGCAGCCTTCAGAGACTGCAGGAATGCAACAGCACAGCTGTGGGCTGCACCTTGCTCTTTCGACTTGGAGCTCACTCAGGCACACTTTTAATTTTCTGGCACAGATGTAGCCAAGCAATCCAAAGTGTTTCAGATGGAGACTGCTGCTGCCTTTCAACGTCCTAGGGAGTTAACCTCAGACAACGACACATCCCCACATACAGCAAGCGAGACAGCATTGATCAAAGCATTGCTGCAGTCTGGCTTCATTTTGGACAAATTAAGTGTGACCTTCGTGCTCCTGGTAAATTGCCAGTGAGGTGGACAAACCGGGTTTGAGATTTGTGTACATTTGTTTCACTCTTTCCCCAGGAAAAAATGAACAGAGCAGGAAGCAGTAGAAAACAATTATAAAACAAACCTATGATAAGGATCAGGAGAGAAATGTAACATCCTTCTATTGTTTAAACCCCAGTTGCAGAGCACAATGCCAAAAATCCTGGGCCTCAAGCTTTAACAAGTAAGAAATGTTTCGAGATATCATGTAAAAACCATGTAACTGGTTACAATTAGATAACATCAACAGACAACATAACACAGTATCTTAAACACTACAGAAGGGGAGTGCTAAATACTGGTCTAAACCAAGATGTAATCATACGCAAAACAAACATTTAATAAATGTGAATTGCACTGAAGAGTACACAACCCCTGCTTCATAATATTATTTATTTCTCGCTCTCCTAAAAGTCCTTATAAAACAGTTGTTACTCACCCGAAACCTGTCTTCCCAGGAAGTCTGTAAAAGCTGAATCATCTCTAAAGGCGAGCCCAGCTCAGTGATGGTGGTCAGTGTGTCCGGGATGTCATTGCTGTCTTGGTAGCAATAGCCGTAGAGCTGAAAACAATCACAACCAGGCAACATCAGTGTAATGCACCTTGGCATGTGGATTCCCAAAGACGGCTGTGAGCAGGTTTTCTGGCAGTATTTGTGACCCTGCTAGGGAACCCACGCTGGAACAGCCTGGTCCTGAAGGACTATGTCCAGTGGAAGCAATCCACTCTGGAGCAGTTCATGAAGAGCTGCAAACCATGGGAAGGACTCAACAGCAGAGTGTTCATGGAGGACTGTCTCCCATGGGAGGGACCCCACGCTGGAGCAGGGGAAGACTCTCAGGAGTCCTCCCCTGAGGAGCAAAGAACCGCAGAAACAACATATGATGAACTGACCACAACCCTCATTCCCATCCCCCTGCACTGCTCAGGAAAGGAGGCAGGGAAATCGGGAGTGAAGTGGAGCCCAGGAAGAAGTGGGGGGAAGGTGTTTTTAAGATTTGGTTTTATCTTTCATTACCCGACTATGATTTGATAAAACTAAATAATTTTTTCCCCAAGTCAAGTGTTTTGCCCATGACAGTAATTGCTGAGTGATGTCTCTCTCTCCTTAACTCAACCCACGAGCCTTTTGTTATATTTTCTCTCCCCTCTCCAGCTGAGGAGGAGAGTGAGAGAGCAGCTTTGATGGGTACCTGGCACCCAGACAGAATCAACCCATGACAAATGTATAAGACAAAAAATAGGAATAGTAATAGCAATAATAATAATAATAATTTAAAATATCTATGAAAGCAGAAACAGAAAATTATCTGAGGAACGGTAATTTAGCCTATGCAATACCTGACTGAATGATACTGATTTTATGCTTAAAAAAATTGTAAAATAGTATTAATGACATTTTCCATAGGACTTCTGTTTGTGCCTTGAGTGGTAATGTGTATTTCAATGACACAGCACCTTGAACAGCAATTGAAAAGCCAACATTTATCTTTCCCCAGCCAGAAATTGCCTCTCACTATACCTGATGAATTTCTGTGTACAGTATCATTAAAGCAGGGCAAATACTCCAAAATACTATTTGCCAGTAGCTTCTACAATTTAAAAGCATTTAAATGTCAATTTCAGCCATACTCCAGCTTCTTCTTTTATTTGCTTTCCAAGGATATTTGAATGATTTCCACTTGCACAAATAATTGCACAAGAAGAATATATAAAGACTGTGGAGGAGAGATTGTCTTGCTTTATATGGAGTGGGACAATGTCTGACAGGCTGAGGGACAGGCTTTTATGAACTCCCTGCCAAGTCCTGGCAGAGAGGATGTTAAATGAGTCAGATAAGGATCTGATTGCAACTTTCCAGCCAGAATAGCATGAACATGAAATAAAATTAAATGTAATCTCTGCCCCCAGTCAAATAAAACATACAGCAAAAGGGTCAGTGTGAAAATGCAGCATTAAAAAAGTGCCCTGCTGCCATTCTTCTACTGCCTTGCCCTGAGCAATTTGATTTTTCAAACCTCTTTTCATTTTAAAAAGCTCAGGGAAGATGAGAGGGGGTTCCTCTGTGCTGAGGGCACTCGGATATGGCCATGCAGAGGAAGCCAGGCTTAGGCAGACCAGAACAGGGACTGATCCCAAATCATGAGGAAAGCAGAGTGCCATGGCTGGAGGGAGCAGCTGAGGCTGCACACAGCCCCTGCGAGCAGATCCCAGCATCCAGCACATTCTTACAGCTTGTGACCTCCCCAGGCAGAAAAGCAAAGACCAGGCTAAAGTCAGCAAATACAGGATTTGTTATGAACCATGCTGCTCGTTTTGACTGTAGCTGTCTACATTTAAAGGAAAAAAGGGTGCCAAAAAATGTAAAAGAAGTAAACAATTTTTCTTTTTGGTGTAAAAATGGCACTGTCTTTCAAAACAGCTGCTTAAACACAGACATTAACCTAAACAAAAAAAAAGAGCTAGAAGATTTTATTTTAAAACATGCCAAAAAGAGGATTTGTGATAGATGCCGATTTGAACATTTGAAGTAGGAAAATGGACCTTTGTCTTTACTGCCACAACCATGACAAAGATATCAACAGCAATAATTTCTCCATCTAGAGCCATTCAGACCAGACTTGGGTTTGTTCCTTATCATCCATGACACCATTTTTGTGCAGTTTAATGCCAGGAGTTAAGTCTTAGAGGATCACATCAGCACAACTGTTTAAGCTTTCTGTGCTAACCAAAAGTTAAATTAAATTAAAATATTTATTACAATATGTATTATTTTCTCAGGGAAGGTTGGATTCTGCAATCCTTATCAGCTACTTCCCACCCCTCGTATGTGTGGGCACACTGAGGAGACAGGATGAAGCCTGGCAGGTTTGAAAACCCTCACTTCTGAGTGTCAAAATCCAGCATCTGTTCCTGTATCATCTGCAGAATTCAGCTCTTGTCTTTTGCACAGTAATACTATCCACTGGGAAAAAAGCCATAAGGGAAATTAGCAAGCAATCCAGACTGGGAAATGACAGTATTGCAGTAACTGTTGCTTCACAGTAACACTGAATACAAAAAAGGTATCAGTCTCCATCAGACATTGTCAACATTTGTGAAAACAGCTCCAGAAATAGAAACACAGAAGACAAACAACAATTATCAATTCCTTTTGATTATACAAACATAATACATACATATATTTACACAGAAAATAATTTAGTCTCACTATTTATTTATGTGCATATGAACACGAGTGGAAATTAATTACAGTGCCCATTTGTGTCTATTGTATCTTGATCCATGAATGTCCACAGTAATAATAACAAGTTAGGTTTGCTCTCAGAGAGCTGGAACTTTGCCTATAATTCTTTCATTTTAGTGTCCAGTTTGTACGTTGGCAAAAGTCTTCACTGCCCAAATATCTGAATATATCTATAACCTAACCTGGGCTCTTTATTGATTTCACTTAAATGAAACCTCTCCAGATACAGTGTTACTACATAATTATATATTTATAAAAGCACCGAAGTCTGAGATACAAAGGATTTATTGAGCCGCATTTATACTTTTCTAAATAAACTCCTGAAAATAAATGCAAAAATGCACATGTAATTACATGGCCATATTTGTATGTGCAATTACTATGATTACAAACTGGGCAAGTCCCAACAGCCAGTTAAGCATCTGAAATGGTTACATTCATCCCCTCCTGATGAACCACCACCCAGCACACAGATGTTACAAAATACAGAATATATATAGATGCAAAACATTCCCAGGCAGCAATATTCAGGCCTTTCATTTATAAAGCTGACTTATACAACACAAGAAACAAGTACAAGGGTACTACCCAGAACACTTTTTTTTTTTAACTTCCTTTTGTTTTTGTCCAATCCATTTTAAGGTCAGAAATGAGACAGAATGGTTTGTATTCCCAGACAGTGAAGTAAGAAACAGATAGCTGGTGCATACAATAACAAGAAAAATAACCACACGGGGAAACTGAATATAGCTGGAAGCAAAAGATGAGCCAAAATATCTCCTCTATCTGAAATTCTATTAGGTTGGACATCATTCTCAGCATCACAAAGCTACACTTCAGACATATTGAAGAGTGATGGTTTTCATACGCTTTTTCAGTATGGTTCCAATTAAATGAATGGAAAGAAATACAATCCCACATCTTTTTGCTATCTCGAGTCACTGCATTTAAATGCCACCCCAATATATTTTTGTGTAGAATCTAATAGCAAACAGTCACGATACTGGGATGCCTTTCTGTCTGTTTAGAAAAATGTATGCCAGATATGAAATGTTGACCTGTTCTCACATCATGTGCCATAATTCATTTCTTTCTAGTAGCCCTGTGTACCAAATTATTCCCTCATCGTTTGGATTTTCTCGGTCATAAAGGCTCAGTCCTGCTTTAGTCTTTCTGCACCCAAAATTCCCACTGACTCCCAACAGTTTTTAGGCACGCTGGGCATACAGGGTCAGCCCCTGTGAAAGTTATATTGCATTGTAGGAGCCCGTGTCCCTACAGCCAGCCAGTTCACCTCCCTTTACAATTCCCTTTTACTACAAATTATGGGGACAGAGGTGCCCCTTTCGGAGGAGCTGGGGCAGCAGGGGAGGGCAAAAGCAGAGGTCAGCCTCTACACAAAAGCCAACAAGCTTAGTGAATAAAAACACAAAATGAAGAAGCTTATTAAGCTGTCATCAGCAGGGTAAGTCTGTGCGAACGATGAGCCCTCCTGCTTTGGTGTAGACACCCTGGCTGGACTTCCAGAAAAATAATGTCAAATCAGAACCATTGCCAAAGTGTTACATTTCCTTTATGGAGGTTGTTCAGTCACAAACAGGAGGACCCAGCTTTTCCAGACAGGTCTCCAGCCACTTTCCCCAGCTGGGGCTCTGTTGGCTCAGCTCAGCTCGGCTGCTGGGCTGTGGCAGGATTGCTGGAGGGCAAAATGCCCCTGTACAGATCATACCATTTCCCTAAAAATTGCAACACATTGTGAATATTTTTCTTTGTCTACAACCACCAAAACTGGCAATTTCCCCCTTTTTTCTTTAATGAACATGAGATTTCTGTGAGTCCAGGAAAGTGTACTTCAAGCACACTGTTACCAGCTGTAAGATAAGTGACAGGCTCAACTGCATTACACCAGAAGTAAATTTCAGAAATCTAACTCTCTTCTCTTTTAATTTGGACTGCTACTCTCGTTTAATTTTGACTACAGTAGGACACAACTGCTGCCCACAATAGAGAAGTGCAATTAAATACAATCTCATATGTATGAAGAGTGACAGTAGTCAACACTTGACACAGCCTTTCTTTTCAAAAATGCATGGACACAGAGTTGCTTAATCAAAACTGGTTGTGTCGAGATTGTATTTTGCAGTGTTTTGGTGCCCGGGGGAAATAAAAAGCTCCTACTGGCCTTTTGATGAGCCATTTGCTTGAGCTGCTCTGTTTCAAAACCAGAACAGCATATTTGAGAAGCTTTTGCTACTTTATTGCTAAGTTAATGTAATATTTTTAGGCAACCAGTCCTTGGATTCACTTTTCATCCTTTGAAGCACTCAGGCAGTCCATCCCTGCAAGAGCAGAAATCCTCAGCACAGCCTGATACAGCTACGATTTAACCAATATACGATTTGAGACATTTCTGTCACTTTAAGATTTGTTAATCACTTGTGTTTTAAAAATTTCCCTTCACTGCTGAAGGTATATATATATATAAAAATATANAATATTTGCATCTATATTTTAAAATGTTGTATATATTTTTAAAATGTATATTAAAATATTTTTACATATTGCCAATCAGCCCAAAAACACATGCAAACCTGTAACATGCAGGGAAATTGGAAAATGCAGGGAACCTGGAAAATGCAGGGAACTCAATGCCTAAACTTACTAAAGATCGATCCAATGCCAACTTTCCTGCTATAGAATATATCGAGATGATGCACAAGAAGCAAACTGATTTTCTCCCATTTAAATCTAGCAATCGAGCCCTGCAAAGTGCTGAGTTCCACTGGAAAAAGACTCACACAGAGCATCCCCAGCACCATGCAGGACCTTTTGAGACCCAAACTGTGTGCTGACAGCTGTGAGGCAGGATTTTGTCTGCTGCTGGATATTAGAACCAAGAGCAAGCAGTGGATAATTCAAATATTAAACCCTAAATTCACAGTTCTTCCTAGGCTTTATTTATAAATGTAATATTATGACTAGCACTAAACTCTAGAAGAACTAAAAGGTACAAGAATCTCATTCCTGGCACTGCTACTAAACATGTTATTAAACATTTTCATTAACAGAAAAATTGGAATGTAGTACTCAGAAACAGACACTACGTGTATTTACCCATATCTGTTGCTACATCCATAAAGGTCCACAGATATCTCCACATATTTTAGAGGTGTATGTGTGTATACATATCCATACATACCTGCTGCTCTGACCCATATTATGTTGGCTATAATCTTATGATTTAGTAACATTATCTCCCTTTCACTCTCCCTGCTTTTCTTATACTCTGAAGTGGAAAATTCTTCTACTAAAAACATTTACAGCACTTTGAATTTGCATTGCACTGCACAAGCTCAAGGCCCAACCCGGCAAATATTTAGTCACACAAGCAGCCTACTCTTGTAAAGCTTTCCAGTGAAGACAAATAGATCACTCATAGAACCATGATTTCAATGGAAACAGCCTGATATCACTGGAGGCATAGTTCATTATCTTGTAAATAGCCAGATCAGAAGCTTCCCTGACCTCCATCCCCAGCCACTGGCATTCAGTTCCACTCCACCACAAGTTTAACCCTTTGTCATGACATGATTTTGCATTACAAAAATGTAAAATAACCCCTGTGCATCACATGTTCAGAAGGGCTTGCCTTGGATTCATTATAATAAATCCATCTGTATAATTCTTCTTTCTTAGGTATGAGTCATATCATTTTGAACTCTATCATGGCAAGCTTTAGAATAAGCTTGGAGTCTATCCGCAGCTACACAGTCCAAGAAAAAGGCAAGTCTTTCCAAACTAAGTTGTTCCAAATTTGGCCTAAAACAATATAAAATATCCATGTTTGGTGTCTATTACCCAAACTGAGCAGTTCAGCTAAGTGCAATGAAAAATAACAAGTCCTTTAAAATTAGTCTAGAGTCAATATTAGTATTAGCACAGTGCCTGTGAGAACTAGCTCTTGTCAGGTTTTTCATGGCCATCACTCAAATGAAAAATGGCAACAGAAGTTAGATGTCATGGGGCATCTACCTGAACCCTCAGATGACTGTGTTGGTGCAAAAATCCATGAAAAACATCTTTTAAAAGCCCAGCTTGCATATTTGACACAGATACTTCACAAACGAGGCCTGCAACACTTCCAAGCATGGCCCAAGCTGATACCTGAATCCACCCATGTTGTGTCCATGCAGAGAGCAGAAACACAGAGGAGCAGAGCTATGCCAGCCCTGGTGTCCCCTTCCAGGGGTCCTCTCCTCCTCCCTGGCCATCCACCACATCCCTGCCTGTCCTTCCCAAACACGGCTGCAACTAGAAGCCAGAGCATGTGCAAAAGGGCCACAATAATCTGATTCAGGGGTAGGATAGGGTTTTTCAGTTGCTCAGTTGGAAGGGACAGGAAACAACCATCCAGTCCATCTTTCTGACCATTTCAGGGCTGACCAAAAGTTAAAGGATGTTACTGAGGGCATTGTTCAAATGCTTCCTTAACACCGATGGGCTTGGGGCATTAACCACCTCTCTAGGAAGCCTGTTCCAGTGTTTGACCACCCTTCTTCATGTCAGGTCTCAACCTTTCCTAGTGCAGCTTTGAACAATTCCCATGTGTCTTATCAGTGGATACCAGGGAGAAGAGATTTACCTAGCTACCCCACACTGAGGGGCAGAGGGAATGAAAGGATAACTTACAAAAACCATGCTCTTCCCCTTGCAGTTCTGGCCTAGTCATAACTAATTCCAGGCCAGGATATTGAGGGCCCGGAATGACCTTGTTCTTTCATTGTTGCTCCCATGAAAGAAGGCAAGCAGCAAGGGGGAACTTGATCATACCCACAGCATCCTGTGGAGACCACTGATCTCTCCAAGACACTGAGCAGAAGAAGCGGTGCTGGGCTCTCCTCAAAGAAACTGGATGGGGTTGCAAGTCATCAGCTCCCATAAAGGAGGCAGAAATTCAAACCAGTCTTCTGGAATGATTTACGTGGCACATAAAACTGAGAAGCAACCATAGAAATCATTCAACAAATGACTGGGATTAGTTTTATGAATGCTACTTTCAAAAGGAGGGACAACATAGCCCTTCTAACTCATGTGATGACATGTGCCTTATGGAAAGCCATTCCTGCCAGCAGCTTTGCAAGTTGAACACCCTCTGCCATCCCAAAGAATTCAATGGGAAAAAAATACTATTTAGTGATTTCAGCATCAGGATGTGCAGCTTGCCTTCCAGGGACAGGAACAGTTAAGAGTGGGTTTGCAATTGTATCAGCTCTGAGCTTCCAGCAGCTCTGGAGTTCTTGTTAACAGATCCTTTCTTCACTCTTGAAAGTGCAGGATAACATCTGGGCCTTTTGGGAAGCAGTCTCACAATAAAGAAGCACTTCGTGTAATTCTTCTTTCCTCGCCAAACCGCATCTGTCTGCTCCCCCTGCCCTTCTCCACTCCAGCCCGAGCTCCTTGGGGCTGTGGGGACATCTGTTAGCAGCAGCGGGCTGTCTCTGCCGAGCCATCAATAGGTGGCACTGCCTGCTTTTTTCTCTCATCACATGAATGTCCATCCCCAACACCTTGTGCCGACCACCACTAACCATCTCCAAGGGTGCCCAAGAGACTTAAATGCCTCATCTCCTTCAAGGTGCACCTACAGTAAGGTCATGCAATGGATTCACTGGGACAAGGAAGCAACTCCATCACTGCTCCCCAGGCAGTGGTGGTGGCAGCAATTTCCAGAGGAAGGAGGGGGCCAGCAAGAGGTGCCACCCTCCCCTGCCACTGACAAGATGTGGCAGGCTCATCTGTCTGGGAGCTGAGGTTCCTCTGATCCCAATGCCAGTGAAACAGCCAGTATCAGCCTCGTCTTGCACCATGTGATGGCCTATTTCATCTTTAACAAACCCGTTCCAAGAGCAGCTCAACTGAGATAATTTAGGAAAACATTAGAAAACACTCCGAGTGTAACACAACCTTCCTAAACACAGCAATCCTGTAGGTGAGGTGCATAGGCAGACCCCATCCAGCTCCAGCCCCAGCCTCAAAGGTTAATTCTCATTAGGCACTTGGTTTTGAAAGGTTTGATCCCCAAGACCTGGGAACCTCTGCTGCCCCATCCCAAAATTAAGAAAGACAAACTCTCCATATAGACACCCACCAGCTGCTATCAGCAACTGCAGCACTTTTCTCAGGTCAGTAGTTCCCAACGTTCTGATGGCCTAACTCCAGCCAGACACAGATAAGACTTGTTGCTGGGAATCCTGCACCACTGCCACGACTAAAGAGATTCAATGCCCACCCGCTGGCAACAGGGAAGAGGTCCCTGAGTAGCTGTTTCCACCACAGCACAATCTCCCCTTCCCCCCTGCCTTCTGTGAAAACAACAGGGGATTCCTGCAAAAAGGATGGTGAAGGACCAGACCCTTCAAGAGTCCATACATTCCCTATGCAAATGAGTTTGCACTGGAAATTAATTGTATATTGACTTTCTTCAGACTTGGAAAGATTGTCTACTTCCACCTGGAATAAGCAGACCTTCTACAAAGCTTTATTATTTTAATTATCACATTAAAATTAAAACTGCCCTATCCTGTTGGCTATGCATATGTATAGGGAAACCATTAGGGTAAAAAAAATCTCTTAATTATCACATGTAAAGAAAAGAAAATCCTGTTTAAAATAGGTATTTAAAAATACTGTGATCGGCTAGCACATCTTAAGTCTACTTCTCAACAGCAAGTGATGTATTATTTGCAGTCTATTTTAATCAATTAATTTTGCAAGACACAAATATTCTCCCTGTAATAATGACCATCTTCAAAAAATCAGTTACAAATACAATAGAGCTAACTGAACCAATTCATACAGAAACCACTTTGATATTTGGATGGTGACTTTTCTAGTGCAGATGCCATCTCGATATTTCATCTACACGTTTTAACTTTACACTAAAGCTAAACATGCCAAATGAATCGGCCTTGTCTGGGCAGCCAGCAAGCCATTGGTGCTGTTAGCAGCTAGTGTCTTCCATCAGCTTCAGACAAAGCCAACCCTTTTCGCTGAGCTTTTGTGTGCGTTTTTAGGAAAGCAGTAGCTCCTTCTTAAATGAATCATTGTGAACTCACACTGGAACTGCTGATAAATAGCTGTCACAAAACTAAGCTTGCACCTTTCCAAACGTCTGCAGTTTCAGACCTTCCCTCCCTTCTCTTCAGCAATGCAAACGAAGAAAGAATGGCATCACCCTTAATTCTGATACTCCAGGGCTATAATTACATTATTACACTAAATCAAACATTGCCTTTGTGTCACTACAATTGTGCTCGTTGTTTGAAATTAACTGCAAATGGTTTGATTTTCTTTTCTTCCTCAAATAGGGGCAGGGAGGAATTAAAGCACACTAAATCATCTTCCCCACTAAAATGCACAGAAAGCCAGGATTCAGACAGCAGCATTTGAACTGCAAGAAAAGAAATCGCAGCACAGAGTGAAAGGAAGAGATCGGGCACCGCATTTGACACAGAGCGACTGCAAAGCAATTAGCGGGCCGCTAAATCCTCTGTTACAATAAATCAGTGACCCAGTTCCCCCTCTTCCCCGGTGCCCTTCATTATAAAATCAACTTTAATGAACTACCCCTCTCTTCGCCACTCCAAAGCAAATATATTTCCACTGCAGCCTGCACCTGCCCTTCCCAGCGGCTGCCGCCCCAGGGAGCCTCGGGCAGCCCCAGACGGCGGGGGCAAGGGGGGGCGATGGCCCAGCGCTGGCCCTTCGCGCAAGTGACGGGCAGAGCAAGGAAATAAAAACAGGAAGGCAAGCTGCCTTCGCCTCAACATTGCCTAATGCGAAACCACTCTCCCTCTTGCTCGTTTTCCGTGTTTCTTTTGCTAGACTTGATTCACCACATCTGCCAGAGCTGACACATCTGGCTCCTTCCCCGGGCAGAGGGCACGGTGGATATGTCAGCATGTTGCCTGAAGGCATTGGTACTTTCTGGAAAGAGCTCTTTCCCCCTCTATCATATATTGTACAACAATCAAGTCTTTTTAAAAGGATGGCTTAAAAAAAAAAAAAAAAAAAAAAAGCAGATTTTGACAAGAGACAGGCCAGAATGAGAACTGCTGAGACAGTAAAGAACAAGCCTGTTATCTTACAAACTACACTTCAGGCTGTCAGCTGCCAGAGATTTACAGGAAAACCCTCTTTCCTAGGACTGAACCGACACGAAACTTTATTTTCAGCAAAAGAAACTCATGAACGCACTCACCGCCACCAGTCCCTGGCCGGGGCCGGGGATGCTCGGGAGCGGCCGGGAGGGTTCCAGCTGAGGCAGGGCGGCTGCCGGCCGCCTGCGTGGTTGCGTCCCCGGGGTCGCTCCCTCCCACGCCCGCGGCGTGGGGAGGCGGAGGAAGAGCTCCCGCTCGCCTCAAGCAGCCCCGCTTCGCCTCCAGCCCCGGGCGGCCGCCGGAGGGGGGACCCGGTGGGTGCCGCCGCCCTGCCCAGTCCCTCCCGGTTCCCCTGCCAGCCCTGCCCTCCCCCGGCACGGCAGGGTAACAGGAGGGTGGCACGTCCTTCCTGCTATTTATAGCAGCCGGCTCGTATTTGGGTATGCCGGGAGCCCTCGCTGGCCCAGTGGATGTGGTGCAGTGCCTTTGGCATCTGTAGCCAGTGCGGTCCTCCTGCTCCAATGGGAGCTGAAGCGCCTGTCAAAAGCCAGAGGAGGGAGGAGACGCTGGCTTTTGAACCGATTCCTCTGCCTCGGCAGCAAACCCTGGACAGTGAGTTCTAAGCCCTGGGCCGGCTTCTGCTGAAAACAAGTTAAAAATCATGAAGTCAGCCGATCCTGCCCTGTCTGAGATTTTAACAGAGGCATAATCAACATATTTCATGTTGTTCGCCGGTGCCCATTTTCCACATCGGTTGTTCGGCTCCTGTATGATACCAGAGATTTGCTGGTGGCCCACAGCGCTGTCCCGACAGTGTCCAGATAGCGCCTGTCAGGTCGATATTTACCGTCTCCTTTCAAGGTAATGCCTTATCACACGTTTGGCGCTCACTCAGGCCGCAGCGCCCTGGCCCCGTGCGCCCCTACAATGCAGTGTGTTAAATAACAAAACGGGGTGACGGCCGGGGGCGCGGGGGTCTCCCCTCCCGGCCTGGCAGCACCGCTGGGGCTGAGGCAGCAGGAGGGCAGGCAAAAGAAAACACAATGACAAAATCGGAACGAATCTGAAAACATGTTTCTGATTTAAGGGTAATCTATTTTTAAACGGGGTGGCATGTAAGTACGACGCCCTAACTAACAGACGGGATTTTTGCCCATGAGAGCATTTTCCCAGCACGGAGGCCGGGCGTGTTTCTCCTGGCGCTGGTGGAAGTGCCTGCTCATCCCCCAGCCGCTCCTGCCCCGGCCGCCCCGCCATGGGACACCCCGCATCTCGCCTGCGCTTCCCCTTCAGAGTCCACCTGACATCCCGGACCGGAGAAGTGAATTACTGCGGCTCCACCAAGGTTTGCTGTGGAGGGGGAGCGGGGCGCCGGGCAAATTCGGCAGCGCTGCCAGAGGATCCCCCGCCCGCACCAGCGGGGACAGACAGCGCACCCCCCTTCCTTTTTGTGAGGGGGATGGTTCCAAATTAATGCCAAATTAATCCTTCCCGAGAAGAAAACTACACAAGAGTACCACGGGAAAGAAACACTAGTGCCTACCAAAATGACTCCACTTTAAAAAACACACGCTTCAAGTTCAACCTGGCCAGCTCACACTGAGAAAACAAAAACAATCTTAGGGGGAAAACAAAAGCCTCTCAGAGCTTTCCTGCTGTCAATGCAACCAGTAACGATGGCTGCACCCAAGCACGGCTTTTCCAAAAAAAATTCATCACAGAGTAAGAGGAGCAACTAATATCCTTCCTAGGAGCACAGGTTTTTGCGGTTTGCAAGATACTGTTCTCCCTGTGCATTATAGATAGAGCTGAGCCCACAGAGGAAGGAGTATGGAAAAACGAAGGAAGGAAGGAAGGAAGGAAGGAAGGAAGGAAGGAAGGAAGGAAGGAAGGAAGCTTGGTTAATATCTATTTTCTTGTCGTGTATAAATCATGACTAGCCTTTCTTTGAACAGTATATGAAACTCGAGAGCTTTGATCGCTGGGATCTGAAGTTCTCGTGGGGGAGCTGGTACTCCTGCTGCAGCTGCTGAAGAAGAAACACAAAACTCCTTTACCCGGTTCAGTTCAAAAAGCACCTACTGTGAGACCGTCTGGTCTAACGTTCATTTTTTATTCTACTGCAACGGTCATGCTATGCGAAACGCAATAGGAATTTCCATACCAGCATTTACATCCAAATGGACCCGCTGAGATTCATGCTGATGTGTAACAGCCCTACAATGCAGCCCCTTCTGCCAAGTGCCGCGGTGCCGGCGCACCGGCCAGCAGGGCTCCCCCCCGGCCTGTCCTGGGTGAGCCCCCCTGGGCTGACCCGTGTGCCGGGGCTGCGCGGATCCAGCTGAGCCCGCCGGGAGTCCCAGCAGAGGCTGCCAGGGGTGACCCCGCCGCCGCCTTCTCTCCGGGCGTACCGGAGCCAGCGGCGCTTGCATTCAAGCTGGCCTTTATTTCCTGCATTCGGGGAGTGATTTTGGACTTCCGAGTCCTTCCTCAGCCTCTCCCTCGCCCCCTTCTTCACCTCAGTTTTCGTTTTGTTTACGAGGAAGCGGGATCAGAGCGCGAGCAGCCGGGCCGGCAGCCGCGGGGGGATGCCGGGCAGAAGGGGGAACGCGCCGCATCCCGCACCGCTCCCGGCCTTGCCCCGGCCGGGGCGATTCACTTGTCGCCGGGGGGTGAGCACCGCCGCTGCCAGCGGAAAGCGCCCACGGACGCGCCTTCCCGCGGACACGCGATGGGGAGAGGAGGTACGGAGCCGCCGCGCCAGGGACATCGGCCTCGGCGACCGCGACCCCCACTATGCCTGCCGAAGGGGGTGCGGCTCCCCACGGGACAGGGGACGGGGGTGTGTGCGCGAACTCTCGGGAGCTCCGCGGCACGGTCCCGGCCCGCTCCCCGCGCACACCGGCAGCGGCGGCGGTAGCTCCGACAGGTTGCCCGCGGCGGGGCTGAGAAAGCCGGGGAAAAGCAGCGCGACCCACCCGCGTACCTGCAGGACGTTGGCGTGGCGCAGCCGCTGCAGCAGGATCATCTCTTTGACGATCTTGTAGGCGGCCAGGCGGTAGCAGTCCCCCAGGGCGGAGAACTGCCGCACGCAGTGGGCGATGTCGTGCCCGCCGAAGTCCACCGCCTTCAGGGCCACGGCCAGCGTGCGGTTGAGGACCGCCTTGTAGACCGCCTTGGTGTACCCCGAGCCCAGGTACTGCACGCCGCTGACATCGCGGATGTCGCGGCAGCCCAGCAGCGGCGGCTCCAGCGAG
>VWZT01008908.1:478851-544266 GCA_013397055.1 Pachycephala philippinensis
GGGGGTGTGTTGTACGAGCATCCACGTACCCCCAGAGCCACACAAAGGAGAGGAGTTCGATGTCTTTTCGCCACCAAAATAAAGCGAAAGGAGGCGGCTACAGCCGGGAGCTGCGGGTTCGTCATTCGGAGTGAAAATTGCAGCGGTCGCGCCCCTTCCAGCCGCGGCACAGCGCGGGCGCGGAGGAGAGCAGAGAGGGGATGGGGTGCGTATCACCCACTGGAAAGAACAGCCACAAATCACGGGCTCGGCAGGGGGTAGCCCCTGCCCTGTTGGAAATGTGAATTGCAGGGGTGAGTGCTAATGACATGGTTATCCATCAAGCCCACATTACGATGCTGTTAGCAACTAATTAACAAATACAATCAGCCCGCGAAACTTCCACAAAGGAGAGACCATCAACAAGAGAAAAGCCGTAAAGAGTCAGACAAGGCAAAGTTCACCACAACAGAAGTGGGAAATCATTTCCAGTAAGGGAAAGGGACGAGACATTTCGGTAATACACATCGGACAGACCGTAGGGGAAAAAAACAACAACAAAAAAAAACCAAACCAAAAAAAACCCAGCAGCCGCGGTTCCCGGGAACCAGCGATCAGTGATCGTCAGCGTTTCCTCCAGCACTGACAGAAAACGGAGCTCGGGGAAACTCACCCCTCAGACCCCGCCCGTCCGCTGCCGGCGCCCAGACCCGCGGGGAAGCGCCCGGGGACCGGAGGCAGCGGCGAGACCGGGAGGAGGCGGGAGGAGGCAGCCTCGGCAGGGGATGTGCAGACCGACCGTCTCTCCCAGCAGCCTCGGAGCATTTCTGTCGCTGCTTCCCGAGAGCCCTCCGCAGGCACCGGGAGCACGGCCCACCCGCGGCCCCGCACACGGGGCGGGCAGAGGCTCGGACTGCTGCCGGGACCAGGCGCCCCATCCCCGCGGGACTCCCGAGCCTGGCACCAACCACCGCCGAAAAGTGACGGGAGGGCGCGTAATCACCAATTAAAATAAAAATAACAACTGTAGGAAGGGGGGTGCTGTCTGCCCCCGAAGGAACAGCAGGCTCCCGGGCGCCCAGTCCAGCCTCCGCGGGCGCGCCGCTCCCGCACCCCGCTGCGCGCCGCCCCGCGGAACTCGCTCCGCCCGCCAGGGCGGTGCCCCCTGCCCTCTCCGCGGGAGAGGGGACCACGGCTCGGGGGAAGATTTTATAGGTGGGGTGGTTTTTTTGGTTGGTTGGGGGTTCCGGTGTTCTTCTGTTTCTTTTTTGGGTTTGGGTGTTTTTTCCTTTCCTTCATAGTTTCTTTTCTGATTTATCGCGAGCAACATTTTACTTTCCATTCCCGCTGCAATAAGTGGGATTTTCACGTGTGTAGAGGACAGGTTGTAGGCTGGGAGTTCGTTGTTTTTTGTTTTTTTCCCAACGTAAGGGCGTTCATAATGGTAGGAAATGCATTTCCAAAGGTGTAGTGACACCTGCAGCCCTCCCTGTTTTGAGTGGGATCCCCCCAGCCCCCGCAGCCGACGGGAGACTGGGGTTGCCTTCCCGCGGTAGGTGTGGGAGATGTGAACGCAGCGGACCTCCCCCCCTGCGGAGCCCTTCCTCCGCCAGCCCCTAGCAGGGCAGAGGGGTCTTGGAGAGTCACGGTGCATTTTTACCCAGCCGGTCATCCCAAGCCGTGCCTTGCAGGCCAAGCCAGCGCGGAGGGGCCAGCCGTGCGCTCTTCCCGCTGCCCGCCGTTCTGCGCGTCCTGCGGGGAAATCACGGCGATTTGCCCGTGCCTTTGAAACGTGCACGCTCGGCTGGATTTACGGCTTGGTTGATACAAGCCAACACTTTTTATTATTGCGCAGATAAGAGTCGGAATATAGCCGCGCTCAGTCGGAGCGGCTGTGCAAGCCCACGGAGGGGGCGGCCCTGGAATCGCTACCAGCGAGCGGTGTGAGCTCAGCGGAATATTGTTTACAGGCCAGGCCGGGGGTGACCCGAGGCCATGGAACGGGGCTCATGGAGCGGGGAGCCGGTTTCTCCGTGTGGCCGTGCCGCCTGGGGATGCTGTGGCCCCGTGGGGGTGGCTGAGGGCTCCGGCAGGGCCAGCGCGGAGAGAAAAGAGATCTTGCTTTGCCAGGTACCTCGCATGGTACCCGCAGCCCTGGGTGTTTGGAGGAGGTGCACATTCCCCCGGGTCGAGGGCTGTGCCCGCTTGTCTTGCAAAAGGAGGAGGAGGAGGGTCCGCAGCGACACGGGGGTTCGCCCGAGAGCATCCCCGGGCGCCGCGGAGGTTGCGCGCCCGCGGAGGTTGCGCACCCACCGTGTTTGCGCAGTTTACAGGAACACAACCGGACTGCAAAACAGATGCTCCGCAACAGCGGGCCACCTGTTTTTCACATCATGATCCGTCTCAAAGCCGGTTTTCTTCATTATATCCTTCCCGACAGATACCATGAAATACATCACTCATTTAGATATGGGAGCCGGCCTCTGGAGGACGACTTGCGCGGAGCACTTTGATGTTGAGAGACAGATTTCAAAAGATAGAAAGCCCCTTCGATGTTTCTAATTACCCCGCGCCCGGGGCCTGCCACTGATTAGGGCGGCGGTGCCGGGGTGATGCCGAGGCGGGCGGCCCGGGGGGCTCGGCCCGGCGGGGCGGGGAGGGGCGATCCGCCTGCTCCATCCTCCGGCCGGGAGAGCGACACGGCTGCATCGGGAGAGCGACACGGCTGCATCGGCACAGCTCCCCTGGAACCAGCAGCGAGCCGCGGCCATCGGCCCGTGCTGGCCTGACTTGGAGGAGCAGCCTTTGCTGCATCCCCAGCGCCTCCCCGCCGCGGGAGGAGGTTTGGGAGCAGGCGGGATCTGCTCCCGCAGCCAAGGCCCTTTTGCAGGAGGCTGTGCTGAAAGCATTACAGCCCTTGCTAACACTTCTGCTCACATGCGAGCCTTTTATCTCGGCAGCGCTGTTGGAAAAGCTGAATCACCGCGGAGAAAGTGAGGGCTGAGGGGTAGTTTTTCATATGCAACAAGCTGCTCTTTATTTAATCCTCACAGCCCCTATTTCTATCAATATTCCTAAAGCTGAGGGATCAAACACAGAAAAATTAAAACCATGCTACCACACTAAATAAGATTAATATTGTGGCAATACATTGGCTGCTCCTTGGGGAAATAATTTTGTTGCTGCAGGAGCCACGGCCATCCTGGAGGCAAAGCTTGTGTTTCAGGAGTGGGTGATGGAAAGACAGTTGGGAGTCAGCCTCCAAACCCAATCAGGAGCCACCTCAAATGCCCATGCTCCTGTGCCCTTCTGCTCCCAGCCCAACTGCTTGGGCATCACTCCTCTATGGAGTCGATGACATTTGCTAAGCTGAGCTCCATTATCCCTGTTTTATTCTCACAAGCAGGCATCTTCAAGTGAGTCCTTTGTTGGTCTCAAAAGATTTTGACTCCAGGCCCCCCCCAAAAAAAATCCCACATTTCAAGCATCAGTAGCTTCAAGATCTAACTTAAAAACCACAAATGGAAACTTGCAGCTGGAATAATTCGGAGTTTCTGCTGAGGCACTTTGCTTTTCCAGAACTGTCCTGTGCTTACATGATTCCCCTTTGACACTTAAGGATTTTTTTTTTTTTTTTTTTTTTAAATTTTAGATTACTTCATAACCTTTTGAATTCCTGGCCACCTGTTCTGGCTGCTTATGTGGAAGGCGAGCTTTTTTGGAAAGTCCATCCTCAGATGTGAGGCCAGACTCCGTTTTCTCTTGAAAAGAGAGTCTATGGACTGCATGCCTTTTCGCTGAGGGGTCTTCCATGTCCAACCTCTCTGTCACTCCCTGCTTTGCCAAGGACTTGTCAGCTTTCAGGGCAGGGTGGAAAGCCTCTCTTTCCTCAGGGATGTGGGGCCAGCAGTGGACCTTTGCACATGTACATTTTGTAGCCTTTTTTACATTTTCTTTTAATCTCTGTAGTGCTTTTTACTTTAAACAGAATCTCTTTTTCTGATTTCTTTCTTTCTTTTCTCTGAGGAAACCCACTCCCTTGTACATTTGAAGCAAGCTGAGATGCAGCCAATTGTATTAGTTCTGGCTGGAACAAAAATGCATAATGAAACACTGGATGTGTGGTATGAGTCCAAAATAAATGGTCACTAGCAGAGCCAGCAAAAACCTACGAGCTCAGATAGCCTGTGAAAAAGGAAAAGCGTGGATTTTACCTGCAGTGCTCTGCATTTTTCCAAAGGGAAAAATGAACTTTGGAGTTTCAAGAGCTTGGGAAGAGACACTGGGGCACTGAGCCTTTTTCATTACTTTTGTGAATCGTGATGATTCTTGCATTTTTTTGTGAATATAGCATCTGTAAGTGGGAGAAAGTGTTTTATCTCCTAACCTGTTATTCTCAAAGCACAGCAGTTCAGGTTTTATGTGCCAGACGTCAGTGTGTCCTGATTCTTCAGGCAGTTGGGATTAAAGCTTCCCTGTATCAGAGAGGTGTTATAAGGATAACTCAGTTAATGTATGTGGAAATCTGGTTCTGCAGCGATAAAGACCCTGTAAATATTTACACAGACAGACGAGCTCATGGAAATTTTACATTATTAACTTAAATTCATTACAGGGAAGTAGTTGAGAAAGTCAGCAGTGTATTACATTTGCTTTTTTTTTTAAATTAAACATTGACAACACATCTGGTGCTGCTTCAAGCCACTAGATTCAGAGGGTCACTCTTTTAAATATTTTACAATCTGCAGGGAAATATCAAGTCTCAGGCAAAAGAGAAAAAGAAACATAGCTGCTATAAGAATAAATCTTGCCAGTCAGACCTTTTACACTTTTAAGAGTTAATAAAATAGTGAGTAAAGAACAACCGGAGAAAATAATTTATTTGGACATTCAAAAGCCTTTTGATAAACACCCATACAAGAAACTGTTAAGGAAACTTGGTAACCACAAAGTGAGAGGTAAAGCCCTGTCATGGATTAAAATCTGGTTATAAATGGGTGTGGAATAAATGGCCAATTCTAGTAGGGAAAGAGATTAATAATGAGGTGCCCTAGAGAGTGAGACTCAGACCAATACTGTTTAATGCTTTATTAATAACCTGGGGGTGAATAGTGAAGTGGCAAAAGTTGATGTCAATAGAAAAGTACTTAGCTGAGGTCAGGAGCAACTCCAGAAGAATTTAATAAAATGGCAGGACCATATGTAGAAGTATGAGGGCAGCTTGGGAAGTGCCTTCAAAACCTACAGCAGCACTCCCGCTCCTTCTGGCACATGGACGTGTCTCTACAAAGCTGGGGGTAGGTAGTCAGAGGACAGGCAGATATTTCCAAGCATCTAAAGTACTTTTTCACTCCTCTCAGTTGCTGCTCACCTCCCCTAGTTCATTATGCCAGGAGGAGAGACTGAGCTCCCACACAGCCCCTCTACCAGTCTCTGAGTGGTATCTCCACGAGCTCCTCCAGTAACTGTTTTAAAAAGCCAGTGTGAGTTTCTGTAGCTGACCATTCCCTGAGGACATGCCAAAAACTCTGGAGGTCACCTCTCACAGGCATTTCAAAAATTATGTGTTCATCTGATGAGCATGGTAACAAACCTCAAGTCCACTTAGTCTGAGGATGTAAGCTCCTGAGTGGTGCCTGGCACCCAGAAAAACAGAACCTTCCAGCACAGCTGGGGTGCAAACATCTGTATGAGCACACTGGTCACATTATCTGGTGCATAATGGGGTAAAGGCACAGGCAGCTGCTTGAACAATTGGGTGGGTTGTTTAGAGGAGTTGTTTACTCTGGCTTCTTCTTCCCACTGATTTCATGTTTGCTGTGTGGCTGCGTCTCAGCTGAGTTGTGCTGATGTGAGGTGTAGCAGCACGAGCTGGCACAGGCCTTTTTTGCAATGGCACAGAGCACATTGCAGGCTCTGTGTCTGAGCCTGGCACACAAACAAATGTACTCACCAGCACTCTGCATGACCATCGATGGCACCTTCTGTAATCTCGGTGCTGCCAGTCCTCAGTGCCCCCTTTTCTGTCTCCACAGTGCCACCCAAACACAGGGCAGGCTCTTGAAGGTAATGGCATTCATGGAAATTCAAACGGCTGGTTTTCACAGGGATTTAGTATTGTTTTGTTTTTACCCAGTGGGTCATTTCCAAGGATACTATTCTGGAAAAGAAAGCAACTCATAAAGAAAGATTTTTAAAAATCCTCTTGATATGACTTGTAAAGTGTTTTGAAGTACCAGCAACAAAAGAAATTGTTTTTAAATCCCCTCTTTCATCTGATGATTTATATTACGTTAGAAATGCCCTGTGTTCCCAGCATTGGAACCCCAGAGGAGTAGGTGGGGCTCTATCCTCAAGGGGAACGGGAAGGAGTCACACCCCAGGTGGGAAGGGGGAAGTCCACGTGCACGTGGGAAGTGACTTACCCAGATCCTGCAGCAGCCAGGAACCCAAGGCTCTCCCCTCTCAGTGAATCACGCTGCCTTGCCTTGTCCCCACATTTGCAGTTCAATCCAAGCTCTCCGTGGCTTGTCAGCACTCTTGGGATTCTTACCTTTGCTTCTTTCTCTTCATAGTCTGAAATGCAAAACCACACACACATGCACATAGCATCTGGTCAGCCTAAAAAACAATAACTTAATACTTTAATGCAGGGGGTGGGCTCCCGGTGTGAATAGGCTTCATTTGTGGAGCTTTATGAATTGACATCAAATGAGGACCTGCTCAGGAGTGAAGAAACAGCTTCAGCAGTGCATGGAACCAGGGGTTCTGCTGAGGATCAGGCTGGAAAGGGGTGATTTTACAGGCCAGGGATGGATGCTGTCTGTGCTGCTGAGGTGAGCCTCAGGTGCAATTATCTGTGGCCATGGCTCACACAGTTGTTATGGAAGGCAAGATGTTCAGGTAACATCATGGTAATACTTGCAGTAACTATGATACTACACGAGCATAGTGTGCAGTCACGCAAACATGAAGGTCACTAAATGTTTTGGGATTTATGGCTTAAAATTGGTAAATTTCACCATGAGCACCGTCATTTTTCTCCATGCAAAGATAAGCTTTGGGAGCTTGTTCTGGGAATCAGGATAGGCCAGAGTCTAGGGCAACCCATGGCCCTGGGCAGCTGCAGCATTGAGACAAGAAAGACTAAAACTCAAGTATGTGACTTCAGACCACTGAGGCAGAGCCCTAGCATTCCTTGGAAGTGGCTGCCCTCTGCCTGCCTCGCTGCCCTGGTGTGGGGGGAGGTACAGCTGCCTCTGCTGTGTCTTTACCACTCATCTCTTCAGGCTCTGCTTGAGATCTTCTTGTCCTTCCCATTTTCACCACCAAGACTGCTTCTCCCATCACACTCCCTTTTTCCTTCATGCAGCCCCTCCAGTCATCCCTTCTGATCCTTCCTCCTGCCAGCAGAGAAAATGGCAGATTCTCAGCCTCCTCTTCCTCCTCCTCTGCCCTTTTGCAGACTGCAATGACTGCATGAGGTGACTGAGCCACTTGTAGCAGGGCAGTGCTGGTTCCTCTCCTCCCTACTCCCAGAACAGTAAGCAAAGGCTGGCATTTTGTTAATCCAGTCATAATTAATCACCACCAATGTTTTTATTTTAATTCATCTGTTTACATAGTGTTGAAGAGGTTTAGGAGCTGTAAGCTTTTATGCATGATTGTAGAAGATACAGAGGCAGATATTTTGCTAGGCCATAAAATCCTTTGCAGCAGCAGTAGTTTTTTAGGGGGCTTAAACATTTTTGGATTAAAATCAGCACAGAAATAGAAGGGTTAGACTGGAGAGGTGGAGAAGGAGATTGTCTGAATGTTAGTTGTTCCAGCAGCACAGAACAATGGAAAGGAGCAGAAGCAGAGTATTTTCTACTCAGAAGATGATTTCTTGCTATCTACCAGTTCACAAAGACATGGCAGAGAGAAAGATCTAGATCTGTAATTTATTCCTGTGCCTTTGGTATCTACCTCCAAGGATGCTGCTGGCAGGCAGGATAATTGCAGTAGTAGTTCTTAGAGATGGGAATGCAGTACTTTCTATGAGAGAAAAGGAAAGATGTCAGGTCCCTTTACAGCCTTTCCTTTGAATAGACAAGATGTTTGAATTGTTTCTCAGAGTCACTTAAAAAAAAAGGCATGTGAAAATGTCAGAGAATTTCCTCTTTCCCTTTCCCACCCAAATACAAAATCAAATAAAAGCAAACACATGGGACACAAATACAAGAGCAGCCCCCTCTGCACGTATTGGCTGTGATACACAGGCTGTTTCCAGATGTATAGATTAGATTTCATCCAACTACTGCTTAAAGCTCAGCCTTAGAGTATGCATTAACCAAGTTGGAAACTTCTGGGGAAACTAAAGCACTCGCTGGTCAGGCTCCTGCCTCCTGATATGATATTGGTCACTGCATCTACTCTGTGACCCTTTTGCCGTCTCTACATTCCAATTAGACCGTTTTCAAGCCTGCTAAAGTATAAAGTCCCTGGTGTGCAATTAAAAATAAATTATGCGGGGGGTTTCTTGTCTTTTGCCTGAATATTTTTAAATCAACTGTTGGCATAGTTTAGGGAACATATAGCCCTGTTAGCATGAGCAGTGAAGTACACTCCCATGAACACTGCATCATTGCTAAAAACCGATCGCATCATGTTAAACACCCTCATAAACAGTTTGGGATTTTCATACATCATGTGGGGAATATCTCACGAAACTACTTTTAGTAATTGAATATTTGTACGTGTGGTTGGACCCCGGATGGGAATTTCTCAGACATAAGCATGCCTTCAGTAATAGTGAGTATATGGATAAGGGGATCACCTGTGCAGACCTGATGCCCAAGGCTGTAGTTATTACTGCCTAACTTGGTGCTTAGTGTTTGGGTCCTGATTCCAATCCTGGTGGTTAGGATTGTCCTGCAGTCCAGGAGACCTACATATCTGAGTCCCAGAGGGACCAGAGTTCATCCCTTGTCCCTCATCTCTTACTGGAGCACTCTGGCAGGAGACTACATGATGTGTCTCCCTCCACCATGAATACTCGTAATGGACTCACTATTAAAAACTATTACAGAAATTATTCTGTACTGCAGTGGTTTTTATCAGCTGCCGCATAAAAGCATTGAGTCCCTGATTCAAATATGAATGAAAGGAACAGGCACACAGCACATGCATTTCCAGCAGTTGGGGCAGGTTTAACAACACAGAAGGTGGATTTAAAGCCCATTTTGCTGGTGTTGGCTTTAGGAGAGTTAATGCACTGACTCACAGATGGGAAGAGATGCCCAGTGGGTTTCTGCCAGGCCAGCCAAGCCCTGAATTGGCCACAGAGTCAGGGTGCTCATGCCTGCATGGCTCAGCACGTGGCCACGGAAACAGTAGCACGCTGTTGCCCAGACTGGTGGAGACTGACCTGCCAACAGGCATTGGGCACCCCTGGGTCAAGGGTTAAAGGGATTTCTGAGGATTCTTCAGGTTATATACTGTTATTTAGGGGGAAAAATAGAACACTCACCCCCCCCCCACCCCCCCCCAAAAAAAAAAAATTAAAATTGTTTTAATCCTCAGATCTAGGTTAATTCTGGAGCCACCTCTGAATCTAGCAAAATCACATAGATCTCAACTGCTTTGACAGAAATGTTGAGAATTTTATATTCTTTGAGCACCCCAATGGGTTGAAAATACTCCTGAGAGATTATAAGGTTCTCAGCTACTGCTCCAATTCACAGAAATTAAACCTTCCATCATCTGGTTTTTATATTTGGAAAATGTCAGCTATACTTCCTATCACGTATATTGTTGCTTCAATGCACTGAGCCTTCTGTGAATTTCAAAACACATAACTCAGCTCTCAAGCATTTCTTTTGTAAATATTGATAATGGTTTCAAGTTCTTTATTAAATAACTTTTTAATGAGTTTGAGGACAAAGAACTATTTTTTCACAGTCTCACGAAGATAAGAATCATAACATATCTTTCTGTACCATGGAACACATGGTTCTCAATACCTCATTGTGCAGCATAGGCTTTCCTCACTTTAAAAAAGTTTACTTAAACAAAAAAAGCCCCACAATTATGAGAAATAAAAGCTAAGCAGGTCATACTAAAATGTCCAAAATTGCATGCAAATGCTATGTGACAGCTTTGCAGGAAAGTGTGTGCTGACATTAGAGCAGCTTTAGAAAACTCCGTGTAGTCCAACAGCAAGAAGAGCTACAAAATGCCACCATCACTGCTCAATAAGATTCAATGCATAGACCTCTCCTTGCTCAGCATTATTTATTGCCTGTGTTTTTAGCAGAAAGGATCCCGGTGTATATGCTTAGGATCGAAGACAATAAAATATTATGATGAGGTTCACCAGGGGAAGTTTCCAGGGGGAGGTTTTTTATCAGTTTACAGGCATGGTCAAAGTCCTGCAGGAGAGCTCCTCTTTGGAGCTGGCTGTAAACAACTTACATGGGAAGGCAATAGGAAGTCTTTAGGGTGCCTTGGAAAATATTAAGTTATAGAAATTCTGACCTCTGTCTTACAGACCTGGCCCAGAGGACTGATGTTTACTAGCAAGTATGCAGCTCTCTAGGAAACTGCACGCTGTCAGTGAAAGAAGGGTAATTTTTTCAATACATTTCAATTAAAAGTTGGACTGGGTAGCAGTATACTAAATCAAATATGCTGTACAACTAATTTTCTCTATAAAAAGCCAAATGTTTACCTTTGAACTTAAAAATGTTGCCTTCAGGCAAATCATGTTCCAGCCAGCTGTAGTTTAAATGCCTGGTGCAGGTTCTGTAGCTTGCTTCTTCATTCAACACTCAAAATCATTCATGTTTGCTAAGTGGAATTAAAAGCCAGCTAGGAACAGATTACTGGTCCCCTGATATTAGCCCTTCTTCTCACACATTCCCTTGAAGACTTTCGGGTCTAATAATAACATTTTCCTATTGACAGCTTGAAGCCTTAATGACGATCCACTTCAAATGTAAATACCTGGTTTTACTTGCATGTTTATTCAAGGGAATTTGTATTGAATTGTTTGGCTGTGACTGAAAGCAGCGGTCAAGAGACAAACAAGAAAATTTAGGTGATTTTGGATGGTGTTTTAGGCCCAGCCCATGGCTGGACATATCAAAATTGTGCTTTCCCAGCAGGCTGACATCGCAGGCTCTCCAGTCTCCAACAGATTGATTGTTCTTGTTAAAATTAGGTACAGAGACATGCATTGGCACTGGTGGTTGGGTTTTTTGGGTTTGTTTCTTTTTCTTCCTGCAGTCGGGATGACAACAAAGCCACAGGACATCTGTATTGCACATAAAACCAAACAAGAAGGACTGGGAAAGGAGCTGTTGTCAATTACCAGCTAGCAGGTTCTCATTTGCATCTATTATTTTAATGATATTGAGATGTGCCTGAAGTGTTTAGGATGTGTTAGGGCACCAAGAGCATTCCAAGGGTATCTTTTCAGCCGTTTCCAGTTAAGAAGTCTGTATTACTGAGTTGTGAATCAGAAGAACCATTCAATCTTCCATCTTTGTCATTGTGCCAACACACAGGAAATGACCTCTTCCTAAAAGCTGAGCACCTGCAACTCTCATTAAGATTGGTCTAATGTCACCCATTGCTATTCAGACTGCAAAAAGGGCCTCTTACAATCTACCTGCTTCAAATTCCCTGAGGATTTATTGGCTCAGAACACAGATTACTTGTCTTGGTATCAGGGATTTCCTTTCTTTTGAACAGCAACATAAAAACACAAAGAAAGCCTAAACTCAAGTAACGTGAAAATATTGTGTTTGATTCCAACCCATATATTCAAAGTTACAGATGAATGTCTGACTTTAACTTGAAATGTGATGCCTTGAGCCTGCACATGATCTTGTGGCATATAAAATGTTTGGAAGCCTTTGAAAAAAAGGAAATATTCTTGGCTTTGGTTGCACTCTTATTATTATGCTTTCTTTAATGCATTTATAGTTGGCTCAATAGATCTTTACATACATCAAGCTTGGGTAGCAAGCTTCAGGGCTCATGAAATCTGTGTTGTTCCTGGTTGTAATGGCAGCCCACAGTCGAGTCTGCTGTGCACTTTACACACGTCGTGTCTTTAGGGGAGAGGGTCCTCACACAGCAATGGTATAGTCCAAAAGCTTGAGCCAAATCTTCCTGAAACACACAGCATGAAAGTTCATTTCACTGATATCCAGGACTAAAAGTTTGAAACACTGAGCTCTCCTTTCTTAAGAGGTGAGCAGTAAATTACAGGCACCTGCAACTTTACACTGACCTGAAATTGCCCTACTTTTGCCCTTTTAAATTCAGACAAAGCAATAAAATTTAATGTATACATGCACTTACTGCATTAAAATTAATGGTTTAATTTCCAGACTGATTACTGACCATGAGCTTAAATGAAATTAGTTCTCTTAAAAGATGACTAAGTACCCTTAGCAGTGAATACTGGTTTTTAGACATAGTTAAAATGCACCATAGAGGGCAATGAAAATTTCATGCTCAACATGCTCAAATGCCTCAGTGATCTCAGGGGTTTTTGATATGTTCTGACAAGAAATAATCTCTGAGCTCCATTCAACAGCTTACTCAAGTCAAAGTTAAAAGGGAAAATATATCAGTCATCTTGAAAGGTTTACATGTAATCCCTTCTAATGAATATTTTTTTTCCATTGCTGTATGTTCACTTATAATCCTATCAGGAGTCTTCTGTAAGAACACCTGAGCAACTTCAAACATGGCTTCTTTTAAAGAAGAGATCGTACATTCATCAGGCATGTGCAGCAATGTTCTCCCAGGGGTGACTTTTGTATTATGAGAGTAAAACTTTAAGCACATAATTAATTAGCAGTGAGAGCTAGCTGAATGTGAATGGACATGAAGAGCTTGCAATCAGAACAAATTAACAGTCACGTAGTTTGCCGTGCCTGCAAACTCACACTTCCATTCAGCCAGATGCTGCGTGACTCCAGGAAGGACTCAGTCCCTACCCGACAAGTACTGGAAAGAAAGCCTGTGCCATTCTGTGAAGTGATCTTCAAGGATTTGAAGCAATCCCAAAGCTGATGTTATTACCCATACGAATACTGATCAGCGGTTCACTCTTCAATCAGCTGACTTGGAAGGCATGGAATTGCTCCAAGGCTGGAGTATGAATACAGAGGCATTAATGTGTTCTCAGATGAGGCTTTAATAGATGGGAAATGGTATCTGACGTAGGAGATGACTGGAAAACACAGTGTTAAATAACCTTGGACTGTGATTTCGCTGGGACCTCATAAGCTCTGAAGCCAAGGCTGGTTCCAATGAATGCTGTGTGCACTCACAGTCCTATTCAAAAGCTGTTATCTCCACAGCTGGTCGTGGTGGGCAGCTGCAGGATGATGGCAATGTTTTTGTGTGGGGACTGTTACACTTGCAGCACTTTCTGGTACAGCAATCTTTGCTCAGTGCTGCAGTCATTGCACCTGCTCTTAACAGAGGAGAAAAGTTGTGAAGTGTGAGTTGTGTATCCAACTTTGGAGATGTATCAGGAATACAGGGGCTCTCCCTGAGTCTCTTCTGTCTACCATGCTGACAGACATACATGCAGGCTACATACTTAGCAATCAGCATCTAGCAGCTTTTTGCAAGCTTAGCTATCAACATCTGGAAAATTGGCAGGACCAAGCTCAGGATTTGGATTACAGGTTTTTTCACAAGGTGTGCAATTGTCCTGGCAAATAAAGCCCTTAAGCCCCATAAGGAGCTTTAGAGTATGCAATTACTTTAAAGGACGACCATTTAAAGGACACTGAAAGCCTCACAAAGTTTTATAGCTTTTGTGGCAAGACCTTGTGACTCTTAACTGCCAAACTCAATCCAATGATAACCATTTGTCTTCTAAGGGGAAAAATGCCCTGGTGGGTGTTTCTAATCCTACACAGAGTTCAGCAGCTGGGGATCTGCAGGTGGAATAGTACTGGTATTTCTTTAGTTCCTTCTATTAGTTGCCTCTCAGGGAAAAAAAATGAGTTGTATAGGTAACCCAATGTTCCCTTTCTTTTCTCCCTGAGGACGAGCTCTGCAGTGCTGGCAGGGAACAGCAGCATCTTTATGATATATTGTGATAATGGACCAAAGGACATATACCTGAATCTGATCACCATATGTGAGAAAGGCACCCTTACATCTAGGAACCAGAGGGAGAAAACACCTTTTGTAAGATGTTTTCTCATGGAAAAGATTTAAAAAATAGTGCTGTTGAGCAGCTAATGCCATGTTTACTTTCCTGTTTTTGTTTAAACACAGGCTGTCTTACATAAAAGGAGACTCCACCACACTCACCCAGGACTTCTTGCCTGAGGCAATGAACGTAGCAATTTCATCTATCAGTTACACCAAACCACAGCACGCTTTTCTAAGCTTAGCTTGATATTGTCTCTCAGTCTGCAGAATAACTCAGGGCACTGGAACAGTTACTGGCACTGTAAATGTTTTCAGACACTGAAGCTAGTAATACGCAACCTTATTTGAATTAAATTACCTCTTTAAGAGTGTCTGAAACCGGATGACTTCATATAATTCATTATGTTTAAGAAGGCAGTTTAGTGTGGCAAGTTAAAACCCATTAAATTGCTCTGTAGTTTTCTTGGCTGTGGTTGTTTTTCTTGAGTGAAAGTAATTAAACATAAATATTTACTAATATCCCAGGCTGTGAAACTCTATAGCAAGAGGAACAAGGAGAACCAACCCAGTGCTGGCTTCCTGCATTAATACCCCACGCTGGCTGAAACATGCTTGCTGGCTTTTCCACAAACAGGGCTGGCTGATGTGGAGCTCCGATGGGGAAATTGGAAGCTGAGCAGTTGAATTCATTTAAACAAGAAGAGGAAACCACTACTCAGATGTGATCTCTTTTTTATATGCAGGATTCATGCAATGGGCAGTAAGACATCACAAGTAAAATGGCATTTTCCCTGCTGACCCTGGACAAAGATCTGCTCCAAAAATCTTTTGTCTATAGAAAAAACTCCACCAAGCTGCATCAAGGCAGCATGTCTGTAAGCTCTGTGAATGAGCACAGGTGAGCCCAGCCACTGAGGCAGTGATTCCTTCTCCTGCCCCAGCCCCACCTCACTGCTGCTCTCCCCACCACCACGAGCATTGGTGGGGCCACATGGAGAACCAACACTGGCAAATACCAACCAGGGTTGATGGCCCCAGCTTAGCCTGAAGTTTCTGCAAGTCAAAAGCTCCCCCTTGCCAGGCTCCTGTAAAGTTGGTGAGATGGCAGACACTAGTAGAGGCAGAAAACTCTTGTTAGTCTGGATAATACGAACTCCCAATGTGTATGTTCTTAGGGGGCCTGTCAGGACACCAACAAATGGGTCCAGACTGGCCCAGTGTGCCCAGTGGACATCTCAGGGTTAATGCTCCATCTGAGACCTCTTCAGGTCTGATTTTTCAGAGACAGGCATAGGGGATTCAGCCTTGAAGTAGCACTCTCGACTCTGTCTTTATACTCCATCTGAAACTAAGGGGCTTCTTGCAACTTTCTAGAACTCCAAGGTAACACAATTAAGCAGACCGAAATTAATTCCTTTACTTATTGAAAGTTGATCTACAGGCAGATTTTTGCCCTTTCTGCACAGACTGGGTCCACTTCATGCTAACATAATGACCTCTCTTCGCCAGCATCTGACAGAAGAATTGTCATAAAAGACCCAAGTCCTCCTACACTGTCAGAAAAGTATGAACCTGCTTAGCTCGAAGAAGGTATCAATTGCTGACCCTGGGGCATTACTTCCAAAGTGAGGTACCATGCACTGGGAAAAAGAGCAACAAAACCCTAAAGCAGATGGTGATTAGGGTCAGCCTTATGCCCCCTCCTCCACCCTCTCTGTCTGCGCTGCTTTCTCACACGTGTGCATTGCAGGACGCGAGGGCAGTCGGTGCCTCGCAGCATCAAGCTGGGCCAGCACAGCCTTTGCAGGGCAGGGGGGGCAGGAGGCCTTCCCAGCCCTGAGGGTGGGCGCTGAACCCTCTGGCCCCAACACAGCACTTCCATCACGTGATTTGTGCTGAGACACCCCGGGACAACAGTGGCACCCTTTAACTAAGGGACAGCCAAGCAACATTATTAAAAATATCATGAAGATTTAAACCCAAGAAGCTCAGCTGGGACAGGTGTCAGGCAGAAGAAAGCTTGAATTGCATGGCTGGGGAGGTTTATTCCACACTCTTAGATTGAGCATTTAGCCAGAGATCTTGCTGCTTCATGTTTAATACTGCTGATGCAGCCGTGCCTTTTAAGGTGAGTGAGGAACACGGAGTTGTTGCATTTGTGTTTGCCATCCACATCCACCCAGAAGGGACTGTGGAAGGTTTGCTTGGCAGGGTGTTCAGGGTGTTCCTCTTCTCAGGCAGAGAAGAGGATTAGACCAAGAATAAATAATTTGTGGAGTGACGTTTTTTGTGTCCTGTGAAGTAACAGCCCTGTAAACTCTCTCCCCTGCCCAGCAAGCAGATGTCCCTATGAGGAGTGATGCAGCCCTCTTTTACTCCTCCCTGCTGACCCCACAGAAGACACACTGGGAGGGTTCAGGTCACCCCTGAACCAGTGTTTCTTTACATCCCCTGCCAAGCAGGGTGGCAGTTCACACAAAGCGTGCTCTTAAGGCACATGATGTATTTCAGTCATGGTTAAGTCCAAAACGTTCTGCCAAGAACAAGCTTGTTAAAAGCTGCTTTAGTCAAAAAGATGAAATACTAAGCTGCCTTCCTTTACAAGACAATCGCTCAGAGGAGCTGAGATTCAGACATTTTCCTTTGGAATAAGCTGGCTGGATCATTCCAGTCTTTTGGGGGTATAAAGCGCAAAGAAACTGCCAAAACAATTTAAAAAAATGAGTTCCATACGTGGCCGGGAAGCAATCTGTATGTTCTGCTGGAAGAGGCTGCCCCACACGTGCTGGGTGCCTGCAGATCCAAGCCTTCCTCCTCCTTGTGCTGGAGTGCTGAGGGCCTTGGCTCCTGATGGGCAGAGCATCATTTAGCATGCGGTTCCTGTGCTCCTTGGCAGCACTGTAGCAGTAGGCTGATTTTTCTGCCAGTAAGGGCCAGTGGTAAAGGGGAACATCTGATGTGTGCTAAGGCTCTTGGGTATGTAGGAAGAAAACCAGTTTAAACTGTATTTAGCGAAAAAACAAGCCCTCATCTAATTTATAAGTCAGTCAGCCAGAGCATCCTCCAGCCATATTACCCCAGGCTGAATTTTTGTCACGTTTTTGTCACCAATTCAGTAGAACTTGATCAAATTGACACATGCAAGTCAAACTGCAAAAATAATTCAGGTCCAAAAGTTATAATTCAGTAGATGGCATGTTTCTATCCAAGTAAATACAATGAAATACATATCAAGAGCAGGCTTACTGCTTTTATTTGAAATCTGGAAGGCAGCTCTCAATAGCCTGAGAACACAGTCATCTCCTTTCAGCCTTTGGCACACAAAGGACTCCTGGAGTCTGAGATGCTTCATGGAACCATGGAATTGTTAAAGTTGGAAAAGACCTCTAAGATTGAGTCCAGCCATTTATCCAGCACTGCTAAGTCCACAACTACACTATGCCCCTAAGTGCAACATCTACATGTCTTTTACATCCCTCCAGAGATGATGACTCCACCATTTCCCTGGGCAGCCTGTTCCAATCACTGAAAACCCACTTGGTGAAGAAAATTTCCCTAATATCCAGCTTAAACCTCCCTGGAACAACTTGAGGCCATTTCCTCTGGTCCTGTCACTTGTTACCTGGGAGAGGAGACTGACCCCCACCTCTTTGCAGCAAGGTGTGGTGTTGCTGAGCCAGTCCTGGCCGGCTGCATGCTGTGGCCCTGAGAGCATTGCCATGGCAGTGCTGGACAGAACAGAGATAAAATCTCTGCTAGGTCTGGGAAAGCATTCGTGCTTTTATGTCCCAGGCAAATCTGGTTCCCAGTGCAGCCTAACAGGGAGTGAACTGCTTTTTATTTGCTCGTTTTCTTATCCAAAGGGTCTAACAAACCCACAGTAGATGTTGTAGCAAATCTGATGCCAGAAAATGTGATAATTTCTGTACCTTCAGGGATTCTTCTACAAATTTATCCTTTTATTCTAATTGCTGTGGGTATTTCAGTCCACAGTGTAATTCAACCGAGCAAATCAAGGAGAAAGCTGAAAAGGATAAAAGTTTCTTTCCATTGCATTTAATTGGGAGTTTCCCCACAACCACCTGTGTGGCAGTAATAGGCTTAGAGTCTTATTTGTACATTAATGCTTGATTTACTTGTTTCTCCCCTTCTTCCTTTCTCTTCCCATGGTGGCACATTATTGTTTCAAACCACTGATCTTTGCTGTGGTCTCTTGTTTCCCACAACTTGCATTGCTGGGATGTTTACTTCCTGGATTTAATTCTAATTTAGCTACTACACTAATCCTTAAATAAATCTTTTTCAGTTCAACTCTTTCCCTTAGCCCTATACACCAATGTTTACACTAATTTAAATAGGCAGGATATTAGATTAAAGTTAATTGAGGGAGTCAACACACTAATCCAGTTTCTACAGGTTTGCACCCCTGAAAAAAATATTAAGAGCAGCCATATAAATTTCCATTTCTCATAGAATGAGGGAGAATACATTTGGAGGGTAGCCCGCTATTAGGTTTTAGAAACCCAAGTCATTTGTATCATAAGTTTCTCAAATAGTCAAACATAATGTAAGACAACACAGGCAGTTAAGCTGAATTCTCTTGCTTTCCCATTCCAAGACTCAGGAAAGCTGTCTGAACATAGTTGGAGAAAGTACAGGTTTCCATGAGAGCAAAACACAACATATTATCCAAGTGTAACAATCCATACAGTACTTTCAAACAGTACAACTAAAATTTAAAAAAGAAAATAATTCTCAACAACTTGAATTAAATGCTTTGAATGTTATATTTTTTAAAGAGACAAGACTGAATTTTTGAAACAGCTAATCTAGCAGTTCAATTTCCAGCTCCCAAAATGTTCACCTATGATCATGCACACATATAATTTAAAGTATATAAGCATTTTTCTAAAAGACAAAACAGTGATATCTAAACAATAAAAATATCATCAGAATAATATAGGAAAAAAACCCCAAAACAACAACAAACGCCACCCAAACATTCGAAAGAAATATGTTCCACAGAATTTTTTTGTCTGAAGATTATCTGTGCTCTGTGTGGGCTGCAAGTTCTAGGTATTTTCTTGCACTATGAGGGCACAGAAGGCTATGACAGGGACATGGATGCTGGTGGGTATTTTTTTGTGATTTAACTCTGGCAGCTGAGGTAGCAGCTTCCAGTAATAATTTCATTATATTCTGTATTGCACTGGTGCATAAGACTAACTGCAGCTGTGTATTTAATTTCTGTTTTTACGAGTTACAAGAAAACCTAGCAATGGAGAGGGTACAGAGCTACACATAAAGTACAAATCAGTACCTGTGAGATGCCTCCTTTTGAAAAATGAAAATCCACTTTTGACTACAGCAGCCTGGAGTTCCCAGAGCTGAAAGCCACATGGAGTCACACCTCTCTCCTTTTAAACTGCTACCACCTACCTTTCTTTCATGTCTCCCTGTAACGAGTTAGATGCTGACTTACACCAATTAATAATGTGACCCAGGGTGAAAGTCAGCAGCCAATGTCAGGAAATCGAATTCTGAACTCCTATCAATTGCTTGCCATAGCCCAGGCACATATTTATGTAATAAATCCACTCACTGTACTACGTCGAATCCTGTTAAACCCTGAATGCTCTGGGGCAGAAGTTGTAGCTGTTCCCTGCCAGGTAGGTGTTTACGAGCCTGGTAGCACCAGAAGCGTTTCTGGAGCCCACAAACATAATTTAGCTGCAGTAATGTGAAATTACTGAGCCTGTCTCGTGCCGACATGTGTTACACGCAATTGTAAAAAGGAAAAAAGTTTAACAGCTTAGCCACAAAGGAATGTTTATATCTGATTACACTAACTGCTAATTTAATGGTAGTTAATCAGTGGCATGTAATACAAGACGAGCAGCCCAATGGATTTATTGATGAATGGCATTTAAAGTTGTTGCTGGAAAACCAGTGCAGCAGTTGGATTACACAAGCAGGCAGAGAGCCCTATCAAGCAGCAGTGCTTTTGCTAAAGGGAAAGTTCTGCTTCAGCCTGCAGTGCTTCAAACCCTGAGTTACTCCAAATTCTTTCAGTAATGGGGCAGCAAGAAAGCTCAGGCCCATTCCTGCACAGCACAGAGGAGATCCCCTGGGGTCATTACAAGTGAGTGCCATACTGCTGAGATGAGCTCTGAATTTCGGGGAAAAGCAGTGACCCTTCACAAGCCTGTGAGCTGCTCCTGCCTGCCTTCCACCACTGGAACAAACATCACCAGGGCTACAATTTGAAGCTTTTTTGGGGGATTTTTATTCTGTGCTCCACACAGCTATAGGTCCATAGGCTACAAGGAGCCTCTTCCCCGCTGATGTCAGCAGGGGCTGAGAGTTGGATGCAGCCCCAGTGCAAATGCAGCGTCACCTCCCCGTGTATGAGCCTGCCTGCTCCTGAGCTGAGGGGGTTCTGTAGGGGTGAGGGAAAGAAAGGCACAGTTGCCTTATCCCCTCTGGCAAGCATTGATTTGCCTGGATGCACACTCTTCAGCCCTCCAAACCTCACCCATACAGCTGCCACGTACCATGGAGCTCATTTTCCTTAGCACGAAATGAGCAAAGGGAGTCAGTGAAGCAGCACTGGAAGCAGATTCTCATGGAGTGCATCTATGCCCAAGATTAAAAAGCAGAGAAAAACTTTTAAAGAAGATCAGAGTGAAGCTTTTTACTCACAGAGGCTTCTTGGAGAGGCTGCTGCTCCCTGCTCTCCCCAGAGTGCTGCAGCATCCAGATATCCATCCTCAGCCTCCTGACCCTTTGGCCAGCTGAAATCATCGGGAATTTTTACTCCTGACTTGGTTGGGATGAGGCCAGCTGCCAAGCGAAAAGCATCTGTAAAGGAGTAAAAAGTTAGAAATTATGTCAGTTATTTATTAATGGGAGGCAGTTTACTGAATGCTGCCAAAATTTAAGAGCTTCTGTTTCTCTGCTAGCTTCAATTCCTTCTTGTGCAACTGTCAGGAATGTGTCCAACATCGCCTATTTCATGAGCAACCTCCTTTTATCATTTAACTGGAAGATTTCAAAGACATAAGATGGTGAGTTTTCAGACTATTAGCAATGACCACAAGAAGAGTAGGTAAAGAAAAACTATTCTGCTCAGAGAGATCTGCCAAATAAGGCACCTTTTCACCCAGCACTATAGTGATGGGGCTTTGCAGAAAGGCATGCTTGAAACACAAAACCTCATCACAATCTTGATATTGTATTAAATTCATCCTGATGATATTACTGCAGGAAAATCAGAAAATCTACCATGGCAATAACTTCTTGTTCAGAATTAAGCGTAAGCCAACCCTGAGAAGAGACAGTCCACTAAATCATCTCTCAGCTCAAGGGGAGGCATGGGGAGCCCCAACAGGCTTCCAGTTCCTGATGGAAATAATAAGTGATGCTAAACCAGTTGCACCCTCCTGGAGCTATTTATTTATTTATTAATAAAATCTGGCATTGACATTATGACTCATGGAAATTCTGCATGCATCCTCACAAAACCCAGTTGCTGTTACCCTCCTTGGCAGCCCTGGTGAGGCTGGTTCACGTGGGCACATGTGCATTTGCAAAGGGCTGGGAGAGATGGGAGGAAAATCCCCTTCCTTCTTTGCCACCGAGAAGCCAGATACCTAATCCATCTACACATCTAGGCTTCCTCTGTAATCAATAGCCCACAGATGAGGTGGGATGAGACCCTGGTCATGTGCTTTTTGCTCATTTCTGGATCTAGCTGGAAGAATCACCCACGGGAAATTCTCTTCACCAGCTGTTAAAGGCACAGAGCTGACTAGCAGGAGGTGAAACCATTCCCTTTTGGGTGGGTATCACTCAACCTTATGCCCTTTCTCATTGTGTTCTTCCTGAAGGCCACAGCTGGGAATGCACACGGGCAGCCACAGGCCCCGAATCAAAAGGAAGTCAAAATGCATTTGGAGTTAAATGTCAAATGAGAACAAAACTGCACATCAAGCTTGCATTTCCCAGAAATAAAGAGATATTTCTGATATTCCAGGATCCACACACACTCAGCATGGAATTAAGGTCCCCAGCAGCATCTGAGCATCTCTCAGATAAGAGAGGTGCATCAGTAAGCACCTCTCTTAACAGGTTTACTGGGACCAATGAGATAAGCAAGTTAAGGATGGGCTTTCCCCCTTGTCTTCCCTCCAACTGGCAGCACCCTTCCTGGGAAAGCGCAGAAACAGAGGAGGAATGTCATAGTGCTCTGAGGGGAGCTGGGGCTCAGGAAAGAGAAACACTGAATAATTTAGGTTGGAAAAGACCTTTAAGATCATCAAGTTCAACACCCTTCATTTTGGGTGAATCCCACAGGGATGGACTCTGGCAGCTCAAATCAGCGGAGTGCTGCTACCTTGTCCCACAGCCTGACAGGATCCCACTGATCTGTAGCCAGGAAGCTTTTAGTAGCATTGCCAATGTTTATCATTCACATGAAGGGTACAAACAGCACTGCTCACCCAGCACAGGAGAACCGAGCTCTGAACATAGCTCTGTCAGAGCAGCACATGAAGTCATTCTGAAGAGAAACATTCAAATTAAACACAGGAGGCTTTGCATTTGTGGAGCTGGAACCAGCTACACTGTGAACTACGTGCACTGCAAACCTGTGTGTGCAACTGCACCAGGTGCTTACAAAAGTGCGCTCTGTGGCCCTGTAGATGGAGACAAACATCAACTGGGACCTTTCACTTTCTTCTTGGCCCTTCATTTGCCATTCTTGATGTGCTGATCTCATTCCCAGCACTGTATATTTTTGAAAAGAACACTAAAAAGTGATGGTGCTGGTCGCTTCTGAGGCAAGAAGGAATACTCTATACATAGGAGGGTTTGTTGCTTGTTGATTTCCAGGGCCGATTTTCTATTTCTTTCCAGCTCTGCACATACAAAAAGCACCACTGCTAGGCACAGGCAGTGCTGTGGAATTTGTTGCTGGTCCGGTATAAACAGCCTGTCCTGTGCATTGACCTAATGTAAACAGCCAGTAGCCTGTATAAACAACCAGCAGTCGAGCTCGGGCTAGATGAAACCCCAAAGTATGTTGGAGCAGCAAGAAATCAAATGTCAATACATTTATTTCCAGCTTGCAAGCTGTTGTTCTCTGCTTGCCGGAGAGAATTATCTTTTTTGAAAATTTTTTGGAAGTTTGGCATTGTGTTGTTTGTTTTTCCAGAAAATAGGGTTGCCAGGGGGACATTGCTGCTGTCCCACAGTCTTGTGCCCTTGGCTGAGCTTCTCCCAAAATGGGGCTGCCAGGGGAGGAAGGAACACAGCAGCACCAGACAAAGGAGCCTCAGAGGGAGCAGATTCAACCCCAATATCCCAAAGAAAATTCTGCAAGTTCCAAAACTTCCCCTGGGAAAAAGCTAATATAAAATTATTTGTTAGGCCACATTTGCATACATGAGTATCTATATAGTCATCTTGAAGAACAAGACTGTCCTGCAAAGTTGTCTTATTTCTGAGAAAACTCCTCTTTCTTCAGGGTAGAAGTTTATCAAAAAGCGGCATCCATTCCAGAATTATGCCCCCCCCCCTTTTTTTTTGCCTAATTTGAGACCATCTCTCTTTGAAAATCCCAACCATTCTTACAGAAATGTATGAAATACTCTTTAAAATTCAATTCAGAGATTTAAGTTTAACCTTTACTGTAGATTTGACCACATGACCGTTTTGCTGCTTTTCTCAGAGGGAAATACTGGACTGAGCTAAAATTAAATGGAAATGGTGAAAGAGAAGGGAGGGGGTGAAAAGGGTAAACAGAGCAGAAAGGGGGACCCTCATATAGATATACTTAGTAACAGCAGGGCAAAAAAATAAATAGATGCAGTTATTTCGTGTGGCTGAGAGAAACTACAGAAAGAAAACAAGCCTTTTATCTTGAAATAGTCCATCTGACTTGGGCCCACCTTGGCAGATAGCTGTTTGCTCTCCGAGGAGAAAGGAACCAGATGGTTCTCATATTTCTAATGGCTGTGTATCTACATGACAAACACCATCTCGGAGGTTAGCAGTAAGTGCTGGAAGCTTCATCGCTGGTTGTGAGGGGAGTAAATGATTAAGAGAAGATCAACACTTTGTTGTCTTTTTTTTTTTTCTTCTGTGGTTTTTTTTGGGGTTTTGTTGCTTAGTTTTTTCCCCCTCCCCTAAACTAGTCCAGAATGGGAAACACCCTCGCAGCAAGGGCTGCACATCAGACACCCAGGCTGCATCTGCACCTTTGTGGAGTGGATGGTGGACTCTGGTTTGATGTCATTTAGCACTTTTCACCAGCTCCATTCATTGCAAATGTACAGAGATTGTCCAAAGACAAGCTGTCTGCTGCAACCATGTCTCTTGCAAGACTGTTGACTTTTTGCATCCATACCAAGAGTAAAAAATCAAGCAGAACTCAGCCCGAGGTGAACCCTGCTGGGCCATAATGCATTAGGTTTCTGTACTGCTGAACCATGTAATGAATCCCAGGGTTGGTGCTAATGCAAAACTAGTGGCGATGTGCTAAATGGTTTAACTGCTCATAAAATGGTGCCTAGCCACCTGTCCAGCTGTTATTGGGCAGGGGAAGTTCAGCACTAGTAATAAAACCATACGTATTAAGTTACAGTGGCTAGCTCTAAACAAGAGCAGAAAATAAAATTAAAAATTAATTAAAATAATTATGTTACAAATAAGGTGTCAGAGTGGCAAGCAGGCTGATGTCTTCCCCTTACCGTCCTGAAGGACACAGGTTCTCATTTAGAAGGTTTCATAGCAAATATGACACCACACTACTTTAAAGCTACCTTGAGCTCTGTTTAACTATTCACGGGAATCAGTTAGAATGAACATTAAGAATCCGCTTACCCTGAAGGCCATCAGGGTAGCTGCACCATTCAACTTTGCTTTGTGTAATAACTGTATTTTCATGACAAAAACAAGATTTTGCCTCAAATTGCTCAGTTGTGATGTGTGAAATAAATGTTCTATGTGGCTTTTGGGAATGGAAACCTATGTCCATCCTACTTTATTTACATTTTCACAAAATGGAAAAAAAAAAGTACTCTAAAAATAAACTTACGTGAATACTAACAGGAAGAAAAAAAATGCCTTTGCAAGTATCATGGGCAGAATCGTTACTGCCTAAACAAGTCTTAGAAATAATAAACTAAATTGAAATCTTACACTAACTAACCAGGGCATAACCACTTATCTTTAACCAGTAGTAAATCCCAGCTCCTTGAAGACTCTGCAGGGGGTGTATAAATTCATATCTGTTAATTACAGCTGTTTCATATTTCCTCTACAGCAGTAAAGACAGCAAGCTACTGGCCAGCAGTAATGATGAGGTTTACCTGAGGAGAGGTGTGCTTTTAGTAGGTCACACTTGCCAAAAAATTTAGAAAGGCTCATCAAGGACATCACTCTAAAGAGAATCTGAGTATCTGCATGATTTTCCGATAATAATGTTATCTGGGGTGTGTGTGTATAGATATATGTATATATACTTAGACTGTTCTTTCTCCTTACAGAATTTGTTCACTTTAACTAACAAGGCATTTGATAAGGACTTTGCCAAAGACCTCCCAAACTTGGGAGGGGAGCAGGCAAGTGATGATATTTCACTGTTCTTTTTTTACAGGTCACTGTGGCCACCATCACCACTACGCTGTGGTTGTCCCCCCTCACAGGCAATATGCCACTCTCTGCAGCTTCTGTAGGGATGGGCAGTCCAGTGCCAGCCAGGTTGGCATCCTGGGCACTAACACCCCAAACTGGCACTGCAAATTGTTACTTGCAAGCACGAGAGAGCTGCTTAAAACTGATCTTATCATATTCTTCACTTTATGGCAAGGGATTTTTTTTAACACAGAATTTCCAAAAGGAGTTTTCAGCAGCATCTTGAATGTGAAATAAATTGATGCAGAAATGACACAGCTATTTTAGAAGAGATTACTGATGTTCTAATTATAATTCGTTTAAAGGATGAAGGTACCATTAAGGAACTTTTCTGTTATAGGAGCACAGATTTCAGCCATGTGCAAGAGTCTTCAAGGTTTTCTGGGGATGAATTAAGTCCTTTTAAATGTCTCAGATGAGCAGGACTACAGCTAAATATATGTTGTATCAAGCTAAATTGTGCAACTGAAATTTTTGAGTGATCAGCCTGGACTTGTCTGCTTTTACTCCTCATGTTTTGTAGAAAGTCAGCATGACACTGTTTCCAAGTTTTAAAGCAGGGCCTTTGGGGACTATGTCAACCTGTAGTGAAGCTTCCTAACACACAGATGTCTTCCCACAGAGCCCAAGAGCTCTGAGGTGCAGGGCCCCAGGATTCAGGAGCAGGAGTTTGACCGCAAACCTCTTTGCAGCACCGGTGTGGCCCCTACCCAGGGCAATAAATTAGTACAAATGAGAAATTACTGTGGGTAAAAATTACTCTTCCCACCATCTTCTTAGGTTTGTATGTGGGTAACTAAATCTCAGTGCTTACCTCAGGAGGATCAGTATTTTGGCATGACCAGAGACACGAAGGCCAGTCTGTCCAAGCTCACTGCAGGCTGAGGTGGTGGTAGGTCTCAGGTATCCTCAGGATCTGACAATACACGCTCCACCCTAGTCATACTCATTGTTTCAATAAATTTAAAAATTAAAAATATTGCAACAATTATGGAATGTGTTCCACTAGAAACACAGGGGGGTGAAGATTTTCATCTCCATCTTTTGCACTCAGCTTTGTGGTTTTTTGTGTTTGTCATTCCAACAGCTTTAGTGTGATGGATGTGCAGCAGAATGAAATGTAAAAGGAGAAGCTAAGTAATGTGAAGTCAGGAATAGCTGAAATTAAAGCTTGACTAGAAAAGCAAAACTTCCATAATTAAGCTCATTTCAGTATGATGGATGTTTTTGATTTTCACAGACATCTCTGTGAGCATACATCTGGGTAATACCAAACTACCGTCCAGGAAACATGTCAAATGCTTTAGATTAGGGATTATATTTTTAGTCTTTCCTTAGTTCCCTTGTTATACATATCATTTCAAGGCAATTGATTTGCCAGTTGCCATAAACCCTGTTTAAATATTCTCCATGTCTAACAATATTACCAAAGGGAAGCTGAGTACTGAAAACCACCCTGGCCCAGTGTGACCTTTTTCCCCTGGAGTGCCTGTAAAAAGCTGCTCTCACAGCAGCAGCACCTGGCTCTGTAGTGGACTTTTCCAGAACAGTTGGATTTTTAGCAATCCAAACAGTTCAGATCTGGTCATGTACATATTGTTTCAGAGGTTTCAACGACAGATCCAAATCTTGAAACTCTATACTGAACATGATGCTTATCATATGGCAAAGGAGTAGAGACTTGTTTATTATTAATAGCAGCCCATATAAACACAAGCCAAGTCCAGTCAGAGATGTTGCTCCCCACCCAGCATTGCTGTAGATTACATTTTCCTGCTGCTTTTTACATTATCATTATTCATAGTCCTTCATTTCTCTCGGTTGTGAATGATGGACAGCAAGAGACAATGCACAAGGGTTTGGAGTGTGGATTTGTCGCGGTCACCGGCGACAAGTCCCCGGAACGGATCCGTTCCCTCGGGAGAGCCCGCCGCCGCGTTCCCCCCACGGACGTCCTCAGGTCCGCGGGCTGGGAACGGGGCAGGCTCCCGCCAGGAGGAGCGCCGGCGGAGGAGGAAGAAACGAGAGGGACTCTCGGCACGGGGTTCCAAGGCTTTATTATATGGCGGCGGCAAGGTCCCGGGGCCACCATGCCCTGAAGTCCGCCATGCCGGAGAGCCGGCGGGGGAAGCCACAGACACGCGGGGGGGTACACTATTTAAACCGTAGGGGCAGGGCCACACAATGGGGTGATCGGGGATGAACCAGTGGCGGTGGAATGGGGAGGAACGGAGGACCAATAGAGGCTTAGGTGCTATGGTGTGGTCTCCACCGAAACCACACCTCCACACCGAGGCGCTTTGGAATGTCCATGGAAAACCCTAGAACATTCCGCCACATGGATTTTAAAACATGTGGGAAGGATAGAAATGATATATCTACGGATACTCCCTCAGAGGTCTCAGCTCTAACACCACAAGGAGACACTCCGAGCAGTGTGTCCTTTCTGGCAAGCAGGCTGAGGGAGGCAGAGATAGAGCACTGAGCTTACACCCTTGGAGTCTCAGCAGGTTTCCACTTGGCAGACACTTGGGTATCAATATAAGTCTGGCCAATGTTACCTGCCTGGATGTGCCTTCTGCCTGCAGTGCATGGAAATAAAGATATATTTTGATCTAAAGATACACATGCATATGTGTTTATACATACATGTACATATGATGAATCCATTGGTTTCCTTCTGGATAAAATATTGGTTTTCAAGCCTAGGCTTGACCCTTTTTACCAGGCCCTCTCCTTCATCCTCTGAGAGCCCAACAGCTCCTCTGAAACATTTTCCTTCAGAGGACAGCATCTGAACATGCACATATTTATGTCTCTCAATACGTATATATATATATGTCTCTCTGTGTCTCTCTCCATATAAATTTATTTAAATTATCTGAAGTGCTTACTATCAGCTCTTTAGCTGATGCACACCACCAACAGAGACGGTTGAAATAAATTCATAATATCTCATAAGGATCAGATCCTTATATATGTAGCTACAAATTCATCTTACTGAATTTTATTTTATAGGCCACCTATCACCTAATGATGATGTATCTGAATAGATATAAAGCTTTGAGATAGTAAGGTTAAGCTTCCATGCTGAGGAATGCAGTATAAATCTAGATGGGTAGGAAAAACAGAATCAGATTAGTGATGTTTTACATCTTGTGGAAGCCAAAAAAATATACAACAGTAACTTCTGAAAAAGTGGTACAAAGTTCCAGGTTCAAAAACTGGCACTCTTGCTCAATTGCCTGTCTTTTTTGAGCCTTTCTATTTATAAATGCTATTGTTGTGTTTGTCTTCATACTTCTGAGAATATCCTTTAAGAGGTCAGTGTGTTCATAAAATCTTAACCCAGTGTGTGTTTAAAAACGTTTTATATTCTGCTATCCATAGGAAGAGGTTGTTCTGACAGGTAATCATTACAGCCAAAGCAGATAAACTAGAATTTGCAGAGCTGGCAAGATGCATCTAAAAACTGGATGTTTTAGGAGACAGGCACAATGAAGATTTTGTACCTTAAAATTCCTTTTACTTATAGCCTGTGATTTGATTACATTGTTGGATACCAATTACTCCAAAAGTTAATGAGCTGTGTAATATCCCATAAAACAACAATCTCATGCAAAATATGTTAGCAAAGGAAACTATAATTGGTGGGAAAAGTTTTTTCTCCCTCTTTTCCCTAAAACAAATAAAAGGAAATTATTTCAAAGCACTTTTTCGAAATGATGCATAGTTGATAATTGACTATGCAAAACTGCTCAGCATGAGGTAGATTCTCTAAGGAATGGTAGAGTGAAGAGGAAAAAATCCTCAAAGCTAAACAGTGAATTACATGCAGCAAAAGTTGTGGCTGGGGCTCCAAGGACTCTCCCAGGAACAGTGGGAAGCTGTGTAGAAACGCTTTCCCCTTTCTCCCATGACCTTTTAGGCAGCAGGTCTCTAACAGCTGCAGCTCCTTCCTTCCTCTGAAAAGGAGCTACCATCTTCCCTACTCGAGAGACTCAGGCTGGAGTCCATCTGGCTGCTGCAAGACGTGCTTTTGTCATGCCCAAGGTGAAATGAAGTGGGATTTCGTTTCCCCAGATTTCCTCCTGCCCTGGGTGGCTCTGTGCCTGCTGCCTGGCACTGGGGAGTACATGTCCTGGGCAGTGCCTGCACCCCAGCCCAGCAGCACTGGAAACAGGCGGCTCAACATTTGTTCAGAACACCTTACTCCATATCTGGACATTTTTAGGTAGTAAATTCTACCCATCATTGCTGGAGGGAAAAATCACCAGCTTTCTTCTCCAGATGACTTATGGGAAGAAGCTTGAGCTGAAGATGCTCGGACAAACAGGATGCCTAGGCCAGAGAAAAGATAGATTTTCCCATTCAAACGGCACAGACCAAAATATTCTCTCAAACACGTAATTATTCTTATTAAGGTAACATTTTGATTTGAAACATCTGCAGGTTCTTGAGACCTGACTGAACCTGACATTCTCAACCTTTGGCAACCGTGTTACGCCTGGCATGCATTTGTGCATACGTGTGCCTTGGGGGAGAGGCAGGGAAGGGCTGAGTGCATCCTGGTACAGTGGGATCCCTCTCCAAACTCCTGCTGGGTATAGAGCACCAGCAACATCCAGTCCCTTTGTTTGTGACAGTGCTGATGTCCACACAGAGCAGGACTTGCTCCACAAGTTTGAAAAACCCATGTTATACCTCCAAAACGATTTCCACAGAGATCATTTCTGCCCTTTTCCCCAAAAGAGGCTACTGCCTCCCTTTACATCTGCTGGGTGACAAATCCAGGCTGAAACCCATCTGGCTGCAGCAAAACCAGATTCCTGCATTTCCTTCCAGAACAAATATCTATCAGAATTCTCCTTTTCCAAGATCATGAAGGTTTTGATTACAATTAAAAAAAAAAGAAACCAAAAAACCCCCCCCAACCCCCATCCCCCCAAAAAAACCCACAAAAACAGCAAAAACAATTAAACAACCCAAACAAAAAACCCAAATCCTATAAATTAACAGCAAAAAGACATTCTAACACAATGATAATTTAAAGCCCTACAATATAAAGGCATTTCTGAATAACTAGATTCTTCTCTGGTTAACATAAAGGCATACCTATGGCTGGGTCTTTTTAGAAATCTTTGAGGAGGAAAAGATATATTCTCAGCAAAATAAAATGTTGTCAGCTCTTTAAGCTTTAGTGGGAACTGAAAATGTCACGCTTATACCTGTTAGGCATTATTTAAATTGAAATATGGACCTTCTTCTGTCTTCAAAGTACTGCACTTCAGGTGATAATGATGGATTAATGCTGAGAGAAAACGACCTAGCAGGCTGTTAGTTACTTTTTTCAATTGAGTGGGAGCGCACCAAATTTTTCATCGATGTGCCAATTGGAGACAGCTGAGAAATGACGACTGTGCTCTACTACAGGGTTCGTACATAAATATTCACTGATGAGCACATTAAAATATGGGAAAGCAGAGGAATAGTTTGTTTGAGTTCTGCTGCCTTTAGTCTTGTGTTCAACCAGCTATATATTTCTAAAGAGTGAGGGTTTATAAGTTCAAAGAGCTGCCTCCTTCACAGTCAAGTTTCTTATAAGTTTCTTATAACATCACACAAATTCATTTTACAAGGCAACTCTGTTACTCCAAGATTAATTCAGTGCCCTTTAAACTGTGGGAGTTGTATTCAAATGTGGTTTAGATTAAAGTGATTTAGCATTATTCCAACATCTAGCAACATGAATGTATGTTTTCAATGGATGAATCTGAAATCAGCTGTTCTGCATTGTTAAGCCTCTTACAACAAGCTGTTTGGATTGCTGGCTGCTCAGCACCCCAAAGGGACAGATTAATCTCTGAACTCTGTGGCTGACTCATATTTAGAGTTCTCAAGCGTCTGCTGCTCATCTGGGCAGCCCTCAGACAAATAAGACAATTTACAGGAATCAATAACAAGCAATTCCAGACACTGGTGAATTGGAAATATCTCTTGCCCTAGGCAGACGCAGAGACCATAGCTGCACCTTTTGCTTTCTAAAACCCACCCTTGAGGTTGTGGGGGTCATCCTCCCCGAGCAGGGAAGAGTCATCTGGAATACGAAGGACACGCACTCTCACCAAAGCAGTGAGGGTTTTGCCTGAAACATGGCATGTGCCATGCAGTCCAGCATGCTGCCAGGAAGAGCACAGTCACTGGGAGCATAGAAAAGAGCCCATGAGGGCACACTGTGAGACACCCCAGCAGCAGCAGCAGCAAGAACAGAGGTACAACAGCAAACCCTTCATAACGTCCTTAGTCATAAGTAATAAAGTAGGAACAAAAGCCCCCTTTCATTCTGAAGGGAACAGTTAGCTTTTCCACTTCAGAGACCAGAGAGAGATGACTTTTGTTACCTGGAGCACTGAAATGTGCAGGAAATGGGGCTCTGTGGATCACTCAGGCATTAAGCCTGTGAACCTGAGGTCTTTTCCAGAGAGACAAGTAAAAAGCATGAGAAAATAAATGTAATTCAGTAATTCTCCAGAAGAGAAAAGCTTTGCCTCTGCTTGTCAGTGAAACCCAACAGTAATAGCAGGTGCATGAAATGCAAATTCACCACATGAATAAAGGAGAAGCAGGGACACCTTACTGACATATTTGGGTCAAAATGTGAGAGGGAGTCCTTTAGATAATTGGTAAACAAATTAACCAGCCTGTTGATAAAGGAATAGTTTGAATTCAAGGAGATTGTTGTTTCAAATCACATTACCTACTGTCATTGTCTGCTTAAAAGAATTTGTATTTACTAGTGAAGATGTGCACCACACAGTCACTTACTGTGAGTCGGAATTCCCTGTGAGTCGGAATGCACATCACTTTGAGAATGCCAGGAAGAACATCTTTCCTGGAGGTGAGGGTAAGGGGTTTCCCCTGGGTAAGTCAGCAACTACACTGCTCTTCTTCTGAACCTGATGCCTTACAAAGGTTTGCTCACTGCAGACACGGGAGATAGGACAAGGCTGATGCAGTCAGACAAAGGTGCTGGTGGCTCTGATGCAGCCTGAAATGGAACTCAGAGGCAAGATACCTGATTATCAAAGCAGGTGGAGACATGCTTTGGTATCCAATGCAAGGATTCCTTCTGTAGTCCTAGTTCAGCCTTTTAATGATCCAATTAATAATTAGTGGCAAACAAGTTTCTAGTGAATAATACAAAATCAGTAGAAAATAAAAGGAGAAATGAATGTGACTTATCAGACAGAGGGGGAAGTTTGGTACCCTGTCCTTTACTGTGATTTTCCCCAAATGATATTTTTTCATGCAAAATGAGTGATTTCAAATCAAGCTAAGGGGAAAATACCCAAGCCATAGACAAGACTCACAGAATCTCTTTTTGATTTCTCTCAAGTGTTTCTTGAAAGAGACTTTCAAATTCTAATAACCCACTGTTTGTAGGAGAGGCAGGATAAGGAGTGGACAGGAATATTTGCAGATAATGGAATTTGTTTGGGATGGTAAAAATCGTATCCCACATTCCTGAATATATGCATAGGATATCCTAATCATATAGTCCTTTAAGCTGACTTGTGCCCATGCTGAGATTCCTGCTACATCCAGTTGCAGAAAAGAGACCCTAGGGTTTTTGTCCTCTGTGTTCTGAGACACCACAGCCCGATATTTCATGGTTTCAGAGAAGTGGTAGAGATGGGAAAGGCAAGAGTATAAGGCCACCATGGGCTTTTACTAGGCAGAAGGGGAGGTCACTCTATCCCCTAGGGAACCAGTCAGCCACAGGGTGGATGAGACCAGGGGCTCAGTTTCAGTTTTCCCTTTGGCAGGCTATGCTTGGAGGAAACATGTGTGATTCCATCTGTGACACAAGGCACGCTCTACACTCTTTCAGGAGTAGTGGCAACACCTTCATCTCTCCTAGGATCAGAAAGGAGACCACAGTACTAAGTTAGTCCAGTTAAAGGGTGGCAGAAGGATGGGGAGAGGGAGAAGAAGCAATCCTAGGGCTACACTAACATCTGTGGGCAGGAATGAAAGGCACCAGCCTCACTCAGTGCTAAAGACAGCACAGATAACACAGAGCAGGGCTAGAAGGCTGGCTGAGTGCCTCAGAGGAGAGCAAGAAACATAGGCCATCATTCTGCCACGTCTATCCCTCAGCCTGTTAGGCTAAATTGCCCCATGGATGTCAGCACACTGCCTCAGGATCAATCTGTGACCTCCCAAGGGTCAAGCAAAGAAAGAAGTCAAGCCCCAGCTGTGACCGAAACATTCGTTTCTCTAAGAATAGCAATGGGATAAGGAACAGAGTTCTTTTCTCCTATCAATAACTTTCCTCAGATTCGATACCATAACCTAACTCAGCTCTCATACTCCCACCACAGTCACCAGGAGAGACCTTCTGATCAAATGTAGAACTTTCAGAGTAGATCTCACCAGAACAGTGCAGGATGGTCATTTTGATGTGCTGGAGAAAGGTCACAGTCTCAGTCAGTGATAAACTTGCCTCTGTGGCTGGGCCTGTGTTTGCATTTTTGTTCTGATTTCTTACCGGGACTTTCCCTCACCCCTTCCACCCCCCGGGTCACTCCTCCAGCAGTTGCAACAGTAGAAGCATTTTTGTAGACCACCAAACCTTTCACAGCTGGTGCCTTATCACATGGATGCTTTCCCCACTTTTCCCATTGCTATATTTAATGCAGCTTAAGTACAGAATTGGATATCTGCAATATACTCGGCTCTGACAAGTTTTGTAGCTCCCATGTTTTTAACTGTCTGAGTTCTTTATGACATTACCACTTTTAAAAACCTTTGATTTCAAAATAAATGTGAAATATGGCTGGCATAAATACTAGCCTGGAACAATAAATAAAATCTGTGCAGCAATGACAGTCTTGTTTCTCCCAGCTGTGTGGATATTCCTATGGGAGTTGAGCAGGCATAAGTTAGAATAGCCTTAAGGCAACTCTAATATGCACCTAGGACATTGATGGGTCTCATGGCTGGCACAGGAACAGAAGAATTTCAGGATTACCATAGTTACTGTTTACTCACCATCCCTGGCCCTACACAAAGCACAAATCATGAGGAACCACGAGTGAAAGCCAGAAACTTTAATATAGAATTAAATTATGGCTAGAAAGAAACAAGAATCAGAAGTTTGGCAATTAGTTCATCTTACATAATCTCCTGAAAGTCCAGCTGCTTAGCAGAATTATCCAAAGTAAACTACAGACGGTATGCCCTCTTTTCCTTAAAAAAAAAGAATTCTTTTTAAAAATAACCAAAAATAATCCCTGTGTACAGACTTTGTTCCTAATTGGACTTGCCTGTTTGTTTTCACCCAAACAAAACTCTATTCAGTGAGAGGTTTGTCTTGGACACAGTTGTGAATTATGTACTTTTTTGTCATACATTTTAACTTATATCACTATGTCACTCATTAAAAAATAGGCATTTGTCCTGTGCCTAAGACATAAGCCCTTGATGTAAGAACAAAATCAATATATTCTATTGCAAATGGGAAGGAAAAGATTCTGAGTAAATGAATTCTTTTTAAAGGCAAGTGTGGACAAAAGCAATGATAAAAGTCTCAGCCATATTATTTCCACTGCCCTAAATTGGCTTAGACTGTATGACTCTGAGTCTTAGGCTGACAAGAGGCTGGTGAACCTTGGAAGACCCAGGGCTTCTTTTAGCTTTGAATTTCAATTTGGAAGTGAAATCTGATACTGAGCAAGTTTCACCTGGTTTCGGGTTTCACGGGAAAAGGGGCTGAGGAACCGCAGGTAGCTGTCAGGAGGCAATTACAGCGAGAGAGGAGAGGTTGTGAGCAGCTTCCTACTGCAAAGAGCACAGCTCTGACAGGTGAGGAGCATCCCTAGCACCGAGCACACAGTGCTGCTGTGTCCAACAGGGACGTGCAGCAACCAGGCTCAGCACAGGGAGCTTGGTGCTCTTTAGCCAAATCTGTCTGTCTGGGACCTTTCTAAATGGCAGGGAGGAAAACCACTGCATCCTGTGCCAGAAGGCACAGCCAGACTCTGCAGATTTTCCCACAAATATTGTCTGCCCTGAAGCCCCATTCCAAAAAAATGTTACAGGATGATAAAGTGTTTGTCCGCTAGCAAGATAAATGCACAACAGCTGGAATGTGAGACCTGGCACCAGAGGGCTTTTGCCAGCAGGCCAAGGAAAAGTGTGCAAAGCAAATAGGAATTAAATTACATGCCTTGTCTGTCCACACTGTGTAAGAGTGTAGGGCCAACTAACTGGAGTGACAGATCAGCAATTTGTCATTGTAAGGGAAGCAGTTTACAAAGAGCATCAAAATCCTTGAAAGATGTGTAACACCTCGATTGAATTCCCTGAATAATATTTAACCAGTTAAAAAAACAAAACAAAGACAAGTGAGATTTAATTATATACCCCCTTCCCCCAAAAAATCATTAAGCATTACCACTGCTTCTTTCCACTCTTCCCAATTACTGATTGTTATCAGCAGATTAAAATGCTTCCAGCTGAAAGGCTAATTAACTGATTTCATGTTTTCTGCCTGTCCTGATCACAGGGAAAGTCTAGAGTCAAGGGAAGCACAGCTATAAGTGATGGGAGGGATTACTGGAAATGCTGTTTGATTCCCAATGAAAGAAAATGCATTGGCCTTCAGCTCTCTGTTCCACTCTCTTACATCCATGCACTCAAAGCTGCAGTGTCTGTCCTCAGGCTGATAGTGCTCCTTTGTCACGAGCTCTACCTCCTCCCTGTTGAATACTTTCTCTTCTCTCCATGCACAGATCTTATTCTTAGGAGAATTCAATTGAACACATGGAAAAGGTTGGGAACAAGACCTGCTTTTGCAGGTATAACACAAGGCAGTTTATGCTGCAGCTTTTCAGGGAACAAACTTGTGTTTATTACTGTAGCACTAAAGCAATGTAGGCAGAGAATCACATCCCAGGGTCTCTGCACAACCAGCTACTATTAGTTTAATTTTACATTTTCCAACCATTTTCCATATTTGACTATATGAAAGTCTTAATCACTGAATCAGACTAAATGCAGAGATGAAACAGGTAAATTTTTCCTACACTCTTCACTACCCACTGTAGACTATCTACATATTTATAAAAATTATCTAAAACTGTCTAATTGGACAAGAGTTCACAAATTCACACTTTAACAAAACTCCTTTCTGGCAGACATAGCCCTGTGTATGTTTTGGACTAACATCTAGTTGTCTGCATGCTTTATATGTGTGTATATATATACACACACACATATCAGTCCAAAACATTCTCAGCCTGCATAAGAATATCATCCTGGTTTTAATTTTGAGGAATATGTTGTTTTATTTTTACTTTGGTTTCCTTCTCCCTATTTTTTCTCCCTTTTTTTATTCCCCTTTGTTTTTGAAACTGCTGCATTTATAACAGAACATCATCTTTTATGAAAAATGGGAAAGCTCCTCAAAGGAACACTCTGGACTAAGTAAAATAAGCTTTTGATTTGAAAGAAGGCCTGGTGCTGTGTATACTTTATTTCATGTAGCAGAAGGTCTGGTGAATGTGTGAAGCCAAGCATATATTTTGGTAGTTTAATATTGAAAAAGCCAGATTCTTCACTTATATTGCATAGCTTTCATTGAAAGAAGACCAGTATTGTACCAATCCAGAATATGGTCCAAATCAATTATATATAAGCTCTCCAAACACATGTGTGTATATATATATATATATACACATATACATATACATATATACATTTATACATGCATTCTTATGCGTGAATAAAATAGATGTTGGAATAATATTGATATGATTATTTGATACATCTGTCGTTTCTGAGTTTTTCAAACTATACTGTTCAAAGCAGAGCCCAAACTCAGCATTCAAACAAAAAACACACCCTCTTACTTGAGATATTTGTGTCACATGTTCAGTACAAGTACACATCCCTCCCAATGATCCCCTGTTGTGCTTCAGTGCTTATCATGGGGCAGAGAGCATCCCACACAGCCACCCTGCTGGAGGATCAGGCCATGGCTTACTTTAACCAGTGCAGAAGTATCCAGATCCCGGGCTCCCAAGAGCCCCAGCCCAGACATCACCAGTGTGAGGACTGGGAGGGATGCAATGGTCTCCACAAAAAAACCCTGACATACCCTAAGCACAGCTGAGGCACAGCAGCCTCACTGCCCTGCTGCCAGTATTGTATAAACCAGGAAAATATTACTCCTGACATAGGTTCAATATAATCTAAAAAAAAATCCTTCAAAAAAGAAACAGCACAAAAAAATAAACATTTAAAAACCACTAGCTCTATATTTTGCCTGAAAAATAAATGTTATTTGCACTCCACTACAAGATGTCATCGTGACTGCGGCACGGTACATAATGACAGAGTAACTCCAAGCTGTCATCAGAGATGATCCAAAATAAGCAGCACACTGTAAATCCACAAATAGAAAAATTAGGGCTTTCACTTACTTCTTTTCTTCCTCCCTGGACCTAGCTTAAAATCGGGGTGAAATTACCTTTATCAGCATGGCTTTGACACGGTGACTTAAACAGGTCAGTGGGAGTGAGGGGAAAGAGCAAGCGTCCTTCCATCCTTCACTGCCATCACTCTGGGAAGCCAGCTACTTTCAGCACATGAGTGCAAACCAGGGAGAAGTTGAAGACCTTGAAACACCACATCTAGATCCTAGTATTCCATGACAGAGAGGCCACACAGGAGTTTCAGAGTCGGATTACAAGGCAGGTGCTTGCTCATTGTCAGCCTTGGACCCACCAGACCGACGAGGGTTTCATGGCCACACCAACCTTCACACCCCTCCTCCCCTGCCAGGGGTCCCTGATGCCTCACAGGCACCAGCTACACCCAAGCAGCTTCTGGAAGTGGGATGGGAGAATTTTTGAATGCAAATTATCTCTTTTACTTTTAGATCTATCTATGCCAAATGTTTTAGGTAGAAATTTTTTGCCGAAATGAGCATTTACAAGGACCTGAGGCCAAAATGTCAGAGTCCAATTTTTACAATTTGGTATGAGGTTGTATCCTGCTCATGGTAAAATATGGTCCCTACCCTTAACTCCCACAAACTTTATGAGGAATTGTGTAACATATGCTGGAAAAAGTGGCAGTGTCTTCTAATTAGATCCTAATGGGAGCTATTTTCTGGAAACTGCATTTAAATTCACTGTAAATTAAGTTGTTGATAATACAAGGTATTTTCTTTTGTATGTAGTAAAAGAGTGAAAGGTTACAAATTTGATGGTTTCCAGCCAAGCAGCTCTTTTATACCTTTTCAGCTTTCAGGCTCCAGCTCTGCAGAGGCAAAGCATATGTTTAGCTTTATTGCATTGACTCCAATGTGGTTACTTACCATATCTAAAACTTAATCAATTAAATAAGGCTTTGCCTGGTTGAGATTAATTCACACATATGTATTGTCTGGGACACACAATATGTTTTATTTTATGAGAAACAATTGCTATCTTGATGATTTATTTTTTTAAAATATTGACAGATGTGCTTTTCAGTAAATGCAGAAATGCATCACAAGAATTTATTCTTCAGTTTTGGAGTTTAGCCCTGCTAACATGAGCCATGCTACTTACATTAAGTAAGGTATAAGACAGGGAAGAATGAGATATAAGGTCATTGAGTTCTCTCTGAAAGCTTAATTTAGTTTTAGGGACACAATGTAACTACCTGCAGTTATGGAGAAGTAAAGCACTAAAGGTAAAACTTCAGTGTTGAGATCTTCTCAGCTGGATGTCCTGTGCTTTCTTTATTGTTGCTTGTATTAAAAAAAAAAAAAAAATTCTCTTAAACTTTTAGTGACGAAGCTATGCCTAGGTATTCATGTTTCATTTTGATGTCATTTGGCTGTTTATTTCCACCATCCACTTCAGTAGATTATTTTACCCTCCAAAAAAAGGGTGGTACATCAGTGGTTTTTCCCCACTCAAAAAGCAGTCGGAAGCCTGCCAAAGGCAAAAAAAGATGCAAAGTACATCCAACTGATATCCTTGTCTGTCTGTCAGGCATCCCAGCACTGGCATATCTGGTCCACCAACATCCCAGAGGAAAGTCATGTTACACGGTGACACCTCTGACAGGGACACTGTCACTGCCCCAGGGTGATGTTGACCTGCAATAACAGCGGGAGGAGGAAAAACAGTAAATCAGGTGTCAGAGGAAAGGGGATATCGGAAGCTCTTGGAGGATGCCACAAGTTAATATAACTCTGAGAGCTTTTTGGGCTCTTGTGCCTTGCATGAGGAGAACCACTGGGAAACACAGGTTTCAAAGGCAAGAATCATAGAATGTTAAGGGGTTGGAATGGGCCTTAAAAATCATCTAGTCCCAACCCCCTCTTTCCCCCGCCATGGACAGGGACATCTCCTACTAGACCAGGTTGCTCAAGACCTTGTCCAACCTGGCCTTGACCACTGCCAGGTTTGGGGCACCCACAACTTCCCTGGGCAACCTACAAAGCAAAGCAGGTTACAGTTCTCCTTGGGAATGGCAAGAAGAAATATTTCATGGCCTGTGCCTACTGGAGGCTGAATTAGAGGAGCCTCCTCAAACTCTAAACAGCATCTGAAACCTAACAGAAGATTCCCAGAAGGGCACACAATGGGGTTATGGTGTCCTGTGTCATCTCCTGCCAGCTCAGTGTGGGCATGAAATCTCTCTCCAGGGCATGGCCTTTCCCCAGAGTCCACCACCAAACCATCTTCTCTTGGGGGATCAAAACCCCAAGGAATTCCAGGCCAACAGCAATTGGGCTTGGTCCTGGTATCTTTACATCTGGCATTCATAGGGAAGGGTGTTTCCTTGTCCAAAACTGCAGATTCAAACTCTTAACAGCCACAGTGCCTAAGTTTACAAACCTGGACTTTCAAAACACAATACAGGCAGGAACTCCTAGAAACTGTAGATTCCCACTGAGAATTTTAATATTTGTAAACAATAACAAAGGCTTATAAAGCAGTCCTGGAAAAAAAAAAAAAAAAAGATGCTTCCAGGAGAAGGAAGGAGGTTAGGAGAGTTGACAAGCAGAGAGAAAACAGCTCCCAAAGTCTTTCAGCAGACATTAAATAAGTAAACAATAGTCTTTGGTTTTCTGGGATTTCGTGAAAAAAGAAATATTTATTTGGGTTTTTGTTTGGGCACGACAAAAAAAATCCCCAACAACCTCACAACTTTTCCAGCTTTCACTTTTTTATTTCATGGAAACCTTTTAAAAAATTATGTGCATACACTTCTTATAAGAAAGAATTCAAGGGAGAACTTTGTCCATCTCTAGGGAGCATCCAGTAGATGTTTCATGTCCTTATTGCATAATGAAAAAGAATAAGTGCCAAATGTAATAAGTAAGCCTTGATTTTTGCAGGCAAAAACTTTTCCTGCCAAGTTTCACACTGGAACCAACTGCAGCTCTCTCATATATTTTCTTCTTGGGAATTTTTGCAAATTAGAAGAATAGAGTTTTCTTGCAAGTACCACCTGCTGATTTTGTAGAAAACAGGAAAAACTCAAGTTTGACATATGACCTCCAAAAATTTTTCTTTTTATGAATAAAACAGAAAGCATTTCTTCAGCATCATCACATCCCAAGCCAATACAATTCTTAAAAAATCAGAGCATTTTTTCTTTTAACTGAAAACACTCTTGGGCTGATCCCACAGAAGCCACATGCAAGTGTTTGACAACTTTTGTCTCATACTTTCAGACAGAAGTCAAGAAAGAAGTAGTACTTTTTCTTAATTATTTTAATGTGATATAGGAATTAACATTTTAAAAATCCAGTGTAATTACTTTTTTAAAATGCTTGTGCAACTAACCAATTGTAATAGTTAAGTGTTTTTAAAAATAGTAGAAGACTGCTCAGGGTTTTTATTGATTAAGATGTATTATGTTAAAGTTTGGTTTAAATCTAGCAAGTGCCTTCATTTCTGGCACTCTAAAGTGGCTGCCAGAGCTCACAGCTCCCTGTAAATTTTCCTATGTATGGACACTGGCATCTGAAAGAAGAGCTGCAGTGTTTCTGCCTAATATATTAATCACCTCTGCTACTAGTAATTTATCTTTTCCAATGTCTACATAAAACAAATTAGTTGTAATGGCAACAAAAATAGCTATCAAGTATACGGCACTGTCCCACCCTGTGTTATTAAAGACTCATTTTAACAACAGGAGTGCAGATCCTGTTGGTCTCACCTGCTCAGCTATTAGTTTCAATTTGTCTCCCAACGCTTGCCAACACGCTGGGGTGTGTGAGCAGTCCCAGAAGACCTCTTTGGAAAATCTCACTCCATTCCCACACCTGACAATATTTCACTATACCTCAGGGTAATGTTAAACAATCTTTGCATTGTCCTATGCCATCTGTTCGGCATTTTTAAGCATAACTGCTCCGCACTGGCGTCTCACGCGTTGTAGCCAGTTTCTGTTATACCATACCATACCATTCATATTTGTCATACTCTTTCCTTCCAATTCATTTCTTTTTCATCACTAGCCAGCGCTGAGTATCACCAAATGCTCTGCATGACGCAGCCAGGAAGCTGAAGCAGTGGAGGGAGCGTTGCCTTGCTCTTTAGTATTGCCAGAAGCAGAATATTCCCAGCTCCCTACGTCGGACAGCCAGCCAACATCACTTCCAGAAGAGCCAGTGGGCATCGTGTGACAAATCCCACAGCTGACTCAAACAGAGGCACTGCTGCTGCCAGCTCAGCATGGACCATCCCAGCCTGGCTGTGCCTTGTACCACGGGGAGGGAGCACTCCCAGATGGGTGGCACTTCCATCCAGCAGCCACAAGGCTAAAACCATGTTGGGCTTTAAACTGTGAGAGTCCTGGGGGCTTTGAGCCAGCCACAAGCACCCCAATACTGCCTGGGCTTGGCACTGACTGGAGCACGGAGACCCACACTCCCTCTTGGCCCTGCTAGCAGCTGGCTCAGGGTCTTTAGCCCTGCACTTAAGCACCAATAAATTACGTCAGTCTTCCTTGTTTGTAAAATGAGGATGCGTGTCCTTATTTGGGAAATAGTTTGGAGCTGGCAGTGAGGCTTTTATGTAAGTGCTAAAACCACTATTATTGCACTTTCTCTGCTTGAATTAGTCTCACAGCTTAAATTCAAAATGTGTTTTATTTAAAATTTCCAAGCATTTAGACTTCCGTAAAAAATAGCAGTGATCACTTTCCTTAATAATTCATATCTTCAAGTGCTCAATTGGTATCCTGAGTGCATTTGCAGTACCTGATGAAAAATAAGAAGTTTTCATGCTAAGTTGAGATCAAAAGGCTTCTGGAAGAGATGGGAGTCCATCGTAGTCATACTTGAATTCGAGAAAGCCTTAATGTTAATTTTAAAACCCTAGAGTACCTCTGGATATTTATGAATTGTTTATTCAGATCTAGAACAAGTCATAGATTAACTGAAAGGCCTGATTTAAGATTTTTGAAATCCTGACCATGTCCCAAACATATAAATTACCTTTTTTTGGGATTTGTTTTGTTTTGTTTTAATTTCTTTGCCTTCCCATACTGCTGTTCACTAACCTAAAGCCTGACCATCACTATTTTTCCAAATGAGCACATGTGGTGACATCCATCTTCCGTAACCATTGACCTCGGGAAGCTAAGAAAACAAACAGTTTCAAAACCACACTGTGAAATATGGCTGCTAAGATGGCCAGCACATTCTTCTCATTCTTCATTAGCCTCTCTTGTAGCTGTCGCAGGACAAATCATCCAGCAGGAAATGGCACCTGGCTCTCCATACAGCAAAGTCTGGTTAAGCTTAAATCAATGGACAGACGTTTTCCATAAAACCTCATGGCAGGAGTATAAGATAGCATGTTTGTCTTGGGCACATCCCAATCCTGGCATTCAGAGGAATGTGAGTATATTTGGGGCAAAGGCTTCTGAAGGGTGTATCACCATCCTCTCCCTGGGGTCCCAGAGCTACCCCCAGCATGAGGCTGGCACCCTGCACTGCTCATGCCCACCCAGGAGCCCAGGAACCACCTGGCCAGTACCACCTTGAGCTCCTTACTCGTGTGTCGTGTCCCTTGATCACCCCTAAGTGATGTTTGATTTGACTTTTTTTTTCTGTCTCCTAGTCCCTAGTACTGCACATGGATGTGCATTACCATAGCATCAGGTGTCTCAGGTGTCATATCTAAGACTTTTTCTTCCTTCCCAGCTTGGTATTGGGCTCCAAAGCATACGAATTCTTTCACTTGCTGTGATGCTCTCAAACTCTCACCATCTGAGCAGGCCAGTAAAGGCTGAAGCAACGGCAGCTCTCAGCTTGCAGAAGGAGAAGCATCACCATCCCCAGAGTTATTTAAAAAACATGTAGACGTGGTTCTTAGAGACATGGATTAGTGACGGAGTTGGCATTGGTTGGATCTCAAGGGTCTTTTCCAACCTAAATTATTGTATAATGCAATGAGAGGGAAGGAGCAATTTACTGGCATTTCCCCAGGAACACGTGCTGCAGCCAGAAAGGTGCACCAGCAGCTCATGCCCTGCCCAGGGGTTCAGGCAGGCAGCCAGGCACCGCTGGGGGACAGATCTGGAGCCAGGATAAATTATTCTGCAAGGAGAGGAAGGAGGGCTCTGCTTGCCTGCAACAGGAAGGACTGCCTGTCCTGCACTGCTGGAGAAATGCAAAGCCACCCCAGCACACAGATCATTTCAGCCAGCGGGATGCATGGGAGATGCCTTGCTCCAGATAACAAAATAGCTCTGGTCTAGTGTGGCTCTGGGTACTTGTTAATTGGAGGCTTAACTGTGGCCTTAAGGTAAAAGCCTTGTGTTTGGACTTTTTTGTGGGGACGAATGTCCATGAGGTTTATTGTTCAATTTTTTTAAAAATCTGAACAAAGAGTGGCATTGTAGTTAGGTGAGTCCCACAGGGAATATCAAGACAGCAAGGAAGGATGGATCAGGGCCAGCCACTGTGGAAAATAATGTACTTCATAACTAATGATTGTGAAGTTCACAGGCAGAATGGCTCCTGAAGCTGTACTTTTAATCCAACCTGTAACCTCAATATAAGTGGTGGAAGGTAGGCAGGTGTTCAGATCCATTAGAGGCCATCAATTTATCCACAGCCAGAATTGCCTCATGCCTTGCTCAGAGTCAGGGACCAATATTCCCCTGTTTGCCTGTGCCAACAGTGGTGAGAGTCCCAGGTTATTAGAACTGCCACACAACCATACCTGTTCATGAGCAAAAGAGATGAGCACACCACCATCAATATTTTAAAACATCTAACTTAAATAGTGCTCCTTCCATGACAAAATCCCATTTCCAGAAACTACTGCTACCTATTGGTTTGAATTGGAGAATTCATTTGACTGACATCAGGCTGCTCAGGACAATCAGGTGTCTGCTGCTGTTATTCATATCCAGACTTATGTGACACGAAATGCATAAATGTGAATAATTCCATGCAAACCTCCCAGGAATAAAGCACATGTATTAGCCAACAGCATGTTTTAATAATTAGAGGACAGCAGCCAAGGAATAGCATAGTGGTATCCAGAATGTATCACAACCACTTTTTCGTTCCTTTTTTCCTAAATCTCTCTTCCTCTCTCATTCCTGTTGCTGTCATGCTGCCTTTCATGACAGAAGGGAAGCATTTCTAAGCCTCTGACATGAGGTGCCTGAGGAAAGCTCATGTCCAGCTTCCAAACTGTGCTTTGCTCTCCCAAGGTGGGAATGAGGATTCCTATGAAATGCAGCAAAATCAAACCAGAGAGAAAACAGGCCCAGTTCTGTGGGTTTGTGGGACTCCTCTTCCAGAGGCTTCTCAGAACCAGGGTAGAGAAAAGCCAAAGGATTCAAAAAATGTTGAATCAGTCTTAAAAAATTCAGGACGTTGGCCTAACTACCCCAATGTCTCTAAGAAACAAAGCAAAGCAACAACCCCTTCTAATCCTTTTATTTGCCTTTTGCTTTTTGAGCAATTTGTATTCACAAGGCACATTTAAGCTTTCCTCCTTAAGGTCTAGACGTACTTAAAAATAAAAACAAGAATGAACAAAATAAATCCTAAGAGAGGTTCTCATGTAATTCTACACATCCAGGGACTAAGATTTTAAAAACCAGGAGAACATATGGATAGCCTAATAAAATTGTGAGCTGGCAGTAACCAGCATATAATTGTGTGAAAGGAGAACGTAAGCATCATTTACTTTTTATGTGGACTAATGGACAGAATATTGGCATGTCAACAGGAGAAATCAAAGTTCTTCTTTCCCTTCTGTTGCAAAGCCAGAAGAAAATCATATAATCCCCGCATGACTCATTATGCCCTTCCATTTTTTTGTTGTTGTTGTTGTTGTTTATTTGCTTGTGTTGCAAGTTTCCTTAGGGTATGGGTTATCTCACTATCTGCCTTTACCATGTCAGCACACCAGGAAATCATTCGGGGTCAGATTTATGGACATTGCTTCATATTGCAATACAAGTACTCAGAATATTAAAAAAAAAAAAAAAAAAAAAAAAAAGGCAAAACAAACAAACAAAAAACAAGCCACACACACACAACAACCCCCAACAACAACAAAAACCCAACAATAAAAAAATCATAACCGAAACATGGCCCTCAACTACAAACACTCCTTCTCCTCAGATTCCTGGCTGGGAGGAGCTCAGCGATAAGGAGGCCTGCACTGCAAACTGCAGAAAGTTCAAACAGCAAGAGCCTGATGCAAAGCCATATTTACTGCAACTCTAATCTAATTCTAATCCACCTTGCTCTGAAGACCACTGCACAGCATAACACAGCCTTTGATAACAAACAGTTACAAAAATCCATTGATTTTTTGGAGCAGCATAAGCTGCCAAAAATGCATTCAGCCCCTACGGAAAAGACCTTCACCTCTGGATAGAGCCCATCGGTGCACACCCTGTTAGCAATTGCCAGCTCTTAGAAAATGGCTTTCATCTGGCTGTAGAAAACACAGATGTAGAAGTAAGCCTGGCAGCCCTTCTCAGAGTTTTATTCACTGCAGCTTAAATGAGATAACCATTTGTCATTCCACAGCACACACCAACCCCAGATCTCGATCACACACAGCATCTGCCATATAGGAGAGGTGCTTTGAGTAGCCTGTCCTTGCTACTACCTTTTTATTAACTTTCAGGAAAATACTCATGCCTGGCATTTATTTACTCCTTGCCACGTGCTCCCTAATAACTGAGAGGTTTGGTTTCATATTTCTTTTTCTTGTATAGAATGGTACACAGTGAATGGTCCTCAAGGTGTTCAGCTGTTGCTCAGTTAGGCAACGTATTCACTCATTAAAGATAAATCTCAAAGGACTGAAATTCAGTTCTTAGCACATGGAAGTAAATAAATGAGAGTAGAGAAGAAAAGAAGAAATTTTTGTTACCGCACTACTGTCCTGAATAGTTGTTTAATAGTATTTGCCCTCCATGTGTGTGGCTCCTGGGTAGCCCCTTCAAAGAGGTGCCCACAGTGGGGCACTTGCTTCTTGTTCCTGAGCTGCCTCCAACCCTGTATCCCAGTATCAGTTCTAACTGGACATCAGTGTTCCTTACTCAAACAATTTGGCAGCTGTCTCTGATGCTCCCCTCAGGCTTTGCCCAGCATCATCAGTGACAGAGTGCTCAGGGACAGAGCTGAAGAGCTTGCCCAAAGAACCTCAAGCTGCCTCTTGCTCACAGAGGGTGATGTCTTTTAGTCAGTGTCAGGCCTTATTCTTGAAGCTGAGAGGGCTCAGAAAAGGCCGGAAAAATACTTTTCTGGTTGGTAGGTAATGACAGCAAGAACTTTGTCCAGTAGATCCAATTTTCTTCTTGACAAAGTCAATAATGTGGTCTTTTCCAAGCAGCCTAAAAAACACCCTTTCATGCCATGAACAAGCAAAACCATGCAATTGCTACAACACTGGACTTCAAATTTATGTATAATGTTATCAGTGCAACACTGTCGTTGCTCAGTGAGGCAACTCTTTAACATAAGTAGAAGCAATGAATGCTCAACTCCCAGTTGTCATTTATTAATTTCCTAATTCGCCTGGAATGGAATGGTGAGATCAAATCTCAGAGGAAATGGTCAGGATAGAAGCAAGAAATCTCTGAATTCTGAGAAACTATTCACACCAGTGTCTTGAGTACTGCCAGAGAAATTACTGAAACTTGTTTAAAACAGAACATGTTCAAGAAACACACAAATAAAATTCTCTTGCAGGTGTCAGGGCTTATGCTCTTCCTCACTATCTTGATGCAAACAGAGAAGTTATTAGCCCATGACAGACACCAGAAGATATTTGGTCCAGCAAACATCTATCTTGCCAGTATTACTAGCTATTTTGAAGTATGTTCTGGTACCCTTTGTTTTCCCCTTGGAACATCAAGGGATAGTCCATGCTCCTCTATCCCAAATTTTAGGGGAACCACCCTGAAATAATGAAAGGTCTTTTCCATTCATCTTAACATAATTTGTAGGTTACCAATAAATGCAGAGAAAAAACTTATTCATAAGCTGCAAATAAATATGTTTTTGCTTCAACGTTTGTAGAAGCAGACGAGCAGACATGAAAAGAATACTGTGGATGACTAAAAGGTATTTGAGTTTGTGTGTGTGTATATACATATATATATTTATATATATACGCTCTTTGTAAGCCGATATTAACAGACATTTTGCATTTTGCTGTCTAGGAAGCTAGCTTTTGAACAGCCTAGGAAAGTAATCTCTCTTAAATAAACTCATATCCATGAATTACTATTAGCATTTAGACAAACATTCTTCATAATACTTGTCCTGGCCTAGAAGAATATTAATATTCACATCTTCCTTCACACCATCCCATCCAAGATTTCTTCACTTGTACTCTATCAGGAAAGACATTTTTACCTTCTATGCACTAATTCCTTGACTGCTATGTTAATTTTCTATCACTAAGTTCAATTTTCACCTGTCCAGAGAATAAAGGGAGTCAAGGAATGAACATCTGACCAAGCCATTTGGCAGTGAATCCATGGAGGAACAGCCTGTGGTGGGTAACAGTCTAATCCTGGAATAAGGTTTCTCTCCATGTTATGGACTTTACACCCCCTGCCACCTTCTTAATCATGCTTTAATCTCACAATCAGACACAATGATAACTAATCCCTCTGGAGTGATAACAGATTTACAACTCACTCTGAAAGACACCACGATGGAAAAGAACTAGGGACTCATCTTGAATATCCTATCTTGCATTAACAGGGAGAATGGTAAATCAGGGGCAGGTAGAAACATTTCCAGTCTTTGTTCCTGTTGCTTTCACCAAGTAGTAACAGCAAGAAGATAGTACCCACTGAAGGAACACGAGAATTAACCTCGTCATGAGCTGGGACTGGAGGGTTCAGATCCAAATTGAAACTAATGCAGGTTTTCAAGGCACTGCTACAGGTAAAGATCATAGTGAAATGGGATCAGTACACTTTAATATTGGCATGCAGGATGAGCCAAGCTTTTGCTTGACAACATGGTTTATGCATTATGCAGGTTAATCCTTCACTGTGGACCAGCTTGGAAAGGGTCATGGACTTGCTTCCTTTCTTTAAGGTGTTGCCAATAGCCAATGGATTAGGATACTAAAAAAAAAAAANGGATTTCCTGGCAATGCTCAGACCCTTTAAAAATTATCTTTCCAAATTTCTCTTTGATCTTAATTGTGTTTTCTTTATATTATTTTGAAGGCTCTCTGACGTGACAGACCTATATTCTGTGCTTGCATCCAGCTACACTTTTACAGTGAAAAGCTTTGTTCTCCTCCAATATTGGAAGATTTGTGATTGCTGGTCTACTCCGTTATTCATCTCTGAACAAAGTTCTCAGACTTTATTATTTCCTGGCTTCCACTGACATGACTCAGGAATAGTTCCAAAGATGCAACACTCTAATGTTGAACTAAGCAAAAGGAGTCCCAGACCTTGCATGTTTCCTTGAAGCTACTTCAAGATGAGGAAACTTAGTTCTTTCTTCTGTTTTGATAGTCCTTCTGCAATGAATCTAAAACAAAAAATTGTTTTCCTAGGCAATTTTAGCTGGCATTCAGTTACTGCTCTACAGGGAGCTGTGGAGTGGGTAGGCAAGGTATTGTGTTACCGCTGCAGATAAAACAGTAAGAGCACAGTAATATTTTTTATACTGTTGGCTCTAAGATTTTACCGGACTGAAAGTACCAGTGATTCAAAATGTCTTGCATGCTGCCATTGCTCACTGCAATGCTCTCTAACTCATTCCTGTTGAACCATGCAAAGCAGATGACTGGAAGTGATTAAAGTCTTCATCTGCCTTCCAGCCCCAGTGGTGTCGTTCAGGCAAGAGTTTCTGAGCTCTTTCAAGCCCACCACACATTCCCCAAATTGGAGATTTTTAAGGAATAAACTCTCATTTTTAGCACAAAGCCACTGGATGCCAAGAACTGCCATTGTGCGAATGACATGCTCCAAGACTCATTTCACTATCCAGATCCCAAATCCCCCATTTCCTGTTGACTCTCATTGCTTAAGCTAATATCATTCAGCCTACTCTTTCAACTGGTTAGAAGGGCTTAGTCAAAACCCTCTGCAGTCAGAGGAACACAGTGCACATGTGTAACAGTAGAAATTGTTGGCTCAGAGCATATTCATTTGTTGTGTGTAACGCAGTAATAAAAAACAAATGCAGAGACTTCATTTTATATATAATAAAAATACTGCAATATTTTATGTGTCTCATTTTAGCAGCCTGTTTTTAAATAACAACCTTATTTTTTTCCAATTGCAAATCCTCAAACAGAGGAGCAAAACATAAAAGTATTTTTAGTTTATGGGCTAAACGTCCAGTCCAGCAGTTTGCTAGTAATATATGTATACTGATAATAACCACAACTAGCAGGGGATGCAATGCAGCCTCAGTTATTTCTCTCTGCTCTGCAAGAACATACTCCTCTCATTAAAAATTTAGATGTCAGCCAGGATTGCTAACTGCATTGGTTCACACTTCCCTGAAGAGAAGCAAAATGGTAGATTGTTCTTTGAAATACCACAAAGCCTTTCTGAACACCACAGCTCAACTGTTCAGGGAACTGAGGCAGCAGCACTGAAAGTTTAAAAAAAAATCTCTGAAGAAAAAAAATTAATCAAAAAGCAGGTTACTGTTGGAAATGTGTCATTTTGAAAAACGTGTAATTCTGAGCACATAGGATAGTTGGTCTTTATCCAGAGAATAGCAGCAATGCCAAGGCACCTCATGAGCTTGAAGAGACGACTGAGAGGAGACCTCACCAATGTCTGTCAGTATCTGAAGGGAGGGGTCAGAGGATGGAGCTGGGCTCTGCTCAGTGGTGCTGGGCAATAGGACAAGAGGTGATGGGCAGAAACTGATGCACAGAAGTTCCACCTGAATATGAGGAAGAACTTCTTTACTGTGCAGTTGCTGAGCACTGGAACAGGTTGCCCAGAGAGGTTTTGGAGTCTCCCTCACTGGAGATATTCCAGAACTGTCTGCATGCAATCCTGTGCCATGTGCTCTGGGATGGCCCTGCTTGAGCAGGGAGTTTGGACCAGATGACCCGCTGTGGTGCCTTCCAACCTTTCTAGGACATTTGTTTTTATCTCCTGAGAGTCCACTTGTCCCTGCAGAGCACAGTGTGGGTCTGACCCACGGCTGGCAGGAGTCCCTCCCAGCCTGCTCCGGGCAGAGCCAATACACAGAGTTCCTTGGGGCATGGGCAGGGATATCCAGCACCACACACAGGCAGGTAAAATTTCCATTTTGCTTTAAGTAGAATGTCAAGGGTTCTGTGCAGTGAAAGTACCATGAGTGAAGTGCCCCCGGAGATGTCAGCCCTGAGATGCCAAAAAATTAAGAAAATTTAGTGTTACGTGGTGTCACAGCTGCATTTTTATACTTTCAAACTGAATTTCCAGTTTTCACAGACACTGTCCAAATCATCTTGGTATCATTCTGGTAAAATCTGTACTGAAATACAATATCATTGCTGGAAGCAGATGGGCTTAACACGTTTAAAAATGGATTTTTCAGAGGGCCAGACCCCAGCTCTCCCTAGCTTACTCCTGAATCACATAACATGTGTTGACATTACAATACCTTTATTTCTCACCCCTGCCCCCTAGTTGCTGTATTTCAATTACGATGCATTTTAGGGTACCATAATAATTGGAAAGGAATAATCATCATCCTCTAAAACACGTACAGTAGTTCCTAGAGAGACTGAATTGGGAGAATTGGCACTGGGCAGCCCTTTTGGTTTTCCCCAGAGGGTCTGGACTGAGCAGGCTGTATTGTTTCCCTCTGGTCTTTAAAGGTGAAGACAAATTAGCCTTTGCTTCTGACAAATTGGCTTCTTGTTTTCAATAACAAAGTCTCCTAATTGAAAACGTAAACCCCGACTTGAAAATCCCTTGTTTTTTCACACTTTGCTTATATCTTATTTGTGTGTCTTCGTCATCTTTGAAAAGCATTTATGGAAAGTGAGACAGCCTCAATGTCTCCCACTAAAATAATGATAATCACCACTGAGAGGCATGACTTTACAGGTGGTGACAGACAAATGTATTCAGAATAGCAGACAGAAAACAGTTTTTACCACCAGCCTGATTTTTTCCCCTATTGTGTACTTTTGGTAGCAATTAAGTTGTCCTGTTTATACAGAGGGGAGTGTCCTGGAATAAAATACTGGCTGGGCAAAGTGGGAAAAGATTGGTGAATCTCTCATTAGGAGAAGTACCATACCATTCTTATTTTCCCTCACTTAAGTGTCAAAACCAACAGAGCCATGCACTACACAGTGAGGCAGAGCTGGGAAGCACTGCTGGGCTCAGCAGTCGCAGGGCTCACTGCCCTTCACTTCTCTTCCTAGCACAATGCCAGCTCCAAGCCAGCTCCTGACTTCTGATTGTTGCTTCCAGAAAAGGGTCTGAGAAGGCTCTGCTGAAGTTTGATTTGTCAATAAATGTCTGAGAAATGCTCTGTGATCCAAGGCTTAAGCAAATATCTGCTAGTCAGTACAAAACAAGTGGCTCCTCTTCCAAAAAGAGGAGCAAGAGATGTATGTGCTCTCCCCGCAGTGGTTTGATTGGTGTGGGGAGACAGGGTGCTCTGAGAGAGGAACCATGTCACATCTTCTCTTCCTGTTTTCCTTGGGCCCTGGAAACCTCTCTCTAATTAGGCAGTTGCACTGCCCCTGAGAAACAATGAACAAACAAGCCAATTAGCCCCAATTCATTGCAAAGCTTGAAGTCCACCCACAGCAGCACTTTTCAGAGCAAATTTCCTTGCTGGTGACTTTATTTTGTTACCATTTTTACTGCCATCTAATTGAAGCCACTGATGGCCAATTGCTTCATTTATCATCAAGTTTACAGGCCACACACTGCAATACTAATTAGAGCCCAAACATTGTGTTTCAGCCTCCCTTTGAACTACTACTGGCATTTACATGTAATTCCAATTCATTATGTTTCAAAGAAGCTGAGAGAGTGGGAATGAGATTATTTCTCAGAACCAGCACTGAGATTAGGCAGGCCTAAATTGCACTCTAACACAGCTATTTTAAGTTTATTGGGAAAGGGGGTGGAGGATAATTAGCAGTCTCCCCTCCTCCCCCCAATTTCTGACACTACCAAGTGCAAACCCAAAACCCACATAATCAATCTTGTATAAACGCCAGTAGTGAGCTCTGCTCCGTGTGCAGTTCTCACCCAGACCGATTTTCACAGGGAAGTGGTGAATTTTGCACTTGAGGTGAGAAATACTGCCCTAAGGATTTAAATCTGACAAGTGCCAAGGTCTTGTGAAGGTTCCTCTGTTTGGCGTGGAAAGAGGGGAAGGCAGACCTCAGCTTTCTTCATGAATTGGTTGAACAATAAATCACCAGAAGCCTGCAGACATTTGGCAGAGCTGCAAAGAACTGTTATTTTAACTGAAATCTGATAGATTTTCTACTTTTAAGGCATTTTCAGATAAATACCTCCAATTTGGAGCCAGCTTCACTCATCTTGCATGGGTTTCTCTATCAGCTTCACTGGGGCTACCCTGGACTGAGGTACGCAGGACCCAGCTCTGGGCAGAAAAAAAAGCTTATTCTTCCTTGTTGTTTGATATTCTCATATTGCAACTATTCCCTTCCTTCCCCTTTTTAGGTCCCCTACATCCTGACGGGCTCATTTCTCCCTAAATAAACTTGCAGCACAGAAGCAAAATGCATTTGTTGCCTGGGAAACACACAATTCCGTATATGAGGTGGCCATCCTAAGAGAGCCATAGACCTCCAAGGAAGTTTTTATATCAATAACTGTAACCAACAAGAAGTACCAGGTTAGTATAACATTCCCTGCTACTTGGTTGTTACTTTTTGAAATGTTTGACGAGTTCCTCATTATAGCCCAAGATTTATTTTTGTTTTACGTGGAGCCTTGGTCTTCATTTCAGAAATGTTTTACTGTAACAGTGAGAGAATTTGACAGAATTTCAGAAGGGAGCCAACAGCACTGCCTGAGGATTACTGGTAAACTCCTCATTGTATCATCACTCTGTCTCATTAGCTCCACTTTTTCACCTCAATTCACCGACTGTTTTCTGTAACACACCTCTCCTTTGAATCACTTATCTCCTCAGGCCTTCTAAATGCCAGTAAATATATTGCAAAAGTGTATGATATTCTGGCACTGATAGTACCCTATCAACACCAAACCCCCTTTCTCTCAGGAAAATATTCACACCTCTGCTTTCCTAGAACAACTACAAGGAGGGTGTGCTTCCTTGGGAAACTGACTGAGCATGCTCCAAGAAACACTCCAGCACTTCACATATGGGGTTATTTTCCGGTTAATTTATGATGACCCCTACAGATCCCAGCAATGCTCATTTTCCTTCTTGGCAAACAAGGAAACTATTATTAGCAGGGCAATAACATTATATATTTTCTCAGATAGAAATCGAGGGGCATACATTAAATTCAGTCATATATCAGTCCACTGTAGCACAAACTCTGCAAGTATCTTGTGTGATGCATCAGGGAAGCAAACTCTGTATCAATACATGATTATTATATTTATCAAGGATTTCTTCCAGCTGGTTCACAGTGCTTGCTAACAAAAGAAAAGCAAAAAAGGGACAACATAAGAGGCAGTCACAATCCCTCAGGCAACAGCACCAAAAAAATAGAAAATGCTGAGAGCCCTGTGCTTGTGGTGGAGAACCTTGAAATAGTCAAAGTCAGAAGCTAGGGCAATTGTACCAAGAACCTAGTCCCAGAATAAAGGTTACAATTGGTTTAAAAGCTGATCCAGGTCTGTGATTAAAGGATCTTACATAAGGACTCGTCCTGGTTGAATGGGGCATTTTCTGAGTTGGAAACAGGAGATCCTCAAGTGGTTTACAGGGCTGCCTCCAGATTTCTGTATCAGTGACCAGCCTTTCCTCTATCTTTTCTTCAAGTAAGAGCCAGCTCTAGTATTTTTGGATATTTTTGTGTTTGTGTGTTGGCATTATTGCCACAAGGCCTCAGAGAGAATCTGTCTCAGCTGAAAGCAAGGCTGAGGTGGCATCTACATATGGATTCCAGCATAGCCAGAAAAAAAATCTTTAATGCCATGCAGCACTCAGAGATATGCTGGTGAGCACAGGCAACAACACCTTTAAAACCCACAGCATTAAGCTTCACCTTGGATATAAAAGCAGTTTTCCCAAAAATCAATTGTCCCTTGATTTTTGGGACTATCTTTTCCACAAGGTTTATAAGGAAATTTTAAAAGAAACAACTCATGGGCTTTATCGACAGGGCAGAGACCTAACCTTGCCCGCTTCCTCCAGCCTGAACAAAGTCACTGCTTTAACATTCTTCTCCAGCATCCAAGCTCCATGCCGTAATTTGATCCCTCCAGTGACAATAAGAAAAGCAGCCTACGTTGCTGCAGAAGAAAAATAAACCAGAAAAATAAACCAGCAATTAGCAAGTTCCTATATGTTTCCTGTTTATATAATACAACTCTTTTGCAGGGCAAAAGCCTGGAAGAAACTGATAGGCCTGGAAAAGATTTATAATAAAGGTTACTAGAAATACCCACCAATGAACTAGACTTGTTGTTTCCTCCATTTAGAATGTAAAAGGATGGATTTAAATGTGGAATTCAGTAGCCAGGACTGGCTAGAGATGGCAGTAGGGCAGGTTTTCTGTAGCTGTCATCTGTGGGAAAACTGTTCTGCACTACTAGGAGCAAGTAGAGTTATATCCCATCACAACTACTTTATTTGGAAAAGACTATGTGCAAAGTTGTATATACTTCATTATGCATTAGAAATGATCATTTTTGAACATGATAGTAGTAAAGAAAACTGTTGATTGGCTGCTGCTCATTTTTTAAGGATCCTCAAGGTAATACTCTCTTCCTACGTCTCCAAGATGAGAAGTTGTACTTGATCTTCAGTGAACACTGACACACACATTGCCATTTGGCTTCTATGCCTCATCAAACAAACTAAGCTGTGTTTGTTCTTACGCAGAACACTATGTTCCAAGGCCTTCGATGACACCCATTATCAATTACAGGTCTCAGAGTTTGGGGGTTCCCCCCCTCCCTTTTTTCTGGAGTCTTAGACAAACTGCCAACCAATTGAGACACTCTTAGTATTGGGTCCTTTCCCCTTTGCCCCAGTCATCTTTGATAGTTAAGGTTTTAGTCTTCTCTCTGAGCAGAGTTTAAATTGAGAAAGTGAGTTTTCACTTTGAGAGACAGTACAAACCTCAAAGGAGCTGAGGCAACTCCTGCCCCTTTAGGCAGAGCAGTAGGAACAGAGCATGCACAGGCAGACTGAGGTCTGTCTGACAATAAACAGCACTGGTCAGGCACTGGTGTAACAGCTAACCCACCACAGAAGAGTCAGCTTTAGTCTCCCTCCTGCCATTATTTTGCTGGATTACCTTCCCATCACACTGTACCGTGATTTCTCATTTAGCAGGAGCTCAGCATCACCAGTCTTTTATGTAAAACACCCCAAGAGCAAAAGCACTGTAGAAGATTCAGGCACGATCTTTTTGTTACAATTGTATTAGCAGGGGATATGAAAAGACCCTACTCCTGGAAAAGTATTTAGTGCTGTTATTCCTGGCTTGTCTTAGTTTGAGTTCAGATACTGGTAGTAATGAACAAAGTTTGTCATTATTCCAGAAAATTTAACTACATATCAGAAGAGCTGAAATGTTTTGTGTTTTCCAATTTTTTTTCTATTAACTCAAGAACCAAAAAGCCATAAAACCACCCAAAGTTTGAAAGAGCTACAAAGTTTCATTCTGATCCTCCCTTTAAAACCAACTGCACCATGAAAAAAAAAAAGATTCTGGGCTAGTCAAGTTACTTGTAAAACTTGAAAACCACACTGCTGGGACAAAATTTGAGGTGCATATATCAAGCAGGAGAATAGTGCAAGTTCTGGTCAAAAAGACCAAAGCCCATGCTTGAAAACATACCTTAAATGTACTTCACTGAACCTGGCCAGAGAGAGAAATTTAAGCTAAACTAACAGTCTGTTCCCCCCCGATTTCCATAGGGGTGGGATCAGAGGCCCTATGTACCCAAGGTTCCAGCTCCCCACAGCCCCCAGCTGTGGGGGCCCCCAGAGTTAGGGCTGGCCTCAGGTGTGTTTGCTCCAGGATCATAGCTTCATGCATCTTCATTAAAACCCCCTTTTCATCCATTTAATCTTTAAGCTTCAGTTTTCCATTAAATGGTTAAGCTTTACTTTGCAGATATGCATTCATGGACTGCCAGATCTAGACAAAGAAGCTGCATGCCTGAGGACAGTTCTAAGTTCATCATCCAGGCTTTTCTGAAGAGGTAACCCCATGGGATTGCACAATAGTAAGCACTGACTTCAGCATTGTTTCTTATCTTTCCAAAGGGCTTTTATTCCACTAGCTGTTTATTGTATTTACTATACATTAAGCCAGCAGTTTCTCCTCTTGCAGTTTGCTTGGGACTATTATTAGCAAATGTTTAACATACACAAAGTTTTCTCAGATGTCCAAGCCAAGTTTGCAGACTGTGCATTAAGAAGTTTTCAAGTAAACTACTGGCAAGAAAAGGCTGGATAAATTTAAAATGGGAAGAAACACTGACTTGCCATATTCTAGTTCAAAAAATGGTGGAATAGATTTCATTCGCATTTCCCAGGACACTACTGAAGACAATGGTTTCATGATTGCTTAACCTTAACTGTAGATTTATGGCATGAATGAGCTATAATCATCAGATTAAAGGGGTAAAATTTAGGAAAAGTGTGGGTTAAACAATCCTAAGATATATGGTCAGTCCTATGATGTGAAGTGGGATATAGAAAAAGAATAACATAATAATAACACACATTTTTCATATCTTTCATCCACAAGAATTTCAAAATGCTTCCCAGACTAAACATGAAAGTCCAGATTCTGATTTCTTCTCCCCTGGTGTAAATCCAAGGTGATTCAGCTGAAGTTATTAGAGTCAACTCTTCATTTTCAAAATTGAATTTGAGATCAGAGGTTTGGCCCTATTGTAGATACACAGTAATGGCATTCATTTGTGCACTGGTCCCATTCAAACAGTTCTAATTTGAAGTAAATTCATTTTCCAGCATTAGGAAAACGAGAACTGATAAATCTGGCACTAAAATACATACAGCAAGAAAGAAGAAAAAAACAGTAATGCGCATTTTTAATGTTCATCCAGGGATGCAAAACAGGCAAGTATTCCAGTGCGTATAAAATATTATTCCTTTAATTCAGTTCAGGAAATACTTGTCCAAGAAAACTCTGAAATAAAAGAGTAGGAGGAGGCAGAAAGAAGAATTATATAGCAGCACATTAAGTTAAGCTACATAGATGCCCTCTGTCCAGTCCACTCAAGTACTCTTTATTTACATCAAAATAAGCTTTGTTTTGGTGTAGTATCCCTCACTTCCAGCCACACCCAGATCCTTTCTGAAATGCATGAAGATCTATTTTCCTTAGTTCTACAATCCCTGACAGTATTTTCACTGTGCTGTGAGAACTAGAAGCAAGAGATCCTTCATGATCACCAGTATTTTCCAAGCTGACTTGAGAAGGCAGCGTAGCTGATCTGCAAGTTGATGGGCTCTTTTGTTTGGTTATTTCGTGTTTGGGGGTTTTTTTTGTTTGGTTCTTGGGGGTGGGGGGGTTTGGTGTTTAAAAGCCTAAGCCTTATCCTAAATTTTTCTTTTCTGGACCTATCTGATACTTGCTGAAGCTCACTCAGTTTCTCTGGTAATTCCAGTGAAGCTGAGACTGGGGTCTCCTATGACCACAGAACTGAAAGTAGATTGGTTTAGGCTTCTCCACAAGAGAAAAGCTGCTCGTCCATTTTTACACACCCTGCAGAAATGCTCCCTCAACCTTTTTTCCAGGGCAAAGAACAAGGGTCAATCATCTCTCAGGGAAAGAAACATCTCTACTTTTTTCTGCTTTTTCACAAAATTCTACCCTTCCCAATCCAACTGAATGTCAGCAAAAAACTTAAAACTTCCCAGGAGAGTATTTATCTGATCTCAGGTCAGTAGAACTGGCTTTAGAACTTAAACTGCTGGTATGTAAAGAGCAACAAACCCTGCTGTTTATTTGAGCAGAGGGTCAGAAAGCAAGCCCAAACCTAGAGGAAAAAGTTATAAAAAGTTCCCTTTGAATGATGAACATTCAACTATCTGCTGTTACTTAAATAAACAGGGTTTGCACAGCATTGATCAAGATTGGAAAAACCCTCTTGTATTTCTAGGCATCTGATTTCAGACAGCCAAGGGTCACCACCAACTCAAGTCACAATTTAGTGAGTGAGTTTGCCAGTTCTTGGCCCTCTGCAATTCAGTTAATGAAAAAAAAGAAGGCGGTACTGGAAATTAATGATACTACCAGTATAAAGTTCAGTAGCTTAAGATTTGAATTAGTTAGGGTCAAAAGGGATACAGGGATAATTGACACAAGTCCTTTAAAATTTTTTCACATTAACAAAAAATTTTCGTCTAATTAATATCCACGGAGCAATTCTCCAGTTGCATTATTATGCAACTAAGCCCTGAAACAAAGACTGTGAATTTAAGGAAAATACTGTGTTTTATATACAGGCTGTCATTGGGACTACTAAAATTGAGCAAAATTTGTTCTTTGTGGTAATTTTGTAATGGCTAATGTTAATTAAGATACAATTTCTTTACATTGACTTAGGGAGGCCCATTATAGCCTGTGTATTAAATACATGCTTGCCAACTAAAACCACACAGAAATACAGAGGAATGAGATTTCTAAGAAAGCCCTTCTCTGTCTGGCCCCTGTGTTCTTTCCTGTCTGGCCCAAATACAGAGTCTAAGGGTGTATTCTATTTGAAGAAACAAAATTCTCTAATAGTCTGTTGGGCAGTAACTTTGCCACATCTCTCAGCACAGCAATTATTTGCTCGAGCAGAGACAAGTGCTGAACATCTCTAGTCCTCTGAGGAAAGGGCAGGGGACTGATTTTAGCCTCTACCACTCTCTCACCAGGACTGTACCTATGTGGGCTCTGTCACTGGTCTCTACCAGCCCCCAGGACACAATGGGCTCTGAGCAGCCCCAGGGAAGGAGCAGGGGGAGGCACAACCAAGCTGTGACTGCTCACCAGCCACAGCCCTCTGGCTGCTGCCAGCTCACGGCTTGGCCCCAGTCCTTCAGCGCTGAATGAGGCTAAAAGCAAGGTACCCAGCAAAGGCAGCCTTTTATTGCTGAGAAAACTAAAAAATCCAAATCCATCCACTCCACTCGCTGCATGTGGAAACACAGGATTTCCCATATACTGTCCGTAAAAATACAGGATTGCAACAAGGAGGAAAGTTTAAATTACACAGTTTGTGGTTTTTCACTGTTTTAATGAAACTATCCTCACAAGTCCTAAATGTTTCTCAAATCAAAATAGTTAACACTAGAGACAGGTAGATTCTGATTTGTAAGATAAGTATCTTGAGTTCCCACTAACTTCAATTAGAGCTTCAATTACCCACTCCTCTCTCAAGTCAAACCTTCCTCTGATGGTAGAGCTGGGAACTGCTCCAACCAATCCAGAGAATTTTCAGGATGTATAAAAAAACCCCTTCTGCAACAAATACACAAGCTGTGTTTTTAGTTAAAGCATTTTTAAACAGAGCAAAGGTGCTGGGACCTGAGTGTGAATGGCAATGTTACACACTGACAGAATGGGGTCTGGATAGAGATGCCTCCTCTCCTTTGCCTAAAAGGTGCCTGCTTTCAGCACATCCAAAGGGAAACATGCACCCCATGCACTTGTTTCTTTCCCTGGCTCAGGGCATCATCACAAGTAACAGAAGCAAACAAGAGATTCTAGCACCTACCATATGTTCTCCACTTCTCTTCGCTGCGTGCAGTATGGAAAGGAAAACATTCCCCAGTATCCCTGCGGTAACAGTGCTGAAAGGTACCAATGCACTCTCATCAAAATTCTTCTGTGCATTTCTCAAGTACAAAATGAACAAAAAAAATTCAGTTGTTATGCCCCCTACCTTTAACTGGGTATAGGAGCAACCTACGGGTAATAGAAGTGTTTGATACAAGCCCTTATCACCTTGAAGAAGGAATTTAACTTAAAGATGAAAAATGTATAACAGTGAATTCAAGAGTGGTTGATAAATCCCACTTTAAGGGGAATAATTTCTTCACTCTACTCCCCAGAAATCCCCTTATATATTAACCCAGTTCAGACTTGGTCTTTGGAAGATCTCTTCTACCAAGTTCCTTTCAGCAGAACTACCTTTTTAAGGTACCAGGCAGCAGAACTGCCATTTGTAAGCTCTAAATGAATAGACAGTAAAAATGTTCTTTTAGATCATTAACAAATAATCAAAACACAGAGTACATCCGTTACTCCTTCTGATACTGCCAACATTAGCTTTCCTCTGCAGTTCCAAAAAGCTTCACTTTTCCGTACTCCTCAACTCTGGATGCAGGAAAGCTTGAGAAGAGAAGGGAAAGCGATGGAGAAATATGGGGTTCTATATAGCTTGTAAAAGCCTATGGAAAGTTAATTAATTAATTAGGCACTTAGGTCCCAAAGAGCTGCTCTGAAGTGACCCAGAGAGATCCCACATACTTAAAAAATCTGGGGGTTTGTACCCACCTGCAATTATTTGGTGTTGGTTATTATTTTCTCCTTCTAACAGGCATAGACTCTCAGGGCTGTGACCCAAATATGGTTTTCAAAACTGATTCTTTGCAGATTACTATGGAAAATTAGGGGTTCTGTCATCTTCTGACCAGAGCAGAGAAGCTGGACTACCCTTTTTTTCCATTTATAGCCCTGTATTTCAGGGTCTTCAGGGAAATGAGTGAAGCTGCCTGTCTCATTTGCCCTTCATAACAGTACCACCTGCCTGTTGCAAATCCTAATTCACATTTGGAACGGGTTTGAGGCAGCCAGATGAAGGAACTACTAGAACTACAAAAATAACTTAGTCAGTAGGGTATCAAACCAAACACTGAGCACTCTTTGGCATAAAAAGCAGTGATACATTTTCCAGGCAATATGCTAAAGAGCTGAAGCTGGAATCTAGTGAATCAAGTCATGAAAATGGTCTTAAAGTGAGACATTGGCTATACTCAGCACATGTTTTTACAACTGCGTGTATGGAAAAGCTGAGATGTACCCTATCAGTATGGAGATTTGCATTGTCCATTTATAAATATATTCCCTTACTCATGCTACAGTCTCATTCAAATGGAAATTTCCATTGCTTTTATAGTGCTTGGGTCTTATTAATTTAATTTTAAATTTGGGGGTCTGTGTCTTGTGTGTTGATCTTCAAGAACCAAACACAATTTTTGGCAGGAGAAAGAAAGGAACGTATTTCTCTGATAAATTATTACAAAACTGGTCAGGTTGACACCACCTATATGCCAGTTTTGCACCACTCAAGCAGCACTTGGAGCATTGGAGCAGTATCCAGCAGTCTTGGCAAGCTTAAACCAGCACCACATATCATGTCCTGCACAAGGAACAGGAGCAAGTGGCACAGAAGCCCAGCAGTGGGACACTGGAAGCGTCATTTGTCCCTGGCTGTTTCTGGAAGACAACCTGGTGACGTTTTCTCGTGTGACACTGCGCTGCCTTGGAAGACACTACAATGCTGCTATGCATGTGCAAACACCTCAGGTGTGTCCACATGACAAGTAGTGCCGGATTTGCACAATTCAATCACTAAGGAGGTCTAAATATTTGCCCAGAGCTTTGTCTCAGTCTTTCCTCTCCTGTCAGACTTGCTATTAATGTTTTCTTTATTTTGGAAATGACACAGCGAAAGATGAGTGCCACTCCATACTTCAGGCCTGCTGGTGACTAAAACATTTCTTACACCACTGGCAAAGGAGCCATCAGTGTTCTCTTCCTCGACATAAATCTTGCACTGTGCAAGCCTACTGCTCCCCCTCACCTTCTCTGTCCTCTGGCTTTCTGCTGACAAAACCAGTGACATGACAGTTCTTAAATAAATCAGCCCCCGGTTGTGTTTTATGATGTCATGGTGAGCACAGGCCTGACCCTCAGTAATCAGCATCTCGGCACACCGGGAAGCTTCCTGCTCTAACCGCTCTAGCAGCCAAGCAAACTTGCCTACACTGCAGAAATTATGGGAATTACCTCACCTCTGTGTATCGTAATAACCCTTACCACACATTATGCCAAATGTTCAGCACTGAGCTGCAAGGAGCCAAAATGCAGACAAACCCCCAATAATACCTAAAACAGAGTTCGAGCGAAGCTGGGTCCATGCCAGGCTGCGGAGATTGTTCTTCATGTCACCCTCAGATCTGACTCTTGTGCATATGAACTAACGAAAGGGGCAGGGAATAAAACAGCCTTTGAGTTATTCTCACGGAGCAGGTACTTAATAATATCCACATTTCAAGCATCTGAACGTTATGCTTTTATTAAGCAAAAAACGACTCCCACCAAATATCCCTCAGTTGTAGTAAAGCCTGTGAGCATGATTTTATTTCAGCCTGTGAACAAAGCCATATGGATTTCATCTGAGGGATTTGGGGGTTTTGATTCTTATAAAAGTCATGATGTCAAACAAAACTTCAGATCAGTCCCAAAACATACGCAGTGTGACAGCCGACAATGGAAACTACACAATGCCATTCTTTGCCCCGACAACATCTTCAGGCTCAGCAAGGAATCAAGCACAAATATGGATGGGCTTCAGCTTTACAAATCCAAACGAAAGTCTGACACTTGAATTATGCTATCCCGCAGCTGGGGATGCATTTTGACAAACACGTTTCTCATGGCCACAAGCCATTCTCAAACTTTTTAGATGATCCAGTATTTTGAAGAAACTGCAGTCCCATGCCCCTCGCCACACAGCCTTCCCTACTTTTGAATACACCTCCATTCACCTCCTCAACCTGCAACATGCATTTTATAATGCCCATAGTGTTCACACGCTGCACAGCTCTAATGTTAGCAGGGATATTCCTCGGAGGGTTTGGGCTTGTACTCAGCATCTCTAGCACTTTCCAGTTACCTCCTTGATATAATTCCAGGAGGAAAAGAGGCCTATTCCAAAAATACATGTCAGAATCTTCAAAAACTGGGCCTCAAGGAGGCCTCAATTTCTGTTTAGCTGTGACTAGAGCCAGTTGGAGGGGAACTGGTAAAGCAAAATACAACATCAAAAGAACTTTTAATCATAGCAAAATAACTACCTATTTTTGCATCTTGAGAGGTTGCTTAGAAACACAGCAACACACTTAGGGTTATTATGCATTCAAAACAAAATTCGGGATTTGAAACAAGCTCTAGGTTTATTGGCTATGTGCTCTCCTATTTAGCCCAGCCAAAAAGACAAAAAAAGTCCTATTTACTTTTAGTGCCAAAAAATTACTAAACCATTTATAACAGCTGGTCATACTACTGAACAAACCACTCAATTAATCAGCCAACTACTGTATGTTTGAAAGAGACAACGCAAGTTTCCATTCCTAATAAAGTGCAAAATATTGATTAGTTCCGGGACAACACATGAATAAATTACTCTTGCTCATAATTAGGCTTTGCAGTTTCCAAAAATTCTGGGTACTTTTCGCACATCATTTTTCAGTATTCTTTCTTTCATTTCTCTTTGCTTTTAGCCCAGGTTTTTTAGTATGAAGGCCAAAATAAACAAAATATTTCCTTATAGTTCCCTCTCTCACTTCCTGCTTATGAAAGAATTTTCACTCATGGCCTCTTGCACTTCTTGGAATCAAATTTCTTCCAGAAATCTGCAGCTAGAATGCAGTATTTTAATTATGAGTATTATTACAATCTCCCTTTCACTCCCCCATCCCACATTCCTCCTTCTCTGTCTTAATGGCTGGTCCCTCCCAAACCAGCTGTTAGAGGCAAACCTAAAAATTTACTGCTCGCTTCCTTACTGTAATGTCCTCTCAACGCTGCTTTATGAGTGCTGGTCTCTCAAAAAAAAAAAAAA